>OZ010788.1:70057809-70658524 GCA_963932465.1 Maratus speciosus | reverse complement strand
TGTAATTAAACTATACATCCGATTTTCCTAAAATTTGAAATGGCTCGACAGAATTTTGCAACAATTATATCTTTAAAATTTCAGATCATTCGGAAGGCTCTAATATCATTAAAATGCACTTGCAATAATTTTTCCCATTGGCCGTAATGTAAAGAAAAACTTTTGACTGTCCCTGTAATTAAACTATACATCCGATTTTCATAAAATTTGAAATGGCTCGACAAAATTTTGCAACAATCATATATTTGAAATTTCAGACTATTCGGTTGGATAGTTTTTGCTCTGTTACATGCGGACAGACGGACGGACGGACTGAACGACGACTATAGGTGCTACGTATTTATATAATTATGAACGCACCTAAAAATGCATTTCCAGCAATCATCTCTAATATACAGTGCTTAGGATACGGTATAGCATCCGAAATCTTTTGTGTGTTCTGTAAATAGTATGTATATATATATATATATATATGTATGTATGTATATATATACTAATATATATACTACGTACAACTATGTATATAAGTAACGTATGTAAATTTCATTACATGCGAAATAGTTTAACATAATTAATATAAGCCGCAAACAATGCTTTCGCCTATACCATTATGTAACAGAATTCTTTTGTGTGCCCTGTAAATCAATATTAAATACACCGCATATTCTACAGAATGTATATATTAGTGCAGTTCATAAAAGTATATCAATTTCATAATGTTCGAAATGATGTAACATCATTAAAATGCGATTGAAGCTATTTTTTCCCATTGGCCGTAATGTAAAGAAAAACTTTTGACTGTCCCTGTAATTAAACTATGCATCCGATTTTCCTAAAATTTGAAATGGCTCGACAAAATTTTGCAACAGTTATATCTTTAAAATTTCAGATCATTCGGAAGGCTCTAATATCATTAAAATACACTTGCAATAATTTTTCCCATTGGCCGTAATGTAAAGAAAAACATTTGACTATCCCTGTAATTAAACTATACATCCGATTTTCCTAAAATTTGAAATGGCTCGACAAAATTTTGCAACAGTTATATCTTTAAAATTTCAGATCATTCGGAAGGCTGTAATATCATTAAAATGCACTTGCAATAATTTTTCCCATTGGCCGTAATGTAAAGAAAAATTTTTGACTGTCCCTGTAATTAAACTATACATCCGATTTTCCTAAAATTTGAAATGGCTCGACAAAATTTTGCAACAATTATATCTTTAAAATTTCAGATCATTCGGACGGCTCTAATATCATTAAAATGCACTTGCAATAATTTTTCCCATTGGCCGTAATGTAAAGAAAAACTTTTGACTGTCCCTGTAATTAAACTATACATCCGATTTTCCTAAAATTTGAAATGGCTCGACAAAATTTTGCAACAATTATATCTTTAAAATTTCAGATCATTCGGAAGGCTCTAATATCATTAAAATGCACTTGCAATAATTTTTCCCATTGGCCGTAATGTAAAGAAAAACTTTTGACTGTCCCTGTAATTAAACTATACATCCGATTTTCATAAAATTTGAAATGGCTCGACAAAATTTTGCAACAATCATATATTTGAAATTTCATACTATTCGGTTGGGTAGTTTTTGCTCTGTTACATGCGGACAGACGGACGGACAGACAGACGGACGGACGGACTGAACGACGACTATAGGTGCTACGTATTTATATAATTACGAACGCACCTAAAAATGCATTTCCAGCAATCATCTCTAAAATACAGTGCTTAGGATACGGTATAGCATCCGAAATCTTTTGTGTGTTCTGTAAATAGTATGTATATATATATATATATATATATATGTATGTATGTATATATATACTAATATATATACTACGTACAACTATGTATATAAGTAACGTATGTAAATTTCATTACATGCGAAATAGTTTAACATAATTAATATAAGCCGCAAACAATGCTTTCGCCTATACCATTATGTAACAGAATTCTTTTGTGTGCCCTGTAAATCAATATTAAATACACCGCATATTCTACAGAATGTATATATTAGTGCAGTTCATAAAAGTATATCAATTTCATAATGTTCGAAATGATGTAACATCATTAAAATGCGATTGAAGCTATTTTTTCCCATTGGCCGTAATGTAAAGAAAAACTTTTGACTGTCCCTGTAATTAAACTATGCATCCGATTTTCCTAAAATTTGAAATGGCTCGACAAAATTTTGCAACAGTTATATCTTTAAAATTTCAGATCATTCGGAAGGCTCTAATATCATTAAAATACACTTGCAATAATTTTTCCCATTGGCCGTAATGTAAAGAAAAACATTTGACTGTCCCTGTAATTAAACTATACATCCGATTTTCCTAAAATTTGAAATGGCTCGACAAAATTTTGCAACAGTTATATCTTTAAAATTTCAGATCATTCGGAAGGCTGTAATATCATTAAAATGCACTTGCAATAATTTTTCCCATTGGCCGTAATGTAAAGAAAAAATTTTGACTGTCCCTGTAATTAAACTATACATCCGATTTTCCTAAAATTTGAAATGGCTCGACAAAATTTTGCAACAATTATATCTTTAAAATTTCAGATCATTCGGACGGCTCTAATATCATTAAAATGCACTTGCAATAATTTTTCCCATTGGCCGTAATGTAAAGAAAAACTTTTGACTGTCCCTGTAATTAAACTATACATCCGATTTTCCTAAAATTTGAAATGGCTCGACAAAATTTTGCAACAATTATATCTTTAAAATTTCAGATCATTCGGAAGGCTCTAATATCATTAAAATGCACTTGCAATAATTTTTCCCATTGGCCGTAATGTAAAGAAAAACTTTTGACTGTCCCTGTAATTAAACTATACATCCGATTTTCATAAAATTTGAAATGGCTCGACAAAATTTTGCAACAATCATATATTTGAAATTTCAGACCATTCGGTTGGGTAGTTTTTGCTCTGTTACATGCGGACAGACGGACGGACAGACGGACGGACGGACTGAACGACGACTATAGGTGCTACGTATTTATATAATTACGAACGCACCTAAAAACGGAACCATTATAAGATCACTCCTGTGTCTGTCCGTCCGTCCGTCTGTCTGTCTGTCACAGCGATTTTAATCGTAAACTATGGAACGTGGAAAGTTCAAATTCGGGGAAGTAATAAAGACCATTGACCCACATATTTTCAGATTAATAAACATTCATAAATATATTTAGTAAAAAAGTAGAGGGGCTAATTATGCTACTTGAAAAAAAAAATCTTTTCTTTGTATATCATGTGGGGAATCCTGTGAAAGCTTTTGTAACGCTGAACTCAAAAATACATTCCTTTTAATTTTAGGTATTATATTTTCAAAGATATTGTTGAAAATGTAGCGCAAAAATATGTTCCCCCCATCTAATTCCGAATCTAGTGAAACTAAAATTATGAAAAAATTAGAGGTAGTAGACGTTAATATAAACCTTGCCGGAAAATTATAGTGATTATCCTAGGTCACATAGTTTTTGAGTAATTAGCATTTTTCTGTTATACACAAATTTCGATTTACGGGCATTCAGAAAAACTGTTGAGCATCGCTGAATATACCTATCGTTGCAGAAGAATTAAAGCATTGTTGATAATGATTTACGAAAAAAATCATCGGTAATTAGCTGAGATATTAACCCTTAAAGGTACGGTCAGTTTGGACATACACAAGGACAGGGCGGCGTACTCTATGCCTAGTTAACGACTTTTAATGATATATATGTGTAATGTAATGTCCAGTAACAGTATAAAAGCAATAAACGTCAAATTGTTAAAAACATACTAATTTAAGGGGTCTCGGGACTCTAAAAAGTGGGAAAAGAGAAAAAAAGACCATTTTCAACATTTAATGTCTTAAAATGTATATGATTTTAAAACACAATTTTAATTGGAATGAAAGATATAAGTATGTTCTTTCCTTTCATGTATTTAAAAAATTACAAGATACAGAATTAGTATTTATAGGGGGCTCGAAACCGTTAGACATTTGTCGAACAAAAAATTGGCATAACAGTTTACGCGCAGGATTACAAAATAAATATTGCAACTAGAATGAAAATTTTGGTGCTTACTTATACTTCAGATTGTAATAATTTCCCTGAACTTAAATAAAATTGTATTTAAAGCATTTTTATATTTTTAATGCAATGCTGCATTTAGCTAGTACAAAATTTTGAAAATTTCAACAGTAAAATCACCTAAAAAAATATTTTTTTGAACAATAAAAAGGAAATTTTAGGTTCAGTTTATACAGAATAACATGGAATATATGTTTTGAAGATTTCATGAAAAAATATTCAGAAGTTTTTGAGGTATCCTGCGCGTTATACCCAAAAACACCATTTGGAAAATAATGACTTTAAAGTTTCGGAAACGCCGCTTCAGCTATTGAGCGGATATAATTCTAAAAGCCAAAACTTCTGTTCTAATGGGAATTTCAAGGAAACAATTATATCAAAATATTCAGAAAAGATACGAGTTTAATATCTAAAAAAATTAAAATTTCTTAAATTTTGAAGCTTTAAGAGTCCTGCGACCACTTAATCCTTTCCGGCACGGAGTAATTCTATTTATAAACTTATGAAATAATGAACTGACACCAGAATTTATAAACGAATTTATTAGAAAATGCGAACTTGCTTATTTTCACGCACATGATAAAAGGAAAATTTTAATTAAATATTCTTGGTGTCATTTGTCTGTTTTGGAATTAAAATTAGGTGTCCGTTTTTTAAGGGCATCGCCCTCGAAATATTTAATTAGAATGAATCGCATAAATACTGTGAGATTCGCGATAGTTTGCATTGATTGTATCTCTCAATACGCCTCGAGTGACTTTAAAAGTTAATTAAACACCTATCTGGAAAAACGCGGCACTGACCAAGGCGGCGTTGCAAATTTGAGACCTCAATTCGAAGCGCGCTTAGCACAATGCCAAATTTAAACTTTGAACAAAGGTTTTGTTTTAGATACACTATAGAAATAAAGGTTATTACTACACTGAATTTAGTTTCATGAAACGCCAAATGAAGTTTAACTATGCACTGCCTTTATTGTCACTACCGAATTAAGTTCATCATAAACAGATTAGGATAATATTAAAAAAAGAGTTATACGAATAGCTATATTTGATATTGTTCCATATATCTCTTTGAACTTTCATGTTATACCCGATAACACTTTTCTAATATATACAGTTATACCCAACCCTACGTTATATAGTTTTTTTTAAATCTTAGTATTATTTTAGCAACTTTTTTTTTTTATAATACAATTACAAATTCATATATTTATTCTACGGAACCCTCTGTGCGCGAGTAATGCTCACACTTGACCGTTTATTTATTATCAAAAAGATAAAACTTTTTGATAACCATACATGAAAAGAAATAATTAATTGCTATCATGGCCAGAGACATCATTTTAAATTTTAATTTGAAATTTAATAAAAATTATCATTTTTTTTATTTCAAAGTGTTATCTGATAAGCATTGCTCAAGGATTTGTAATCTGTATGACCGTTGAAAGTGAAAATATGATAAATGAATAAAAAATTTTGCAACAGAGAAAAGATAAACCGATAGATTCGTAAACAGTTCCTTTAATAAATAGATAAAGATCAGGTAGATATTTTCAACGAAAGATTGTGCTATTACTGTTTATTCCGTAATAATGATCTGAATATTTAACCAGAGAGAGTTGCTTATTAGCCCCCGATATGCTATTTGTTTCGGGCAACAATTAAAATGTTGTCCCTAAAAAATAACATTCCGTTATATAAACCACCCGTAAAACGAAACAGATATATCATTGTATGGTTAAATACTGGTAGTCTCTACTGCAATTTTTTTAACTTCGAAGCACCGCACATTTTCAATTTTTACACCTTCGAACAGGAAAAAAAAGTACTTTTAACTGCAATTTATTTGAAAACTGCATCTCAATTTATTTTTGAAATCTTAATTTTATTTTTGTAGTTTTTAATCCAATTTCTATAAAGGTGGCAACTGAATTATACCATTTCTGTAGAAATTAAAGCGAAAATAGCAGATTACTATATCTTTTTGTTGCTATTTTGTCATAACAACTGAAAAAAATTGCAATTAAAATTCGTGCTATTTTGAAAAAATATAAATGAATGGTTTCTGATAAAACATAGCGCTATTATAAACTATATTTAATTTTAAGTATCCATATTAATGTTACAAACAAATGAAAGCATATGAATAATTAGATAGACTTTTTTTTTTTTTTGCCAAATTTACGAAATCGTTTTTTGCTGGGTTTGTGTATTATTCCGCGATAGTGACGCCCTATGCATACTTTTCTATAGATGTAATTTATGACTAGATCGCAAATGTGGAATTCTTTATGGATGCAAATGACATCATTTTATGTAAAATATAAGCGAGTGTTTTAAATCTTAAAACTGAAATACATCTTGTAGAAGGGACCAACAGTAATTCGACCAACAGTGACATCAGCTGCCCTTTCCTTATACAGGAATCCGACGGGTATAACTTATTTATATAGGGACCCTATTAAAATGTGGTCGAAATGCTTGACTTAAATACTCTATTTGGACTCTAAATGAACTGAAGTAAGGCAACTGTTGCGAAATTGGATTTTTTTTTACTTTCTTTTTAATCACGTTCACTTTTTAAAACTAGCTCTACTAAATCGCGGTTGGAGCACTAAGTTTTCTTTCTAAACAGAATCTGAAAGGGACTAGCGGGCAATGAACAAAAAATTCAGATTCGTAAACAATCATAAACAAGTAAGAAAAATCATGCGTACAGCATAGATTATGAAACACTTTCCAACACTCCCTGAAAGCTTTAACGAAAATTTTTTACTTAGGGAAATAAGGTAAATAAGATTTACTAAGTAAACATTTAAAAATCTGATTTCAGTAGTTACCGCCCATAGCCAAATATGTATTCCAATTCTTTTAACCCTCCGAGCGTCTTGCAAAAGGGTAAAATTGTAATGTTGTTTTCTTTGCATTTTGTTTTAAATGCTAAGAAAATATGATTCTCTCAACATTATAAAAAAAACTCAATTACAAATATGAATGCAATCCTTGAGAGTATTAATCATTCTTCAATGTATTTAAAATTCATTAAATCTATAAAATTATATTATCTTAAACATTGCTTGTATTGCTGTGAAACCTGGAGCTTAGTGAACGGAATATTACGCCCCAAACACTTAGAGGGTTAAACAGCCCTGTATTCGATCTGTATGTTGATATATATACCATATAATGGGAAAATTTAATTTAGCCAGAAAATGCATAACAGGTTGAAATTCATCTTTCAGCAATTTATACTAATAGATGGAAATATACTTGAATACTTTTGTACAGCCCTGTAGTTTACCTAGTACCTTTATTACATGCCACTATTTAGCTAAAATTTAATTCAAATTAAAACACGCTTAAAACTACTGAAATTACATTTCCAGAAATTATCACCCATAGACGGCCATGTATCCAACTCTTTGCGTGGCCCTATATATCATTTTATCTATATTCTACAAATATTTCTTAGTACACTAAATTCAGTTCAGCGTAAAAATGCATAACTCCTTTAAAACCCACCTTTAAGCAATTTATGCTCATACGCAGTAACCTTTACTATTTCTGTAGCTCAGTATATGAACTATAGCAGTTATACGCACTTTATAGTATGCATAAATATAGTGAACAAGTAGGTAAGTGTGATCACAGATCGCACAGAGGGTTTCGTTTAATATTCCTTTCAAAACAATTTATCCTTTTGAAAAATCTGTTAGTTCCACATTTCGAAAACAGGGGCTCACTCTATTCTAAATAAACCTCTATCCGAACGAAACTCCGTTTTATATACTATCCGTAGATATATTAGTCGAGGGGATTGGGCCGATAGCACCCGAGATAAGTAGTCGGCCCCTGGCGGTAAAAAGTGGAACTAAAATATGTAAGGCTATGGTGCATAATATGAAAGAATGGTCAAAGAGGTGTCGGCAAAAGTTGGGAAAGTGCTCCGCGGGTGAAAAGGGCGGAGGTTAGGAAAATTGCTTAAAATACACAAGTTAGAGCCCAGAGGAGTAAATAATATAAGACTTTTTGAAAATTTTATGATTTGCCGTGTGGTCTGAGGTATTTAGCTATACGTATGCAAAATTCATGTCTCCAACTTAATTAGGGCCTCTCTTAGAAAGAATTGCTTAAAATACATATGTGGTAGCTCAAAGGGTTAAACATAAGACTTTTTCAAGATTTTATGATTTGTCGCCTGGCCTCAAGTGTTCTGCTATAAGTATGCAAAATTTCAAATCTCCAATTTAATAAGGGGCTCAGTTAGAAAGAATTGCTTAAAATACACATGTGGGAGCCCAAAGGGTTAAAGGTACGATTTTTTTAATTTTTTATGATTTGTCGTATGATATGTGGTGTTCAGCTATAAGTATGCAAAATTTCACGCCTCCAACCTAAATAGTGGCTCACTTAGAAAGAATTGTTTAAAATATACATATGGGAGCTCAAAGGGTTAAATGTACGGCATTATCAAAATTTTATGGTTTGTCATTTGATGCGAGGTGTTCAGCTATAAGTATGCAAAATTTCACGCCTCCAACCTAATTAGGGACTCACTTAGAGAGAATTGTTTAAAATACACATGTGGGAGCCCAAAGGATTAAATATACGACTTTTTCAAAATTTTATGATTTGTCATTTGATGTGAGGTGTTCAGCTATAAATATGTAAAATTTCACGCCTCCAACCTAATTAGGGGCTCACTTAGAAAGAATTGTTTAAAATACACATGTGGGAGCCAAAGGGTTAAAATTACGACTTTTTAAAAATTTTATGATTTTTCATATGATGTGAGGTATCCAGCTATAAGTATGCAAAATTTCAAGTCTCCAACATGTATAGTTTCTGAGAACGGGCTCTGTGACAGACGGGCAGACAGACAGACAGAGGAGCGAGACGAATAGGGTTTCGCCAGATGAACGAAACCCTAAAAAAGCGCATATCGTAATTTAAAATGCATTTCGAGCAATCATTGCTAATATACAGTAATTCGGATACAACATAGTATCTGAAATCTTTTCACATACACCGCAAACAGTTTCCCCTATACCATTATGAACGGAGTTCTTTTGTGTGGCCCTGTAAATGAATAATAACTATTCTTTGCATCGTATATTCTACAGAATGTATATTTTAGTGCACTTGATAAATGCATATGAATTTTATTATGTTTGAAAGCATGTAACATCATTTAAAACCATTTTAAACGATTTTTTTCCCATAGGCCGTAATGTAACGGAAAACTTTTGACTGTCCCTGTAAATGAACTAATCATGCTAGAAACTTTATTCGAAATAGGGATCGTGCTATGGTAGAGGTCACTAACATCCAAAAATTTCAGTACGATCCGACTATATTTACGAGAGTTAGAGCGCGGACAGACGGACAGACAAACCGAATAAACACTTTTCAACTTTGTTGGAAAGTGTTAAAAATAATTGTTAAATCAGCAATTAGCCCTCCTTCGCAACTGAGATTCGCTGCACACTGATTTTTGAGATATAAACAAGACCCGAACGTTTTCACAGATAGAATTTGTTTCTTTGGCTTGCATAGAGCCAAGAGACAAATTTTTCCTTGGCAGAAGTTGGCGCAAGATAAATACATTTTATCTGAACTCTTAAAAATGCTATTGAATTATGAGTAACTAAAATTGTGCTTAAACACCTTGTTAAAATGGAGAAATAATTTTTTGGCAGGACTTGAAATCATTATAGACATAAATAATAAGTGTTTGATTTTATGCTCAAAACCAGGTTGCATCGCATGCTCGACTTTCCAAGCATGTAGAAAAAAGCAAATTCCGTTTTTATACAGGGTGTATCAGGATTGATCGTTCAAATTTGGTGGGTAGGTAATAAATAGCAAAAGAAAAGAATCTCACATAGAAAAGTATGTGCGCAAACGAACACATGGGGTTATAGAATAGGCTGTGTATCCATAACTCTTTCTGATCCCATTCTGACTTCATTCTTTCTGACTCCATTCTGATCACGCACAAAGCTCTCTGACACGTCCATATGGTCTTCATTCGACAAGGTGCCTCTGCAGAAATTATATGAATCATTCTATGCTTAAAGCATCTAACTTACGGTGTGACAGAGGAAAACTGTCGTACAGCTGTGCAAATGTGTGCAAAACTCTGACCCAACAGGCGCAAACCTCAGCATCAAATGTTTGTAAGTGTTCACCAACAAATGTGCAAAACTGGATCGGTTGCCAGTACCTGCCATGATAGAGGAGGCAAATGATCGATTTCGAGACAGTTCCATTCGAGAAAGCTATCGCCAGTGGGGGAAATTTGGAGCTGAATGAAATCGACATGGTGGACCAATATGTTGGCCATCACGGTCACCGGATGCACATTAGTAGACACCGGAAACGTCCTGAAAATACCAGCCATTTTCCACAATCTCAGACTGCCCATGCAACCCCATGTCTCCCTGTTGTATTGCAGCAAATGATCACAATTTCTAGTCTACTGTAAAAGCGTAAAAACGATGTAGAAATAAAAGTGTTTTGACTTACTTGTTATGTTTCCTTTCCATCATCTACCGGGTAAATTTTGCCTTACTGGTACATGACGTAAGACCGAGGCATGAAATATAAAAAGACATACTCATTTGCTTTTCATGTGTTGCTTAAAAGTCAACCAGTAGAAGGCTCTGCAACCTTCAATCGCAATTCTGACCAATAGTGCAAACCCTGAAAATTCTATAATTATGTACGTTACGGATAAGACATGCACTCTTTCCTCGAGTCCAAATCTGATTATGCGCGAAGATTAAAATGACACTATTTTTACCAAAAATTTATATTTTTCTTCATAAAATAGTTGAAACGTTTGACTACTATTGCCCTAAATGTATTTAAAAAATGATCGCCAAATTATACTGCCAAATAAGCAAATTGAAGAATGTTGTCATTCCGAATTTTTATAGATAAAAATATTAATGAAATTATAGTTAAAATTATAAACACGTATTTATGAATCGGATATAAATATTTTATATTTTTTTAACTAATAAATTAGTAAAACATCATTAAAAATATAGATAAAACATCGAATTAAAAATCTTTTGATGACATAAAAGACATGTTTAAACGCACCTGGCGTCGATTGAATGTAACCCCACAATCATACATTTTTAGCATTAAATCCTATACTTTAGCGATCGTTTTTTATTACGAAAAGTGGTCGACGGGATAATATCGTATTTTAGTATTTCTTACTTTTCATTCCCAATTATTCGCGATTTTCGCCTTTTAATTTAGATTTGCTTAGTTTTTCTGTGATGAGCCGTGTATATCCTTAGGATTTAACCGGAGTACCTACAAAATTTTCCTCCGGTGAAAATGACGTCACACGACCGGAATCTAATGGACATTGAAACATTTGTAGTTTTTATCGTTCGTAATTTTTATTATGATGTAATTTTCACATGCAGATCATTCTGTTCTTCTAAGATTAAAGACTATTTTAAAAATAAATGTGCACTGTTAAAAATTTTGCAGCATTCTGGCAGGTCATTCGACCGTTTTTTGAAAAACGGTTTCATAACCATAATTTAACTGCATTCTGACCATAAAATGGCCAATAATATGGTGAGAATAGTGTTAAAATTACGGTTGTGTAATCGTTTTCGGAAAAAACGGTCAAATGACCTGCCAGAATGCTGCAAATTTTTAACAGTGTGTATTTTCACTTATAAAACAATGCTAGTCTGTTTTACAGGTTGCGCGTAAAATGCTATTAAAAAATAACTTCTTTATCCAACTAAACAGCATCATTTCTTAAATTGCCTGCCATTTCTACCATGGATGTCTTCTTCAGAACGAAAATAAATTAATAGCATGTCATCATACAAAAGGAATTTTGAATTGGGGTGATGCAAACGACAGCTATTTTTTTTCAACAATATGACGCAATTTTCACTTACTTTTAATTTTGTTCTTACTGAGTTTCTGACTCATTGTTTTGTTTTATTTAAATATATATTTCTTTTTCAATTTAATATCGTGCTCAATGGTTTTTCAACTTAAAATTATTTGATGTTAAATTAAACATTTATTTTTCAACCGTAAGCTGCGTTCGAATTTGTGCATAATTATTGATAAATAACTGAATGTAACATTTTCTTTTTTTTTAAGTAGAAGTTAATGTAGTGTAACTTGAGTTTCCAAAATGCAAAAGTCAGGTTATAATGATCGTCAGGTCGCGACCAAAGGAGATTTTTTAGTATACTTAGCATCGGGAGGAAACAGTAATTTCTAAATATTATTTGTGTTATTTGTTATTTATTTATGCAATATATTTATCACTTTATTTTCTTTATCTGTTCTGTATATGTCAAGATTTTTGTTAACTGTATTTATCGAGATAAATTTATTAATTATCGCATATTCCGGTTATAACTCACGTTTTTTAAACAAGATATTTGGTACTTTTCCTTGGCGAAATAGAGAAAATGGACTTGGCGAGAAACATAAATTTAGCAACATATTTTCTGGTAATCTTTTCATTGTTTTGTATACACTAGTAAATCTGCAGATCAGCAGCCTCAACGTCAGATCTTAAAGTGATTGCTTTTTAAACTCACATTGCATAATATTCAACATCCTACAATCCGCATTTTATTTATTCGAAAATTAGAAGCATTAAATAATACACGGTGTGACAATGATGTTCTGAAATTCTGACGAATTACTTGTTCTAATAATTTTTTAGTTTAAAAACTACTACAAAGTAAAAAATATTTTTTTTACATAATTGTTAATAAGAAATTAAATTAAGAGCATTGTATTTACCATGTGTATTATTATATTTATGTACATTAATTTGATTTTTTGGAGTCGGTGCCAGCTAAACGAAGTTAAGTATAATTATCCAACAGATACACATCCAAATATCTACGAGTTTTTTTTACGATTTGTTATTTAGTTAAAAAATTTGAATTTTACCATTTTTGAAACATTTCATCTCATTTTATAAACGTGTATTTTCAAGTGAGATTAGTTGTAATTATGTGTTCTAAATTAAGGGTTATTTTAAAATTAATGCGTTTATACAGGCTATTATGTAAAAAAATCGTAGCCAAACACAGATTTTCAAATGCAGGATGGTGTCAGAATTGATTGAGAATGGAATTTTTTTCCTAAACGGTTTTTCTGAATCTTGTTACGATTTGTTTTGGATAAACAATTTTAATTTTGAACTTGGCTTGGCTGGCACCGACTCCAAAAAATCAAATTAATGTACATAAATATAATAATACGCATGGTAAATACAATGCTCTTAATTTAATTTCTTATTAACAATTATGTAAAAAAATTATTTTTTACTTTGTAGTAGTTTTTGAAGTCGGTTTTATTTTTGGTAAAAAAGTTTATTTTTCACTTTTTAGTTTTTTTTTTTTTTTTTTTTTTTTTTTGAGTTACAATTTTTGCATGATCCTTTTGGAGGAAATTACGGACTTTTAAAGAAACTTTTAAAGATGTTATTTTGATAAGTAAATACTTTTGTCCAGATTTGTGTGTGCATTAATAACACAGGTTTTTTGTGAAAATTCTTTATATATATATTGCATTTATTCTTCTTCAGATTTAATAGCTTTATTTTTTAATTAAATATTTTTGTTTCTCTATTTGGACATGGGTAGAACGACAAGAGATGCTGCTCGCATGAAAAAATATCGAACTTTGGAAACTGACAATAAAAAGTTCTTCGGCTTACTAAAAATGCTCTATGAAACAAAGAAGAGAGACCCAATGACTTATTTTTCATACTTTCTAACCGATGACCAGGCCCTTATCTTCCGGGTTGCCCTAGATGAACGGGTTTGATACCTGGCATCGGCGTAGGAGACCACCTAATCGCCACGTAGCGGTAATAAACCTGATGAATACCTAGATCGTTTTACTATCGGCAGTGCCTATTTCTTAATTATGAACTTTTTTATGCCAGTTACTTAACATTTATATCTTGTTGTTTAGCACCTGCGCATTGCTACTCATGTTGATCTCGTAATTTAGAAGGTTAATCAGATGACGAGACCTTCATCTGGCAAGGCACCTCAGAGGTATAATTCATAGGTAAATTCGAGGTCTTCACACCTATCGACGGAGTTTACATGCACCAGGAGCCGTTAGGGTACATGACAACCGAATAACTTATCAAAAAATTATTAAAGAAAGATCGTGAAAAGACTACAGGGGGAAAGTGTTGAATGGCGTTCCCTCAAATGGCTGGTCATTGATGAAATTTCTATGGTGTCAAAAGAGAATTTATATATAATTCATTTGAGGTTTCAAGAATTTAAAAACAATTTATTTGTTGGTGGCATTAATGTTTTCTTATATGGATATATTATGCAAGTGCCAATATGTAATGTATAATGTATACGTAATGCCATTAATGCATGCTCAGAATTTCAGCATGGTACTTTTATTCATAATTTAAATTATTTGCTTAATCTTTCACCAAATCTAAAGATTCTGATAGAGAAATTGAGAACTCATTGCATTATGACGGCATTTTGTTTATTTTTATTTGTAATCTTTCTTGACAAAATCAGCTTAACTCACTTAGGCATTTATGCTTCTTATTGCATCATCATTTGCAATACGTTGGGCACTGGAGATTTTAAAACTATTAAGTAATCTACCGTTATTGCGTCCACTACCAATTGTTGTTTCTGAGCTAATATGATTTGGTGCATTGAAGCGTTTTGCGAATTAAATATTTTATGATACCCACATTTACATTAAACCAATTGCTGCTGATATTTTTTTTTGTTTCACGCTAGCCTTAACTGTGGGCTCGATTACGGAAGATTAGAAATTCATCGTCATGCTCATTTAATAGTCTTGGTTAAAGTGTCATTGGTCTGCATAGTAACTGACATATTTTAGTGAGTATAGTACTGCAAAACATATAGAACATATAGAACTTTCGGAAGCAACTTATGATATTCGCATTTCCTTTAAACCATGTTTGCTGTTAGTATCGCACACTTTTTGCTTTTATCGGGCAATCTGATTCAAATTTACTTGCTCTCATTTCTTGATACAATTCAAATGTTTTCATGACTGCGTAACCCACTGACTTGCTTTCGCCATTATGCTTATGCCTACTGATGTTTAAGTTCTATGCCATGTAAATACACCGCACCATAACAATGCCACCTGTAATACTAATTAGAGTAACTCCTTTTATTTCTTTCTATGTTGTTTATCTTGTACTTTAACAGCATAGGGATCTTGACTCAACTTCTGTTTGCATATAAAAGTAGACAAATGGTTGTTTACAATAAATAAATTTATAAATATTGAAAAACTTGCTTGTGAGACAGTGGTACTACTTAGTTATCCTGTCGACCAAAAATCTATCGCCAAACTATAAGATTAAATGCCAATAATGGTTGATCGTAAATGTCACATTCACTTGACTTTAAGCAAGATGCATGTGTTTACGTCATCAAGTTATTTTTATTTCGACGTTTTATTTGTATTTTTATTAATGTTATACTAATTTATTTGTTCTTTCGTTATTTAAAATAAAAATTATGTCAATTTGTATAATTTGGCGAGTGTTTTGGCGATTTATATAATTTGGCGAAATTGGTCGACGGGATAACTAAGTAGTACCGAGACAGTTAATAGGTTGTCAGAAAATATGCGTGAAATTTTCATTTTCTCTCCAAGGCCCCTATACAGGAAAGTTATCATTAATGTTATCTAGTGGAAATATTAAAGGTAATAAAAAGCATTCCTACATATAACTGTTTAATATAATATAATATAGGTATGTATATAATATTATGGTACTTCTTAGTTATCCCGTCGATCAATTTCGCCAAATTATATAAATCGCCAAGTCACTCGCCAAATTATACAAATTGACATAATTTTTATTTTAAATAACAAAAGAACAAATAAATTAGTAAAACATTAATAAAAATACAAATAAAACGTCGAATTAATGGTTTTATTGGCCATCATTTGCATTTAATCTTACAATGAATTAATTAATGGCAAACCATTATTGGCATTTAATCTTACAATATGGCGACAGTAATTTGGTCGACGGGATAACTAAGAATTACCAATATTATATATATATATATATATATATATATATTATGTGCCGCCAGTCTTATGTTATGTGTTTAATTAAACTAAACTATTGTGTACTAAATTATTGTTTTGTATTAAGTTAGTTTGCTTCTGTATTATTCAGCATTTGAAATAATGGTGTATACTTAATTAATGTATATTAAATTACTATTTTGAATGCGATTGCCAATTGAGAATTTTAAATATGACTGTCGATTAGAAAATGCGAAGAAACAGATTGGGGAAGATCCATTACTGAATTTGAATGGGGATATCGCCAAATTAGTCAGTTACAGCCACGTTGGCTTCATTTATGGTCGCCAAGTTTGGCGATAATTCACGTAACTGCGCCAAGTTTTGCGACAACTTGGCGCTAACGTATATGAATACATAATTTTATGCTTATGACTGAGAAACCGGTTACAACAATGAAAGATAATTTGGGTGAAATCCTTCATTTTATTGGTTTTTGTTGAATTACTAAAAAACTACTCCACCAATTTCGATGAAACGGAAGTGGTACCAAAACGAGAGTATCCTCTTTCAATTAAAACAAAAATCACATAAATCGGACAAAAAGTTCCGGAGCAATCGGTGAACATACATAAAAAAAAAACATACATACGCGTCGAATTGATAACCTCCTCCTTTTTGAAGTCTGTAAAAAATACAGTTCTTCAGGGGGCTCTGGCCTCCTGAATCCCCTTAGTCTTATTAAATTTAAGTTCATAATTTCCTATTGATTGAGCGAATGGTTATAATGTATCTTGAATTTCGTTTTATACTTGAATTTTCTTAGGATAAGCAACAGGATTAACGATTTTATGTTGCCGTAGCGTGCAAATAGCAATATTTCTATAATAGGTAGATGTAATATCTAGTCTAAATAGATGTTATAAAATTACGCAAGAAAATCACTTACTGACATTAAACCAAACTTATAACATGCTAAAAGTGGATAAAAAAGGTACATTTAAAGGCATATAAATACCCTGTAAGTAATAAACTGATTTCCGTGTTTTTCATGCACAATCAGCGAATTTTTTAGATAAATATTGATTTAAAAAAAACTGTTTCCGAAGAACTTTTAAACATAAATTTGGTAAAACAAAAATGACGAGACTTCAAGTATAATGAATTCATGTGCTCTAATAAAAAGGGTCATCTGTGAACGTTCATTATTTTATTCTATTGTTTTTAATTTTGCAAAGTATTTCTTCTCATATTCTCAGATCTGTTTATTAAAAAATATTTTTATGCCTTCTAAATGTACTTCTTTTCACTTTTAACGTGTTAAAACTTTAGTTTAAAAACATCGTAACCTACTCGATAGCAATAATATACAAAAATCACCAAGAATAGGTACCGGGTGTCCCAAAAAGGACTGACTGATTTTAAAATTCAATAACTTCCAAACGGTGACAGATATTAAAAAAATTCTTGCAGGAGGGTTATGCATAAAGTCAAAAGTTTTTTTACGGTGATTTTCGATTTTAGTTCGAATTATAAACAATAGATGGCGCTGCGATCAATAGAGGCTAAATTCAGGCTCGATTTTTGCTACTTCGTGGTCCGGATAGTACATTTCCATCTCCTTTTTCTGCATGGAACAACAGAAAGGACCAAAAATCGAGCCTGTATTTAGCTACTATTGCTTACAGCGCCATCTATAGTTTGTAATTCGAACTAAAATCGAAAATCACTGTAATAAAACTTTTGACTTTATGCATAAGCCTCCTGCAAGAATTTTTTTAATATCTGTCACCGTTTGGAAGTTATTGAATTTTAAAATCAGTCAGTCCTTTTTGGGACACCCGGTATATTTGGAGGCTTTTAAATCTACTGTTTAATCATTCATCGTCGAATCCACTGCTAATTGCCTAACGTGCATCGATTTGTCGCTATAAAAAAAAAAATTCTGATAGTCTTTTAATAGTATCTACATTAAGTTAAAAACAAGTAAGAAAAATCATGCGTTAAGCATAGATTATGAAACACTTTCCAACACTTCCTGAATGCTTTAACAAAACTTCGTTATTTAGAAAAATAAGTTATATAAGAAAACTAAGTAAACATTTTAGAAAACGCAAGAAACATCTGAAAAACTGATTTCTACAGTTACCGTCTATAGCCAAATATGTATTCCAATTCTTTTGAACAGTCCTGTATTTGATCTGTAGGTTGATATATATATACTATATAATGGGAAAATTTAGTTTAGCAAGAAAGCGCATAACAGCTTGAAATTTCTCTTTCAGCAATTTATACTAATAGATCAAAACATACTTGTATAAATTTGTACAGCCCTGTAGTTAACTTAGTACCCTTAATACACGTCACTATTTAGCTAAAGTTTATTTTAAAGTAAAGCACTCTTAAAACTACTGAAATCACATTTCCAGAAATTATCATTTATAGACGGCCATGTATCCAATTCTTTGCGTGACCCTGTATATCCTTTTATCTATGTTCTACAAACATTTCTTATTAAACCAAATGTAGTTCCGCGTAAAAATGCATAACTCATATAAGAACCACCTTTAAGCAATTTGCAATCATACCCAGTAAACATTACGAATTATTTTGTGTAGCCCTGTATATGAATTACAACATTTATACACATCAGATACTATGCATAAATATGGTGAAACATAAAAGCACATAACATAATTAAAAATGCATTTCCAGCAGTCATCGCTACTGTACAGTACTTCGGATACAATATAGTATCTGAAATCTTTTGTGTGTCCCTGTAAATGCTATGCACTTCGTATTATACATGAAATAAGTTACAGTAAACCTCAGCGACGTATATCAATTTCATTATACATGAAATAATTTAACATAATTAAAATACGTCTCAAACAATTCCCTCCACCCCTATATCGTTCTGTAACGGAATTATTTTGTGTGGTCCTGTAAATGAATAATAACTATTCTTTGAACCGTATATTGTACAGAATGCATATTTTAGTACACTTGATAAATGCATATCAATTTTATTATGTTTGAAAGCATGCAACATGATTAAATACCATTTGAAACGATTTTTTCCCATTGGCCGTAATGTAACGGAAAAATTTTGACTGTCCCTGTAAATGAACAAAACATGCTAGAAACTTTATTTGAAATAGGAATCGTGCTATGGTAAAAGTCACTAACTTCCAAAAATTTCAGAACGATCCGAGTATATTTAAGAGAGTAAGATCGCGGACAGACGGCCAGACAAACCGAAGTCATTTACACTTTTCAACTTTGTTGGAAAGTGTTAAAAAAAGTAACGTTACTAACATAGTTAATGTTTGACGCAAAGCTATATTGTACACTAAATTATTAAAGATTAACTAACATTTTATTTCCTTCAGCGAGACTTTCTGCTTACTTTTTCTTAATTGAGATTATTTAAGTGATTTTTGTTTGTAGGCTATAAAATGCAGTTGCTATTGGTAACTGACATAAATAAAATAAAAAAATCCCTGCCGGCTCGGGCCTACAGGCGGAGGTAGATTTCGAAGTTAAGTACTAAATTCACCAACAAAACGTAAATCAAGATCTTCACTAAGAATGGGCTCTAGCGAGCTAAACATTTTGTGAAAATTCTAATATACACGAATACATACACTTATGTATATGGAATAGGTTTAAAAAATAGCTAAAACAAATTCAGAGAACCTCAGAGTGTTAAAATAAGTTAATATTTACATTGTCGGGTTTTCATCATGTTTTAATACGTTTCTTCAAACTCACATGACGTTACATATTCTATTCACCTGCTGAGGTCCGTTTTATTTCCAATTTGATGCAATATATATTTTTTTTTTAACTAGGGGGCTCGGCCCCCTACGAGCTACGCTCGCCAACCCCCGTCCAGACACCGTAGACTCTAAATGCACGCTAATTTGATCGGCTTTAAAAAGATTTCGAAAGATTGAATTATAATTTAAAAAACAGTGGCGATCTCTCTATAAACGGATTTCTATTCATTTCTCTTTGATTGGGGAATTTTAACGCCAAATCCGTTGCGGTACTACTTGATTATCCCGTCGACCCATTTCGCCAAATTATATAAATCGCCAAACCACTCGCCAAATTATACAAATTGACATAATTTTTATTTTAAATAACGAAAAAACAAATAAATTAGTACAACATTAATAAAAATACAAATAAAACGTCGAAATAAAAATAACTTGAGGACGTAGACACGTGTAACAACATTTCAAAATAAGCTAATATAAGAGGAATTAAGTAAACAGAGTCTTTGTCTCCTGGTATTTTTTAACAAAGTGAAAAGAAAGTTCTTTTAAATGAGACATTTTAAATTAATCGTTTTTAATCTGACGTAATTTGGACCAAACTATTCTTTCTCTTTTTAATATTCACGTGAAAATACTTCTGTTAGAAATTAAATATTATTTGCGCTTTCCTAACAAAAATAGTTGAAAAGTATCCTCTTAAAATATCAAATAAATGTCTAGCACAATTTCTAAATTTAAACCGTTTTGCAATGTTATTTTGTGTTCATTTTATGTAATAACTGTAATGTGACGTAAATATGACGTAATTTCTCCTATTTAAGACTTCTAACGCATGTTAATAAATTTATTGCTTTACAAATTCCTTTCTCTCTTAAAATTCACGTGTAATTATAGTTTTTATGACATAACTTTTAATAAGTTCCTGCTTTTTGTACATAATTATTTAATTCTAATTCCAAATGTTTTTTCTGTTTATAATGTCACGTGTAAATAAATTTTTAATTTATTTACACGTATAAATATTTTTTTTTGAAGCAAACATTATTGCTTCCGCTGTTTATACAGTTGGCAACAGTTTAAATTAATATCACTTTCTAAAATCTGTTAAAAATATCTCTAGAAATGCTGAAAATCTGAATTTAAAATAGAAATAAAACCTCAAAAAATTAGTCAAAATAAAAAAATTAAAGCAATCTGCACTCCGGCAAATTCTAACGCATAAAATGATCTAAAAATGATTAAATTCCTATGAACAGTTTTTGCTCCTATAAAACTTTTTTAGTGGAACGATTTTGTCCAACTTTAGCATTAAATATCTCTTAAAATAATTCTTCGATCTGAAAACTGTCTGCATCAGCGTGTTTATCAAACATTTCTGTATAATACTACTGTTTTTCATATTTTTGTATGCATTATTTTTCTTAATATTAACGAAGAAAGACCTCCGGTCACAAAAAATTCAAAACCGGCGGCGGCGGCGGTGACAGCGGTAGTTACTTTTTTTTAGAATAGAGAGATTCGTCAAACTATATATGTCCTTTTGAGTTTTCATGCGGAAATATTACTCTAGAAAACTTATGACGTAATATTCAATTTGTTTCAATTATTCAAACTATTTATTTAATTTAATTTTTCACGTGAAACCTTGCAATAGAAAAGCAATTGTTGTGGTGAGAATTTCATTGCTTTTTTTTAATTGTTGGCAACTGCTATAACAAAAAATATTTATTTTTTCCTGTCATTGTTGTGTAAGAGCTAGTTTTATCAGAATCATGTTAAGGCGGTGTTCAAAATTTTGAACCCTTCCCATTTCCATTCCCTTGGGCCGATTTTGCCCATTTTCAATCCCCGCCGAGATATTAGCCATCTCAAAGTTGTTGACGAGTTTGAAGACGATCCGTGCATAATTGCGACTTTTATCGTGCAGACAAAATTTAGTACATACATACATATTTAAGTATTGCGCTGCCGCGCAATTCTTATTTATTTCCAGTGTCACTTCTCAATTTTAATTTAACATGGAAAAGCCTATGGAGATGATAACTTTTTCATTTTTTCTTCCCACCTTTTTGTCCCTGATGCCACTCATTTTTTATTCTTTACTAATTCTAATGATATAAATTTAAAGTGTAAAAACGTTTGCCTGACGTCAGGGTCAAAACGAATGGTAAAATGCCTTTGCTTATCGGTGAATTATAACCCAGAGAGAAACATGGGCCAATTGTTGTTTACATTTTTCAAATATTTTTCTTAATAATTCCAATTTTCGCTTTTTTCTTTGAAAATCAACGGACTTTTTTTCATAGAAAATGTAAAATTTTTACTTCATTGTTGCAAAATTTCAAAAGCCGTAATAATAATTTATTTCTTTTTAGGTGAAAGATTTTCACATGACATATTAAATTGAGCTAGTTTTTTTTTTTTTTTTTTTTTTTTTTTTTTTTTTTTTTTTTTAATTAAAAAGGTGAATATGGCGTCATAGTGGAAATAAAAAGGATATTTTCAGAATAAGTTTTTGCTTTGGTCACGTTTATATTTTAGTAAAAAGTTTCTAATGGATAGCTATTTTTACGCAAGTAGCGAACTTAGTGGGGAATTACATAACTTAATTTTTAAAATGTATTTTTTTTCCGAGCTGAGAACTATTTATACCCCAAGTTAAACTTAGGTAATAATTTTCTGATGTGTTTACATCACCCTTGGGAGAGATTAAGGTTTAAAAATTTAAGCAAAACTTTTATTTTTTATTTTTTACTGTATCACAGGTATAATATTGTTAAATATTAGCAGTAAGGATTCAACACAATTTACATTTACATTCATAGCGTCCCTGAGTGGGAAATAGGATATCTAAATTTAAGTGAAGTTAATTTTTTATTATTTGATTATAGATTTTTTATGATCAGATTGGAAGTTTTTGTCCAAACTACCGCAACCTGCTTTACTACAGTGGTGAAACATTTTGAATTACACATTGGTAAACTGCATCTCACATTGTGATGCATCACCGCATACATCAAAGCCTGATGATGATACTCTCTATTAATTTTGAAATGCGTTCGTCTGAGTGCAGCAGTTATTGAAAAACTTGACCATATTAAACAAAAACATAATTTGAAGAACAAATTAAAAAAACAAAATTTATTTCCTGCATTGTTTAAGCCCGAGAAGGGACAGATATTAAGTCATTTCATTCAATTAGTTCTACATTTAACGTTAAATTTTTGTAACAAATTAGTTAAGCCAATTGAAGATTAAAAAATAAAAATAAAATTCATACAATATGATACTTAAAACACCCTAAAAAATAGATTCCGTTCAAATAAAATCGAAATAAATCTTAGACATTTTTTTAAGTTTTGTATTTTGCATGCATCTTATCATTTTATGCACAATTGTCATAAACATAATACAAAATCTGCAATACAAATACTTTCAATTAAAAATGGAAGAAGTCTAAGATTTATTTCGATGTATTATGTTTATGACAATTGTGCATAAAATGATAAGATGCATGCAAAATACAAAACTTAAAAAAAATGTATAAGATTTATTTCGATTTTATTTGAATGGAATCTATTTTTTTAGGGTGTTTTAAGTATCATATTGTATGAATTCTATTTTTATTTTTTAATCTTCAATTGGCTTAACTAATCTGCTACAAAAATTTAACGTTAAATGTAGAACTAATTGAATGAAATGTCTTAATATCTGTCCCTTCTCGGGCTTAAACAATGCAGGAAATAAATTTTGTTTTTTTAATTTGTTCTTCAAATTATGTTTTTGTTTAATATATACATATATATATATACATAAACTTTTTAGGTGGGGGTGGTTTTGGGGTCCTGGGGTCCTATAATGAAAAGTTATGAAGGAATTTTTCAAAAGTCGCACCATGGTAACGACTGCAATAGGTAGTATTTCTTACGAAATCTACCTAAAAAGAAATACGTATCATGTCAAATAAGTAAAATGATAGAACAAAATAATTTATATTATTGTAAAACATATATTAAGTTCCGCCAAAACTCAAACACCTAATTTAAAAAATCCGATAAATATATTAACAAAATATCAAAATAATATAAATAATTTAAAACCTTTATTTGTTAATTCCAGCATCCATAATTTACCATTTAAATACATTAATCAAATGCGCCATTTTCTTTCAATAAATAGAAATTTGAATATTAGGTAGATTTCGTAAGAAATACTACCTATTGCAGTCGTTACCGCGGTGCGACTTCCTTCATAACTTTTCATTATAGGACCCCAGGAACCCAAAACCACCCCACCTAAAAAGTTTATATATATATATATATATATATATATATATATATATATATATATATATGTATGTATGTATGTATGTATGTATGTATGTACTAAATTTTGTCCGCACGATAAAAGTCGCAATTATGCACAGATCGTCTTCAAACTCGCCAACAACTTTGAGATGGCTAATATCTCGGCGGGGATTGAAAATGGGCAAAATCGGTCCAAGGGAATGGAAATGGGGAGTGTTCAAAATTTTGAATACTGTCTGAACAAGATTATGATAAAACCAGCTCTTACACAACAATGACAGGAAAAAATAAACATTTTTCGTTATAACAGTTGCCAACAATTAAAAAAAAGCAATAAAATTCTCACCACAACAATTGCTTTTCTATTGCAAGTTCACGTGAAAAATTAAATTAAATAAATAGTTTGACGAATTGAAAACAAATTGAATAATACGTCATAAGTTTTCTAGAGCAAGATTTCCGCATGAAAACTCAAAATGAAATAAATAGTTTGACGAATTTAAAAAAAATATATATATTGCGTCATATTGGAAATAAAATGGACCTCAGTTGGTGAATATGTAACGTCATACGAGTTTGAGAAAACGTATTAAAACATGATAAAAACACGATTATGGAAATATTAACTTATTTTAACGCTTTGAGGTTCTCTGAATTTGCTTTAGCTATTTTTTAAACCTATTCCATATACATGCGTGTGTGTATTCGTGTATATTAGAATTTTCACAAAATGTTTAGAAGCTTTAGATATTGTTAGAGCTCATTCTTAGTGGAGGAATTGGGTTTATCTCTAATCTTGATTTAAGTTTTGTTCGTGAATTTAGTACTCAACTTCGAAATCTACCTCCGCCTGTAGGCCCGAGCCGGCAGGGATTTTCTTCTGAACTGTCGTAGAAAAGCATTATTATGCAAAATAAAATGTTCTATAAATTCCGAACGAATGAACGAAATTTAACCAAGAACTATACAGCTAAATCCGGGAACCTCACCAACATGTCTTCTCAATTTCAAGCTAATCGGATGCTTTTTACGGCAGTTATCGCGGGACAGACAGACTAACTAACTAACTAACTAACTAACTAACTAACAGACGGAAATCAAAAATTTTCGAGTCTCCATAGTAAGCCTTCACTGACGTTTCGGCAACAAGCAATTTTCTTTCAATATTTCTGCAATTCATTTAATACTAGTAAATCTGCAGATCAGGAGCCTCAACGTCAGATCTGCAATTCATTGTTTTTAGACACACTCTAGTAATATTCAATTTCCTGCAAACCGCAATTTAAAGTTTTCAAATTACGTAATTATTTATAAGAATAAAAAATACGAAGTTTTCAGACATTAGAAGCGTTAAATTAAAAACGTTGTTATGGAAGGATATTTTGAATTTTCATGAGCTACAAATTCTGGTATTTTTTTTAAATAATAAAGTATTCAGGGGGCTCCGCCCCCCTGAACCCCCCATGGTCTCATTAATTTACATATGTAACTTTTTATTGATTGCGCTAATGATTATGGTAAATCTTTTTACACTTCCGAGCCTTATTCTTCAATACTGGTGGGCAGAAAAGGATTTACATTGACGCAATTATATTAAAAGTTTAGGTTTTACGAACGAAAATGTAATTTCCCTTTAAAGATAAAAAAAATTTTCATTCATATTTTCTGAAATGAGGCGGCATTAAGAACTAACACTCGTCAAAAAATATTTTTTCAGGCAATCTAGTTAATGTTTGTTTTTCAGAATGAAAATATTTATTTCCCAATACAATGACGTCCTTTTCGGCAGCGATAATTTTGCGGTGCATAATTTTGACGTTTACTATCAATTTGCTTTTCAAAAGTTTCTTTTTTCTCATTAAAATTTTCGATTAAAAATTAAATATTTCTGTTAGCTGCGTCCAGACGATAAACCGTGAGATATTTGTAACTTTTTTTTTTAATAATAAGAATTAATATAATAATTAATAAGAATAATATATATAAGAATCATAACACAAGCCCCTTTTATTTCAACCTCAAAGCGGATTTGTTTTATTTTTGATATATGAGATCAAATTCACCTTTCCGTTGCTAGGAAACATTTAAAAGAAAATTAAGACAATGAAATATGTGATTAAAAAAAAGTAAATTAAAAAAAATAAAATATTTTATATTATTGGAACACATACATAAAATCCCTCCATAAGATATACACCGAATTTAAAAACTTTGACAAATGTATACACAAAATTTCAAACTAATATGAATAATGTATGGTTCTAATTAGGAAATTCCATCATCCATAATTTATCATTTAAATCTTTCAATCATATGAGCCATTTCCTTTCAACAAATAAAAATGGAAAAATCGTCTGAATTGCTATAGGAAAGCATTAAGGCGGAAAATAAAATGTTCTATATATTTCGAACGAATGAACCAAATTTAACCAAAAACTATACAGCTAAATCCGGTGACCTCACCAACATGCATCCTTAATTTCAAGCTAATCGGACGCTTTTTACGGTAGTTATCGCGGGACAGACAGACTAACAAACAGACAGACGGAAACCAAAACTTTTCGGGTCTCCACAGTAAGCCTTCACTGACGTTTCGGCAATAAAAGAAGCCATTTATCTATTTTCATACATAAACAGGAGTAATTTCTATACTAGTAAATCTTCAGATCAAGAGCCTCAACGTCATCTCTGCAACTTATTGTTTTTAGCAAACCTTGCGTAATATTAATCTTTCTATAAAAACAAAATTTAAACTTTTTAAATTACACAAACACTTATAAAAGGAAAAAAAATATTTCGATGGTTTCAGACATTAGAAGCGTTAAATTAAACACTTTGTTATGTAATGATATTCTGAAATTCTCACGAGCTACTTATTCTAGTAATTTTTATATAATAAAGCAAATTTCTTCAGGGGGCGCCCCCTGAACCCCCCGTTGTGTAATTTATTTTGCATTTGTAATTTTCTATTGATTGAGTTAATGATTATGCTATATCCTAGATTCCTTTTTACACTGCGATTTATAAGGATAAGCAACAATTTGATCAAGCATTTTACGTTATCCTAATATCCATACAGCAGTATTTACTTGCCTGCTAACCACAAACACCTGTATCTAATGCATAAAGAACCTTTGGAAATGTAAACTGAGACATCTCATTTAGAAATATAATACCTTTATAATTTTTGTTCCCAAAAAATAATTTTGATTACCATTCTGCAATATTTATATCTAAGATCTAATCTAAATATCTAAAAATGTACTCGATAGCATTAACTTACTAAAATCACCCTAAAGTGGGGGGACTTCTAAACCTAGCGGTTAATAATTCATCATCGTGTCCACTTCCAATTGTCTAAATAGATAAACGTGATTTGGCGCCGTTAAGTATTTTTTGTGATAGCCTTTTAATAGTATCCACATTTAATTTAAAATCGTGATGTTACAAACGCCGTTGAAATTTGACGCACACCTGTGTTCAGGTCAAATTACGAAAGGTTAACTAACCTTTTATTTCCCTTAGCCGGGCATTTTGTTTCATTTTTCGTAATAGGGATTATTTTAATAATTTAATTTATTTTACATTCTACAAGCTGTTACACGGGACGTTGTTCACGTAGCATTAAAATAGAGATAAATGCGTTAAATAAAACATTTCACTCCCCACCAGACATGGCAAGTCTCAGGCTTTTTGCACAACACTATTATCTTACAGAAAATGTTGTTCTTTTAAATCGCGCAAATGCTTCAATTAAATAAAGTAACATTTTTTGTATTAAAATACTGGTATCCAGAATGCCGGAGGACTGACAGCTCTGCTCCTCTTAATAGAAACATATATAGTTAACCAACACTTTATCACATTTTATAGGAGACAATACGAAATTTCTTATTTGTATGGCCTTACATATACCTCAGTCATAAAAATGTAAAATTTTGTGCCAATTAATATACACAATTGCGAAAATGAAATCGCAACCAATGAGAAAAGGAACGCCAAGTAAAATCGTGTAAATCGAGGAATCTTTCTTCGTAGTGTTGGGAAAATACCACTACAAAAAGTATTTTAGGTGGTATTTGGTGTGAAATGTTTATATGTATTCATTCCTGTCCTATTTATCTTTTTTATTATTTGTAATTTGCTTATTCCATTTTCCTTTTGCACGTGAAAATCTTACAAATTAAAATTAACTCTTTGGGAGAAATTGTTATTCCATTTTTTTTTTTTTTTTTTTTTTTTTTTTTTTGCCAACAATAAAGTTTATAAAGTTTAATAGAATAATGTCAGTTTATTCCGTATGAAAATAACGAACTTTTTCATTTATAATCAAAACAGTTGAATACATAAATAAAAATATTATTCTATATAGTATATAAATACTATTTTCATTTCTGCAATTAAATCAATCTATATGCAAATCTCTATACAAAGGCATTCATTAATTCATTCCTTTTAACTTTGATTTGACTTAAAAAACCATACATACTTTCACATTTATGATATTTTTAGATGAGATATAGTTGCTACGCAACGGTTAAAAGAAAAAAAAAACGAAATATAAGTAAATTCATAAAATAAAATGTTTTATATTATTCGAACACATGTATAAAATTCCATCATAAGTTATACACCTAATTTAAAAGCTCTGACAAATGTTTTGACAAAATTGCAAACTAAAAGGAATAATTTAATACTCTTATTTAAAAATTTCAGCATCCAAAATTTACCATTTAAATCTATCATAGCAAACGCGGTAGCGTTAAGCTATAATATGATTAAGAAATAGAAAATGCAAACGAGTTTCTTAAATTTCTGGCGACCCCGTTGACATACGACAATGCTTTTTCTTTTGAAAGATAGAACTCGACGAGACGAATAAACTGATAGCATTAAAAAAATTACTGTAGCTTTTAGTAGTTTTTTATTTAACCTTAAACGAAAAAATGAAGACACAAAATTCAACAAAGTGTAGCTAACGTTCCAGTGGGTGGATTAACTTCGTTTTTGTTTTATTTTGATCCGCTTGTTCAAACTTAGAATAGAATTTTTTTTCATATTTGTATGTTTGACGGTCGCTGAGAAAATCGAATTTGTCTTTTATAATGTCTCCATAAAATTATAGCAATCTCTCCTTTTCATTTTTTAATTTTCTAATTCAATAATTTCTTTCGTGTTGCTATTCCCTAAAAAGTAGTACAATAATTTAAAAAAAAAGATAACACGTGTATTTTTGTTTTCATAAGTCAATAAAAATTGAAATTCAACTGATAGATTTTTGTATTTTTGAAACCGACCTCAATCTAAGCAGATAATGCATGATTTTCATAAATATATAGATAAACTTTCTTGATTAATATTTTGAACTGGAGTAATAGACACAATGGAGCACAAACGAGTTGATAGAAAGAAAAAAAAATCCCTGCCGGCTCGGGCCTACAGGCGGAGGTAGATTTCGAAGTTAAGTACTAAATTCTCCAACAAAACTTAAATCAAGATTAGAGATAAACCCAGTTTCTTCACTAAGAGTGAGCTGTAGGGAGCTAAACGTTTTGTGAAAATTATAATATACACGAATACACACTCACACATGTATATGGAATAGGTTTAAAAAATGGCTACAAAAAATTCAGAGAACCTTAAAGTGTTAAAATATGTTAATATTTCCATAGTCGGGTTTTTATCATGTTTTAATACGTTTCTTCAAACTCACATGGCGTTACCTATTCACCTGCTGGGGTCCATTATATTTCCAATATGACGCAATATACATATTTTTTAATTCGCCAAACTATTTATTTTATTTTGAGTTTTCATGCTGAAATCTTGCTCTAGAAAACTTATGACGTAATATTCAATTTGTTTTCAATTTGTCAAACTATTTAATTTTACACGTGAAAATTTCGCATTAGAAAAGTAATTGTTGCGGTGAGAATTTTATTGTTTTTTTTTAATTGTTGGCAACTGCTATAACGAAAAACTTTTATTTTTTTCCTGCCATTGTTGTGTAAGAGCTGGTTTTATCAGAATCATGTTAAGACAGTATTCAAAATTTTGAACCCTCCCCATTTCCACCCTCTTGGGCCGATTTCATCCATTTTCAATCCCCGCCGAGATATTAGCCATATCAAAGTTGTTAGCGAGTTTGGGGACAATCCGTGCATAATTGCGACTTTTATCGTGCGGACAAAATTTAGTACATACATACATACATATATATATATATATATATATATATATATAAACTTTTTAGGTGGGGTTGGTTTTGGGATCCTGGGGTCCTATAATGAAAAGTTATGAAGGAATTTTTCAAAAGTCGCACCATGGTAATGACTGCAATAGGTAGTATTTCTTACGAAATCTACCTAAAACAGGGTAAATCCCAAGCTTCTGTTCAGGAGCTAAATGTAAGTTTTATTTTAATTATCATCATAGCATCCTGACTTACACAAGCGATAGGTATGCAATAATATGAATACTTCACATACTAAGAATACCTTAAAAAATAGTATTCCATCTATTTTAAATAAGGAAGCGATGTCATATACGCACCAGAGTACATAACTGGCGCGATAATGGCGTTATTTTGCCTGATACGGCAACTGAGCTAGTGTTGTTTAGTTATTAATTATTTTTTTATTTACTTTTATTTTATTTTTTTAAATTATATAATAAAATTATATAATAGTTATTAATTAAACTTTTCATTTTTTACTGTTATTTCCTTTTTTAAATAATAGAAAATAATTTAAAAATATATATGTAACTGCTATTTGGAAACGAGGTTTTCGTCAAATTGGCGTCAGAAAGAAACCCGCGCCAAACCTGTTGTGTATATGAGATCTGTGCCTTAAATAATTAGGGTTTCGTTTAACTTTAGGTACTTTTGCTTGAGATATTGTAGAAAAAGTACAGCAAAAATATACGGTACTACTTGATTATCCCGTCGACCAATGTCGCCAAACTATTCGCCAAATGATACAAACTGACATAATTTTTATTTTAAGTAATGGAAGAATAAATAAATTAGTAAAACATTAATAAAAATACTAATAAAAACTTGGGCACAGATATCATATACGCTCCATATTGGCGCGATTTTTTTCCGACGCCAATTTGGCGAACACCTCGTTAATATATCATCTATATCCGGGTTACAACGCAAATTTGGCGAACACCTCGTTAATATATCATCTATATCCGGGTTACAACGCAAATTTGGCGAAAACCTCGTTTTAGAATACCAATTACATATATATTTTTAAAAAGGGATTAACAATAAATTAAAAAAAGTTTAATTAATAACAATAGAACAAAACAATTTATATAATTTTAAAACAGAAAATAAAAGTAAATAAACAATTTATTAATGAATAAACAACAACATCCGGGTTACCATATCAAGCAAAATAACAAAACTTTGGCGCCAGTTAAGTACCCCGGTGCGTATATGACATTGGCGTCAGAAAAAAATCGCGTCAACGTGATGCGTATATGACATCTGTGGCGGTTCAAGTACACTTCGGAATGTTACTTTGGAATCGGCGAGTTTCATCGCCAAGATGCTTAATGATCATCGCCATTGAATATATAAATAATGCCATATTTGCAAACTTATAGGTCAAAATGTAAGTGGAACCTCGGTTCACGACCGCCTCTGTTTATGACCAGTTCGGTTTATGTCCAACTTAGGTGATCAAAATTTGACTCGGTTGGCATGCAATATCTCGGTTCACGACCAAGGCTGCCGAATAGTTCAGTTGGCAACCCTCACATAACTCTTGTTATTAGTCAAGTTTGGAGTAAGGTGTGCATATCAGAATGCTTTGTGTACCTTTATTACTGTAAAAAAATGAACTTTTGGTTTTACTTTTACCCAGGTTTGCGCTAAATTTAGAAAACCATTATGGCTTCTAAGAATGAAAAAGTTTTTAGTGATAGCAGTAGTAAGAAGCTTAAGAGAATTACTGTTCAATAAAAGAAATTGTAGCAAAACATGAGACGATGTTAGTATAACCGGTATAGCTAAACAATACGATGTGGCCTAAACCTTCGATTTCCACGATAATCTATATATATATATATATATATATATAGGTTATGTTTAATTAATGGTTATATATATATATATATTACGCTACCGTATGTGTCACAGAAATCGCGATTATTTGTTAATTGTTTAAAGGCAACGCTCGAATGAAACACATCTCATTGGTTATAGAACAGCATTTAATGCATCTCCATACCTATAAGGGGTGGGGGGTTACCATAGGCGGGACTCTGCTCTGTCGCCAAATACCGCCAAATTTGTCACCAACTTGGCGATATATCGCCAAATTCCTATAGACTTCCATTGTAAACCAATAGGGTTTACTTGTTTAGAGAGAATCAGCAAATTGAGATATTTCAATGCAACAAAAACTAATATCAGATTAAGGAATTATATTAATTATATTTAAGGGAGCCCAAGTAAATTAAATTATGAATAAAAATAACATGAATTTGATTAAAAAACCTCTTAAAACAGTATGCATTACATGGTTAAATAGTGCATTATTGTGCGAAATAAGAAAAAAATATTGAGAATATTTAAAAGCTACTCAGGTTGATTTATATTCAATATATAATTATCAAAAAATTTAAATGACTAGTATTAAAAAATGCTCTGACGAGCACCAAAAAAGGCTAATATGTTTTTAAGTATGAAAAAGGATTTGACAAGTGCTTCCAACTGAGCATGAAAAAGGACAAAGGGTCCCTTCTTGGCTGCAGCTCACTGTAAATGCCAACTTTGAAAAAATTATATTTGCGCCTTTTTCATATAAAAAAAATCAGACACAGTTAAGATAAAAATGTATAGTATAAAGACACAGCCAGTAAAGACGCAGCCTGATTAAACATGAATGTAAGGTGACATAGTACCAAAAACCTTAGTTCCTGCAGCGTATCACACTCATGCAGGACCACCAAGCACGCACTCAGTGCAGAACTGTACAGAAAACTGATTTGTAGTGCAGTGCAGACTGTTGCAGCACTCTGCACAGGAACAATTCCACATGTACACGCATAACAGTACAATGCATTCATTGATTGTTGAAATTATATGCAAATGGCTGTGGCTGTACAATGTATTATGCAGTACAGCAATGCATGTAAATTATAAACGAACATTATACGCAGACACCTTTAATACGGAAGTACAAAAGCACAGATTGAGTGTGCGCTGAGGTTCAAAAATCAAAAGCATAATAGGAATGAACAGTGTGGTATAATTTATAGAGAAATAATGGTACACACTGCACTGTACAAAGTTGCATTGCAGACGCATGCATGCGCAGTACAGCAGTCCAACAGTGCTGTTAACATGTAAAGCACGACGGAAAGTTTTACTAAAGTACCGCGAATTTATTTTATATGGATAAAGCGCAAATATGATTTTTTCAAAGTTGGCATTGACAGTGACCTGCAGCCAAGAAGGGACCCTTTGTCCTTTTTCATACTCAGTTGGAAGCACTTGTCAAATCCTTTTTCATACTTAAAAACATATTAGCCTTTTTTGTTGCTCGTCAGAGCATTTTTTAATACTAGTTATTGATATGAGCGATTTCTTTCAACAAATGAAAATTTGAAAACCGTCTGACTTCCCATAGAAAATCATTATGTCACAAAATAAAATGTTCTATATATTCTGAACGAATGAACCAAATTTAACCCAAAACTATACAGCTAAATCCGGGGAGCTCACCAATATACATCCTTAATTTCAAGCTAATCGGATGCTTTTTACGGCAGTTATCGTGGGACAGACAGACTAACAAACAAACAAACAAACAGATGGAAACCAAAAAATTTCGGGTCTCCACAGTAAGCCTTAACTGAAAGTTCGGCAACTAGTAAATCTGCAGATCAGGAGCCTCAACGTCAGATCTGCAATTCATTGTTTTTAGACACACTCTAGTAATATTCAATTTCCTGCAAACCGCAATTTAAAGTTTTCAAATTACGTAATTATTTATAAGAATAAAAAATACGAAGTTTTCAGACATTAGAAGCGTTAAATTAAAAACGTTGTTATGGAAGGATATTTTGAATTTTCATGAGCTACTAATTCTGGTATTTTTTGTAAATAATAAAGTATTCAGGGGGGCTCTGCCCCCCTGAACCCCCGTGGTCTCATTAATTTACATATGTAACTTTTTATTGATTGCGCTAATGATTATGGTAAATCTTTTTACATTTCCGAGCCTTATTCTTCAATACTGGTGGGCAGAAAAGGATTTACATTGACGCAATTATATTAAAAGTTTAGGTTTTACGAACGAAAATGTAATTTCCCTTTAAAGATAAAAAAAATTTTCATTCATATTTTCTGAAATGAGGCGGCATTAAGAACTAACACTCGTCAAAAAATATTTTTTCAGGCAATCTAGTTAATGTTTGTTTTTCAGAATGAAAATATTTATTTCCCAATACAATGACGTCCTTTTCGACAGCGATAATTTTGCGTTTCATAATTTTGACATTTACTATCAATTTGCTTTTCAAAGTTTTTTTTTTTTCTCATTGAAATTTTCGATTAAAAATTAAATATTTCTGTTAGCTGCGTCCAGACGATAAACCGTGACATATTAGTAACGTTTTTTTTTTAACAATAAGAATTAATATCATAACACAAGCCCCTTTTATTTCAACCTCAAAACGTATTTGTTTTATTTTTGATATATGAGATCAAATTCACCTTTCCGTTGCTAGGAAACAGTTAAAAGAAAATTAAGACAATGAAATATGTGATTGAAAAAAAGTAAATTAAAAAAAGAAAATATTTTATATTATTGGAACACATATATAAAATCCCTCCATAAGATATACACCGAATTTAAAAACTCTGACAAATGTATACACAAAATTTCAAACTAATATGAATAATGTATGGTTCTAATTAGGAAATTCCATCATCCATAATTTATCATTTAAATCTTTCAATCATATGAGCCATTTCCTTTCAACAAATAAAAATGGAAAAATCGTCTGAATTGCTATAGGAAAAGCATTAAGGCGGAAAATAAAATGTTTTATATATTCCGAACGAATGAACGAAATTTAACCAAAAACTATACAGCTAAATCCGGTGACCACACCAACATGCATCCTTAATTTCAAGCTAATCGGGCACTTTTTACGGCAATTATCGCGGGACAGACAGACTAACAAACAGACAGACGGAAACCAAAACTTTTCGGGTCTCCACAATATCGGGTTTCGACAATAAAAACAATAATAACACATAAATAAAATGCTTATATATATATATATATATATATATATATATAAATTAAACAAAAACCTAATTTGCAGAACAAATTAAAAAAACAAAATTTGTTTCCTAAATTGTTTAAGCCCGAGAAGGGGCAGATATTAAGATATTTCCTTCAATTCGTTCTACATTTAACGTTAAATTTTGTAACAAATAAGTTAAACCAATTGAACATTAAAAAATAAAAATGAAATTCATACAATATAATGCTTTAAACACCTATATACACTGCTCAAAACAATTAAAGGATGTTTGAAGTTTTATATAAAATAAAGATATAAACGAAATTTTTTTTGCCGAAAATAGAAGAAGAGAATCACAAATGCAAATTTTTCTGGTTTTCAAACTGTGGAGTATGCAAATTTTGAGTTCGACGTCAAAAACGTCGCTTCAGCGGCAGCGAATGAAATTTGACTTTCAACTGGATAAAAGAGAATGAAGACAAGGATGATCGGCATTCAGTGATTGCTTTGTTTCGATGAGTACGATGTCTCAGCGAAATCATTTGACAGATTCAGAAGCTTTGAGAATTGTTGGTAGGTTAGAAGGGGGCCAAACTCAAGCCGAAGTAGCGCAAGCCATTGGAGTGTCACAAAGTGTCATTTCCAGGATCTGGAACCGTTTTTTGGAGAGTGGATGTGCAGGCCGAAGACCAGGGCAAGGTCGTAAACGGGCAACAACGCCCAATGAAGATCGGTATTTAGCGTTAACAGCTCGGAGACATCGAACCATGAACGCTACTCTTCTCCAACAACACCTTCGCTCGGCTACAGGCACCACGATTTCAACTCAGACTGTCCGAAACCGGCTCCATGCTGTAGGTCTGTATGCTCGCCGACCGATGGTGTGTGTTAGATTAACATCAAGGCATCGTCGCGACCGCAGGGAGTGGGCAACCGAGCATGTCAACTGGAGGAGAAATGAAGGGAGCAATATTCTGTTTTCTGACGAGTCCCGTTTTTCTGTGCATCCGGATAATAGGCGTATTTTCATCTGGAGGGACCGTGGCAGTAGGAATAATCCTGCGTTCGTGCACGAAAGCGTCAGATTTGGCGGTGGAGGAGTGTTGGCGTATGGTGGCATCTCCATTGACGGGCGCACTGACCTCTACATCATTCGAGATGGAGCTCTGACTGGTCGCCGATATAGGGATGAGATCCTCAGACCTATTGTAGTCCCTTACGCTGCAGCAATCGGAGATAACTTCATTTTAATGGACGATAACTGCAGGCCACATCGTGCAAACCTGGTGGAGGATTTCCTTTTCGAGGAAGGATTCGTTCGAATGGAATGGCCAGCGTGTTCTCCAGACATGAATCCAATCAAGCACGTTTGGGACGCTCTAGGAAGACGAGTTTCTGGCCGCCAACAACCCCCATAAACTCTCCAAGAACTGGAAAGAGCTCTTCTGGAAGAGTGGGGCAGAATACCCCAACTCGTCATTAATAGCCTCATTGAGTCCATGCCTCAAAGGTGTTCAACGTTGCTGGCTGCCCCTGGAAACCATACCCCCTACTGAAAATGATTTTCTTTGAAGAAAACACCTTTTCTTATTCTTTTTTTCTCATATGCACAAATTGTGTTTTTTTCCTTTAGTACACAAATGCGCAATAAAATGCATTTTTTTCTGCCAAACATGTGTAATTTATTCTCATATAACCTACTATGTCTGTCGACCATGTATCAATCAGCTAAACAGTTTACCAGATACAAAATCCACCTAAAACTGCAATATCCTTTAATTGTTTTGAGCAGTGTACTTAGATTCCGTTCAAATGAAATCGAAATAAATTTTAGACTTTTTTTTAAAGTTTTGTATTTTGCATATACCTTATCATATTATGTACAATCGTCATAAACATAATGCAAAATCTGCAATACAAATATTTACAACTTAAAAATGGAAAAAGTCTAAGATTTATTTCGATTTCATTTGAACGGAATCTAAGTATATAGGTGTTTAAAGCATTATATTGTATGAATTTCATTTTTATTTTTTAATGTTCAATTGGTTTAGCTTATTTGTTACAAATAATTAACATTAAATGTAGAACGAATTGAATGAAATATCTTAATATCTGTCCCTTCTTAGGCTTAAACAATGTAGGAAATAAATTTTGTTTTTAGGTGCGTTCGTAATTATATAAATACGTAGCACCTATAGTCGTCGTTCAGTCCGTCCGTCTGTCCGCATGTAACAGAGCAAAAACTATCCAACCGAATGGTCTGAAATTTTAAAGATATAACTGTTGCAAAATTTTGTCGAGCCATTTCAAATTTTAGGAAAATCGGATGTATAGTTTAATTACAGGGACAGTCAAAAATTTTTCTTTACATTACGGCCAATGGGAAAAATTATTGCAAGTGCATTTTAATGATATTAGAGCCTTCCGAATGATCTGAAATTTTAATGATATAACTGTTGCAAAATTTTGTCGAGCCATTTCAAATTTTTGGAAAATCGGATGTATAGTTTAATTACAGGGACAGTCAAAAGTTTTTCTTTACATTACGGCCAATGGGAAAAATTATTGCAAGTGCATTTTAATGATATTGCAGCCTTCCGAATGGTCTGAAATTTTAAAGATATAATTGTTGCAAAGTTTTGTTGAGCTATTTCAAATTTTAGGAAAATCGGATGTATAGTTTAATTACAGGGACAGTCGAAAGTGTTCCGTTACATTACGGGGAATGGGAAAAATTATTGCAAGTGCATTTTAATGATATTACAGCCTTCCGAATGGTCTGAAATTTTAAAGATATAATTGTTGCAAAGTTTTGTTGAGCTATTTCAAATTTTAGGAAAATCGGATGTATAGTTTAATTACAGGGACAGTCAAAAGTGTTCCGTTACATTAAGGGGAATGGGAAAAAATTATTGGAAGTGCATTTTAATGATGAATCAGACTATGCGCTTTATGAAGTGCAAAAAAGTATACATTCAGTACAATATGGGGTGCAAAAAATAATTATAAAACTAGTTATAGTACGAACGCACCTCATTTGCCACGTTTGACGAGCAATTTCCAACTTGTTTTAATTTGTTCTGCAAATTAGGTTTTTGTTTAATATGTCAAGTTTTTTAATAACTACTGCATTCATACAAACACATTTCAAAATTAATGGAGGGTATCATCATCAGGCTTTGATTTGTGCGATATCGCATCACAATTTGCGATGCAATTTACCTGTGCATAATGCAAAATGTTTCACCAGTGCAGTAATGCAGGTTGTTGTAGTTTGGTCAAAAAATTACAACCTGAACTTAAACAAGTAATATAAAAATTTTGTTTTTAAAGTCAATTCCTACTTAGGTCATCAAAGAAAAATTTAATATAATCCCTTAAGCTAATATTAGTTTTTGTTGCATTAAAATATCTCAATTTGTTGATTTTCTATAAGCAAGTAGGTTTACAATGGAACTCTGTGAGAATTTGGCGAAATATTAGAGATATCGCCAAGTTGGCGTCACTTTTGGCGACTCATTTTGGCCGCCAAATTTGGCAATATATCGCCAAGTTGGCGACAAACTTGGCGGTATTTGGCGACAGAACAGGGCCCCCCCTATGGTAACCCCTTATTGAAAATACTTTCATTGATATTCAATAACCAATGGCCGCCATTTTGTTTCCCATGCAAAACTAAAATTAATTAATTAAAATTTAATTAATTAATTAACATTTGAAAAAATTGTATTAACACCAATTGTCATCCAGTACAAGTTTTAAAAAATTTATTTCAACTTAATAGGATGAATAATGAGTATTTTATTAACGATTGAAAATTTGAACAAGATATATAAATATATAAATATAGCTCTATCAAAAGTATATATATAAACAAGTAATATAAAAATTTTGTTTTTAAAGTCAATTCCTACTTAGGTCATCAAAGAAAAATTTAATATAATCCCTTAAGCTAATATTAGTTTTTGTTGCATTAAAATATCTCAATTTGTTGATTTTCTATAAGGAAGTAGGTTTGCAATGGAATTCTATGGAAATTTGGAGAAATATTAGAGATATCGCCAAGTTGACGTCACTTTTGGCGACTCATTTTGGCCGACAAATCTGGCGATATATCGCCAAGTTGGCGACAAACTTGGCGGTATTTGGCGACAGAACAGGGTCCTCCCTATGGTAACCCCTTATTGAAAATACTTTCATTGATCTTCAACAACCAATGGCCGCCATTTTGTTTCCCATGCAAAACTAAAATTAATTAATTAAAATTTAATTAATTAATTAATATTTGAAAAAACTATATTAACATCAATTGTCATCCAGTACAAGTTTCAAAAAAATTATTTCAACTTGATAGGATGAATAATGAGTATTTTATTAACAATTGAAAATTTGAACAAGATAAATATATAAATAAATATATAAATATAGGGAGAGTGGGAGCTAATAGTAGGAACTGAATAAATACAGGGAGAATGTGAACTAATAGTATGAATTGAAAAAAATCTGCTTGAAAATGTCATTTTTTTCCACTATGACGTCATAGTCATCTTCTTTTTCATTCTTAAAAAAAAAAAAAAACTTTCAGTTTCTTCAGTTTCATGTTTCACGTGAAAATCATTCAACTAAAAATAGGCAAATTATTATTACGGTTTTTGAATTATTTACAACAATGAAGGAAAAATGTTAAATTTTATTAGAAAATGTCCGTTGATTCTCAATGAAGAAAGATAAATTTGCAATTATTAAGAAAAATATTTGAATAATGTAAATAAAAATTAGCCCATGTTACTCTCTAGATTATAGTCCACCTATATGCAAAGGCATTTTATGATCCGTTTCGATCCTGACGTCTGGCAAATGTTTTAGGTAGATTTCGTAAGAAATACTACCTATTGCAGTCGTTACCGCGGTGCAACTTTTGAAAATTTCCTTTATAACTTTTCATTATAGGGCCCCAGGAACCCAAAACCACCCCCACCTAAAAAGTTTATATATATATATATATATATATATATATGTACTAAATTTTGTCCGCACGATAAAAGTCGCAATTATGCACAGATCGTCTTCAAACTCGCCAACAACTTTGAGATGGCTAATATCTCGGCGGGGATTGAAAATGGGCAAAATCGGTCCAAGGGAATGGAAATGGGGAGTGTTCAAAATTTTGAATACTGTCTGAACAAGATTATGATAAAACCAGCTCTTACACAACAATGACAGGAAAAAATAAATATTTTTCGTTATAACAGTTGCCAACAATTTAAAAAAAGCAATAAAATTCTCACCACAACAATTGCTTTTCTATTGCAAGTTCACGTGAAAAATTAAATTAAATAAATAGTTTGACGAATTGAAAACAAATTGAATATTACGTCATAAGTTTTCTAGTGCAAGATTTCCGCATGAAAACTCAAAATGAAATAAATAGTTTGACGAATTTAAAAAAAAAAAAATATTGCGTCATATTGGAAATAAAATGGACCTCAGTTGGTGAATATGTAACGTCATACGAGTTTGAGAAAACGTTTTAAAACATGATAAAAACACGATTATGGAAATATTAACTTATTTTAACACTTTGAAGTTCTCTGAATTTGCTTTAGCTATTTTTTAAACCTATTCCATATACATGCGTGTGTGTATTCGTGTATATTAGAATTTTCACAAAATGTTTAGAAGCTTTAGATATTGTTAGAGCTCATTCTTAGTGAAGGAACTGGGTTTATCTCTAATCTTGATTTAAGTTTTGTTCGTGAATTTAGTACTTAACTTCGAAATCTACCTCCGCCTGTAGGCCCGAGCCGGCTGGGATTTTTACACTTTGAATTTATAATATTATTAGAATTAGCAAAGAATTAAAAATGAGTGGCATCAGGGACAAAAAGGTGGGAAGAAAAAATGAAAAAGTTACGATCTCCATAGGCTTTTCTATGTTAAATTAACATTGAGAAGTGACACTGGAAATAAATAAGTATTGCGCTGCCGCGCAATACTTAAATATATATGGTACTTCTTAGTTATTCCGTCGACCAAATTACTGTCGCCAAATTGTAAGATTAAATGCCAATAATGGTTACCATTAGTTAATTAATTGTAAGATTAAATGTCAATAATGGCCAATAAAACCATTAATTCGACGTTTTATTTGTATTTTTTTATTAATGTTTTACGAATTTATTTCTTCTTTCGTTATTTAAAGTAAAAATTATGTCAATTTGTATAATTTGGCGAGTGGTTTGGCGATTTATGTAATTTGGCGAAATTGGTCGGCGAGATAACTAAGTAGTACCAATAAAAGTTTAAAAATTAAGCATAAGGATTGAGATATCTATATTAGTAAACAAGAGAAGAAGGTATAATCATTCGAATGAATCAGAGAACGATTCCAAACGTTTTGTGTGGGTTTCGGCACAGATGTCATAAACGCACCGGGTTTGAGCCGTTTTTTTAACCCCAATTCGGCGAAAACCTCGTGGCACAGATGTCATATACGCCCCATATTGGCGCGATTTTTTTCTGACGCCAATTTGGCGAAAACATCAATAGCATAAACAACAATATCCGGTTTACCATATCAAGCAAAATAACGACACTTTGGCGTCAGTTAAGTATCCGTTGCGTATATGACATTGGCGTCAGAAAAAAAATCGTGCTAGTATGGGGTGTATATGACATCTGTGCCTAAACAACTGCTGAAACAACAAATAAACAGTTGTAAATATAAATATCCCAATAAATATCAATACGTTTAATAAAACAATCTGAACTACTAAGGTTGCTACTTGCTATACGAACTAAATCCACGCAAAAAAGCCGTGTTACCATGTCAGGCAAAATAACGCCATTTTAGCGCCAATTAGGTACCCCGGTGACATGGCATCTGTGCCGGGGTGTCCAGCAGATAGGCTCGGCAGTAGCGCTAGCGTATGTCCTCCCATCATATGTCCCATTTACTTATTTTCTTTATGGTTGTATGGGCCGGATAATACGTAAAGTAACCTTAAATTTTCAAGTTAAATTTCTCGCTTTTAATTATTAAAAGGTTGTTTTTTTTCTATCAGGCTATGTTGGAGTGGATCTACAGAGAATGTATCAACGCTGGACTGTCCTAAGTGATGTCAGAAAATGGGAACTAAATAAAGGTATGCATGAGATATTGGATGGATACAAAAGAATCCTTTACTGTCAAATGATCGAGAGCTTTAAACTATGGGACATCCTTCAAACACAGAGAGGTGCGCCTGGATGGAGTGGAGATGTACCTTCTGATCCACCGCTGGATGCAGAGATCTTTAACTTACTTTATACGATGGACCTGGTGTGGCGAATGCGGTTACAAGATGAATTTTCCAGCGTTCAGGATAATAAGACCAATACTGCTACCCCTACTAAAGTAAGATTTACTATTTAATTTTATTTTACGATTTGGTATTTCCAGTTAATTCCAAAGAGCAGAGATTCCTTGGCAATATTTTTGGCTGGAAAGTAAACATCCTGGAGGTTATTTGCATTTCATACAGTACTTCAAGTTTTCATAAATATAATAGAGTTGAACATCTTAAGAAAAGGGGATTATTAATGTTACTCTCCTATACTTCTGGTAATCAATTAAAATGTAAATGTTAAGGGGGTCCGGGACATATTTTAAAATCATTTTTATTTATTGAGTTAAAATTTTGAATTTTTTTGTGATGGTTAACCATATCATTTGTAAACAAAGTCACATGATAAAACTTCTCATATTTTTTTTTTTTTTTTATTTAAAATTTAGTAAAAAAGTGGGTTAATTTAAAATCTTTATAACTCTAAATATTATTTGTAGAATTTAACTTTTTTCCATTTAAATAAACAGAAGTATAAGTTTTAATTTGATTCAGCATTTTAAAAAATATTAATTTAAACAAAAATTAAAAATATTTGAAGTAAAAATTTTTAAAAAAAATCATGCAACTTTTTTTAATCATATTTTCAAAAATAATTTTTTTTTTCAAATTTGCTAAATCAAAGTTAAAGTAAAACACTAAAAAAGACATGTTCCGAGTTTGAACCGTTTATCTTTAACGGTTCTTGACTTACAACAATTTAAAAACGGGAAATGGTGAAAAAACCCATCATTAAGAAAAACGCATTTTTACAAGAAGTCGTTTCCATGAAAACCATTGCTTGAAAGCTAGATCTTGAAAACAAACCAAAACGAAAAAATTAATATTTCCTGTTCTAATTAAGACAGACGCATGATTTAAACGTCATTTTAAGCAGAAGAAAACAGAGAAATTTATAATGCAATAAAAGTTTTTTAGAAAATTTTAAGATTTTTGAGTCCCGGACCCCCTTAAGTACTTGTCGATAAGTATAAAAGTAAAAAGCTTTTTTAAACCGCTCTTTTATAAGCATCAAATGCAGTGGCGTAGCTAGGGGGAGGCAAGGGGGTGCGCCGATGCCAAGGGGCGCCAGATTGAGAGAGGTTTAAACCGAAATTTTTTCACATATTTGGACAAATAAGAATTGTTGATTTATATATATATTGTGTGTGTGTGTGTGTGTGTGTCTTCTTAATGTTTTCTTTGGTAAGAATGTTGTTATATCCAAATAATGAAGAAAGAAAAAGCTTCTGTAAATGTTTCTAGGGATGACTGAACATACTTGGCACCTAAGATAATTGTGTATCTGAATTGAGGCGCAAAAGGATTAAATAGAGGGCGCCAAATTGGAGGAGGTTTAAACCGAAATTATTTCACATATTTTGACATTAAATAAGATTGTTGATTTTTCTTTTTCTTTTGTGTGTGTGTGAATGTTTTTTTTAGTAAGATATTTTTCTATATCCAAATAATGAAGAAAGTAAAAGCTTCTGATAATGTTTATAGGAATGGCTCAACACACTTGGTACCCAAGATAATTATGTACCTGAATGCGCAAAAAGATTAAATAGGGGGCGCCAAATTAAGAGGGAGTTTAAACCGGAATTATTTCACATATTTTGACAATAAATAAGAATTGTTGACCGTTTCTTTTTTGCGTGTGTCTGTGTGAATATGTATGTTTTGAAGAAATTCGGTGAAGGTGCGGGAGGGGGGGTGGAGAAATAGATAATTGTCAATCGCTGATGGAAGTTTCTAACTGTCTAGCCTCCAGTTTATAAGTCAAAAGGCCTGTTTGCGATTTGGAGTGACATTTCTGGTATCAAAAGAACACCTCTGGGACTGATCTCCACTGTCGTCGGCAGCGTAGACCGGGAGTGCTACGCACGCATCTCTAACCACTAAAAATTTCCATTCAAATTTATTTATTTCAAAATGAATCTCCGGCATGTGTTCCCGCTGCCTACGTCCCCGTATAGCAGGCGTGCTGCGGACTTGCTGGAGTGTCTGAAGACAACCGCAAGATGAGTTGAAAGAAAAAAAATTTTGCGGAAATCGGTTACATGAAACCAGAGATAAAAATGCCCCTTGGCGGGGGAAGGTACAACTAAAAGCTGTAAGAAAATAGGAAATCAAGTGGAATTATCAAAACCCAGTTGAAATTGAGTCCATGGAACCCGAGATAAGAATGCGCCTCCTGCACTGGAAGTGGAGCTAAAAACTGCAAGAAAATCGTAAGCTAAGTTGAATGAATTAATTCCCGTTGAAATCTGGCCCATAGAATCCGAGAAAAGAATGCGCCGTTAATGTTCGATAATTGCGGTAAAAGAAGTCTATACGAGTCTATGCGTATTTTGGAAAACATACTTTTAAATGTAAATAAATAGGAGAAATCGCTGTGGGCGAGCTTTTAACTCAAGTCACGAGACTCTTGCCACATAACACACTAATAACATTCGATTAAATTGATAAAATGCTTTTAAATTATGTTTTAGCATTTAGCAACTTTTAATAATGAAGTCGATTGTCCACATGTCATATAATCTCTGATCCATCGGTTTTCGGAAATTAAATGGAGGGGTCGGCTGGAAAAAGATCTCTTTTTAGTTCGGTTTTTAATGAATGTTCGCCCTGTATGGTTCTTTCTAATGAACTTTTGTGCTGTCCCTGTCAGTTTTTTGAAAACATTAAGAAAAATACCGACCGATTTTCAAAAATTTTATACGCAGGTGTAAAATATTTTTCCATGTGTGCTCTGACATTTTCAAATCGATATCTTAATTAGTTTTCTTAATTTTTCCTGATTAGTGAAAATTCTTAATTTCTTCCACTTCGGCTGTGTAATCAGGTTCAGATGTGAGCCCGATTTTGCCATTTTGTGAAAAAAAACCGCCTTTTTGATGAGTTTTTAATTAACAATCTCGGCTAATTAAAAAAAAATAGAAATCTGAGTCTCATGTGCACCACCTCATGTGCCGACTATCCCCACATAAATTTTCAGACTTGCACGGGCAGTAGCTATTTCTAGCCATCTCCGTCATAGAAACTTACACATAGATTGGTTTTCACGCTGATTTTTGCGTTCTTCATTCCATATGAATATTTTCGTGTAATGGGGGCTTCTGTGAACCAATGCAAAAAGGATTTAGCTGGAGGAACAACAAGTAAAGATATTATTTCTTCTTTATTTGAAATTCCATTTTCCCATCGAATCGCCATTGAGAAAAGCCAAATAATACAATGTGAGCGACCTATCCCCAAATTTTCCCTTCTTAAATAGTATAAACAACGAAGTAGGATTTTTCAGTCTTTTTAGTACGACCAGTATACAAATGGCTGTTTTTATCGTTTTAAAAGTTAAATATATTTTATATATACTTAAATTCAGCGCATATGCATTAGAGAAAACTATATCTATACCTATCCATGTAAGAATTAACTGGGAGATTAATGGAAGAAATAAATTTGACTCGAGAACCTCTTTGTGGATTGAACTCATGGGTGGAACATTTAGTTTAATTGGTTAATTAGCTCTCGATTGACACGTGGTCAACATTCATAAAATTCGCGGGATCTGTGACGTACAAGGCTTTAACCACAAACGAAGGAGAATTGTCCAAACGTCAGTATTTTTAATCTTAAGTTACTCTCTGAATTTAACGGTGAACGGAAATTTAGAGCTGGGAAACAAAGTTACAAGGAGTAAAACGAATTTCTACCCTATATATATAAAATCCTAATGAAACGAATTTATGAAACGAATATATGAAACGCCTGAAATGTATCGATTCTTTGAATCGACTGATTAAACAACTGATTTAGTTTCACGGCGATTTCTCCTAAAATATGGAATACTTTGCGATGAAATTAACACCAAAAATCCGTGTTGATCCACAGATCTCAAAACTGGTATTATAATTTTTAAATTCGAATTAGTTTTCGAAATATTAATTTTTTATAATTTTAAATACATTTTTTCTAATGATGGCAACTCAAATTTTAATCATAACAGAAATTTTTTTTTCATAATTCAGAAAAGGTTACTATTTTAAATTAATTTGGCGACAGTTGGGCCTCCTTTAAATCTATGCTAAGAATAATGCTTTTTTTTTATTTCGTTATCATTTTATTAAATACAAAACTTTCATTTAAAAATGAAACATTTAAATTGTTCTTTTTTTTAAAAAGAAAAACAAAACGAAAAGAAAAATATTAGACACAGATGTCATATACGCACGGGGGTACCTAATTGGCGCACAAATGGCATTATTTTGATAGACATGGTAACCCGGCTATTGTTGTTTATTTAATAATAAATGTATATTTACTTTTATTTCTTTTTTAAATTTATATAAATTATTTTGTTCTATAGTAATTAATTATTTTTTTGCTATTTCCTTTTGAAAATAATAGAAAATAATTAAAAAATGCGGTACAATGTAGTAGTTATTCCGTCACCCAATTTTGCAAATTATATAAATCGCCAAACCACTCGCCAAATTGTACAGATTGACAAAATTTTCATTTTAAATAACGAAAGAACAAATAAATTAGTATAACATTAATAAATATAAAAATAAAACGTCGAAATAAAAATCACTTGATGACGTAAACACGTGTAACTTGCTAAAAGTCAAGTGAATGTGACATTTACGATCAGGCATTATTGACATTTAATCTTATAGTTCGCGATAGATTTTTTGTCGATGGGATAACTAAGTAGTACCAAAAATACATATGTAACTGGTATTCGAAAACGAGGCTTTCGCCAAATTTTCATTAAAAAAAAATCGTGTCAAACATGCGGGGTGCGTATATGACATCTGGCGAAATATTAAATTATGTAACAAGCCATGACATTTAATTTCAACTTCAAATCAATGTTTTAATTTACCACTCGGACAATAAAAAAAATGCTAACTAGCGAGTTGAGAAAAAGATACTGGCGAGATTTGCACACGGCTTTTTTTTCTTTCGGCACAGATGTCATATACGGCCCCATATTGGCGCGATTTTTTTCGGACGCCAATGTCATATACGCAACGGGTACTTAACTGGCGCCAAAGTATCGTTATTTTGGTTTATATGGTAAGCCGGATGTTGTTGTTTATGCTGTTGATGCGTTCCCCAAATTGGCGTTGGAAAAAAATCGCGCCAATATGGGGCATTATGTGACATTTGTTCCAAACTTTCATATGAAAGGCGAAGGGATCAGATCGTATTTGTTTATGGCATTCGATGACTTGAACTATTATAATATAGATGAAATGATGGGGATAGAATAATATTTGGCGACTTATCACTTGTGCCTGGATAACATTAAAGTATCAAAATGGCACCTAGAGTATAAAAAGCAAAGCGTTCCGCCCGGAACTGTTAATGATAGTCACATGATTTAGGCTATTGTTATAGAGATTGTTTTAAAATATCGGTTGACAAAGACTCTGAATGCTTAATTCATTTTATTTTAGCTTCTTTTCAAATGTTTAACTGATTCTCTTTAATCAAAAACAAAAACAACCATTGGATGTCTTAACAGCAACTGATTTTCCATTAAATTTTTGCAATCAAAGGGAATTGAATGAAAACCCGTTTACAGGGAGATCTGCACAGCTTTTTCAGTATAATTTAATCTTCTCTAATATTTTTAAAACCCATTAGATTTTTAGATTTTCAGATTCTGCGGCGTCTGAACGGGGTTGGCGAGCGTAGCTCGCAGGGAGCAGAGCCCCCTAGTTAGAATATAAGATTTAAAAGAAAATAAGTTAAAACTGGTGTGAATGAATAAGAACAAAAATCTTCTTAAAACACCATCAAAAATTTTTAAATTCGCTAGGCCTTTCGAAAGATCTGAGTTTTTCTTCGTCAGGCGCAAAGAAGACGTGCTTCTACTCGAGCTTCTACTATGAAGTTCTACTTTGATTTTGAGTCTTGCTGCTGCTTTCATAGTAGAAGCACGTCTTCTTTGCGCCTGACGAAGAAAGACCCAGATCTTTCGAAAGGCCTAGCGCATTTAAAAATTTTTGATGGTGTTTTAAGAAGATTTTTTGTTCTTATAAGTTTTAAAGTTAGAAGAAAGAACTTAAAGATTTTAATTTAAATTTTTGAAATTTAATTTAATTTTTGAATTTTAAAAAGATTTTTAATTCTTATCCTTTCTATCTCTATATATAGTATGCATCTCTCTATAAATATCTGATCATTGTCATGCGATTGCGCTCGTATTTATAAACCGATATGGACGTGATTGAGCATATGTTAAGGGTTTATTAAATTCTCGACCAAATTCGTTGGACATACGTTGATCTGCCATACTGTTTCAAAATGGCGGCTCCTTAAAAATTTCAAACTAAAATAAAAATGTACAAAAAATTATAAATGCAAATTTACTTCTTGCGTTAAGTCTTGATAGAAGGATTCCAAAAAAAAATTTTTTTTTTTTTTTTTGGTTTTCCCTCTATCTTAAAAAATGGTATAGCAATCAGAAATCCTTGGGTGGCTGCCGTTTTGAAATAGGAGAATTTTTTCCATAATCGGGTGAATTTTAGGAGTTTTAGCAAATGCGGTTTTTTGACAATTTATTTTCAATGTTGCTACTCCCATACGTTTAAAACAACAGTCATACCCGTGAACGTTCCGCTAAGTTTTGACATTTCGATACAAATACAGTATTGACGAAACTAGAAATATTCTATAATCGGGTTCCACGCCTTTTAATTTCGTGTGTTTGAGTAAAATTAGCAGAATCTTTAAAATAAAAGAAGAGTGAAGCTGGTTTTTCCTACCGGTACAAGCCAAAAATACCTTTTTTTTCGCCTTGAGAAGAAATAATGTTATTAATTTATTTAATTAATTTTTAACCATTTGGAAAAATGGTTATTGTTCTCATCAGGATGGGAAATCAAAAGAGATCTGAAGGTTTTCATTGGTTTAATCTGCAATTTATTCGTTTTCTGATTGGTCTATACAGTAATCTGTATTTTCCTTTAATTTCAACAACGATGGATACTTTCTGTTGCCACTATGACAAAAAAGTAATAAAAACTACAAAAAAAATTAATAACTCAGAAACAAATTGAGATACAGCTTTCAAACAAATTGCATTTAAAAGTAGATTTTTTTTCTCTATCCGACGGTGTAAAAAGTAATATTGTCGGATGTTTAGAAGTTTAAGAATGAAATTTCATTTAAAATTGGCCGTCAGATTTCTTGGAAATCTGACAATGGAAAAGCCTTTTCCCGAACAATCAATGAAATGCTTGGATATTTACGTAAGTTTCAGGTGGATAATACTTAAGTTTCATGAAATCTGACGGGTCGCAGGCGATATTTTTGGCTTGCAATTTTTTCGTGTAATAACACTATTAATGTTTAATTCATGGCGTACGTAATGTATGATCAACTTCGTGCGATTTTTTATGTCTTAAATTTTAGTCTTCAAAAAAATCGTTTTCCAAATGGTCGTTGTAATTTGATAAATTGTTTTTTTTTCTTGGAGGGGGGGGGGGGGGGCGCAAAATTTCTTCCTGCCCCGGGCGCCAAAAAATGTAGCTACTCCACTGATCAAATGTTTACCTTTAAAATCCCGTCTGATTTCATGATTGCTATTAATATTGTTTCAAAAAAAATTCGTTACAATACAATAATTTGGCGCGCCCCGCCGGAAAATTCATTGCTTTGATTAACGCCTGGCAGGAAGCGCAAAGTATTGAGTTTATTACAAAGATATATATAGTAAAGTGGGGACAGATGCCGCAGTTTTTTTTTTCTTCTTGTAAAATATACAATAAAACAAAAAACAACAAACTAAGTACCAGAAATCATTGATCAAACCCTTTAGAATCTAATTTCTATATTAAACAAGTTAAAACCCTGTTAATAAAGCAGGCATAATTCTTTTCCCACAGATCCTTTTTTAACATCATTTTTTTATGTGCTGGATAAGATGCCGCATGGGGTGTAGGACAGATGCCGCATGGAGAAAAATGCTAGGCTGTTTATTTTTTTTTTTTCAAGCAAATTACATTTTTATTTTCTCAAACTATTTAAAACGAAAATAAATAACAGTAAACTTACAAAAATTATATATATCACTAAATTGTGAAAAGTTTAACGAAAATGCAAAAGTATAATCTCTATAAACAAAACTTAAGACAAAAAGGGAAAATGAAAAGAAAATCATTTGAATTTATATGAATGGATAGCATAATTACTGGAAAAAATAGACAGCATAATTCCAAAAAAGATATAAATCACTGGTTTACATCCAGGTGAACATTGCAGTTTGCTCTTAAAGTAAGTATTAGTTCTATTCTATTTAGGCCCTAACCTGTTTATTTTTGGCCTTTCTTCTCATTCTTTGATTTTGTATTTCCATTCGCCCACAATCACACCACACTACCCGTTGCAAAGTAGAAGTTTTTCATGCAGCTATCGATTGAATTTGATGTACTGAATCCTGTTCGCTTTAGACTTTGCTCCTTGATAAGACTCCAGCCACACAACATATGCAGAGTCATCAAATTCAAATCCAGTTCTGCCATCAGAATCCATAAGAAGAACAATTTACCCATTGTCGGAAGATAACTCATATTTTAGTTTTTTACTCAAGTAAGACGTTTTCAAGTTGATCTTACCCTTCCTTTTTTTACACATTTTACTTCCGCCAAGTTGTAGTTCTTTGACGCTTTCTAGTTTCTTTTGTTTTTCATTTCCTTCTTCTTTTTTATTGTTTATAAACTCTGTGCTTGTAATATTTGCATCCTTTTACTTTCTCTTACTTGGCTGTATAGATCTGTATAGGGTAGGAGATATTTCGTTTAACAGTTTATATGATGAGAATTGTAAACGGCCTACGTTTTCCTTATTCACACAGGTGAACCAACATTGCTGCGGAGAATATTTTGATAAGTAGCAGAATGCGCTAATATACATTTATTTAAATGCTCGTTCTACTGAAATCGCAGTGATGAATTTATTGAACCGAAAAACAAAAATATATTTTGCGACATCTGTCCATCAACCTCGGTGCGGCATCTGTCCCATAGTGGTGGTTAAGATGCCGCGCCACCATTTTGTTTTATGTGAGCGACGCGAGAGAAAGGCAAGCACATGTCTGTATTCTACGAGGATCTAGTCTATAGTTGCAATCGATTTTGGGGTGAAATCTCTGTTTATTTTTCTTAAAGTATGTAATAAAACTTCATTATCATAATTTTAGCAACTTTTCACGCAGGTTCGAGCCATAAAAACTGGCATAAATATGTAAATACTGACAATTAAGCGGTGGAAACACATACAACACATCACACAGCACAGAGGAACACTACGAACTTCTAAAATTGGTCTAGGGAACGCTAGTGTCGCCTACACAATCTCTGTGGCATCTGTCCGACCGCGGCGTCTGTCCCCACTTTACTATAATTTTTGCTCTATCTCTTTTTACTTTCTTCTATCTCTACAAGAAGAAAGTATTGGATTCATGAAAATTTTCGAATTCCGGTTTTCGACGGATTGACACGTTTTAGGTGTCAGAGAACCGGGAAAACATGTTTTACAAAATGTCTGTCTGTGAGTCTGTGAGTCTGTCTGTCTGTGTGTGACACAAATTTTGTGGACATTCTATCTCAATAACTAATGCATGGAATTTAATAAAAATCGATATTCAGTTAGTCCCTGATACAAATTGATGCTGATTAGTTTTTGGTGCAAATCGCTCAACAGGTGGCGCTGCTATGCTGCATTATTTACGATTTCCGCAATGGCTCTATCTCAAGAACTAATGCACGGATTTTCATGAAACTTCAGATTCCGTTAGTCCTTGATATAACTTAAAGCTGATTACGTGTTGGTATAAATCGCTCAACAGGTGGCGCTGCTATGCTGCATTTTTTACGATTTACACAATGGCTCTATCTCAAGAACTTATGCACGGATTTTCATGAAACTTCAAATTCAGTTAATACTTGATATGACTTGATGCTGATTACGTGTTGGTGTAAATCGTTCAACAGGGGGCGCTGCTGTGCTCGTTTTTGCGCGATTCCTGCAATAGCTCAATTTCAAAAACTAATGCACGAAATTTCATCTAACTTCAGATTTAGTTAGACGTTAACACAAGTTGTTTCTGATTAGGTTTTGGTGTTAATCGTCCAATAGGTGGCGCTGCTACGCTGGAATTTTCATGATTTTCGTAATAACTCTATCTCAAAAACTAATGCACGGGTTTTCCGCAAACTTCAGATTCAGTTAGACTTTGACATAAGCGGTTGTTTGGTGGTTTTGGTATAAAACACCCAATAGGTGACGCTGCTAGTCTGAATTTTGCTAGATTTACAAGATTTCAGAGATAGCCATATCTCAAGAACCAATGCACGTAATTTCATATCTTTAGAATCCTCATGATGGGCATAGATTACCGTTTAATTTTGGCAGTGTGATAGCGAATTTTCAAGTATTAACATGTATGAGATAGAAGAAAGTTTTGGGATTGCTACATCCAACTAGTTTAAGATATGGCAGCAGGAAAGAAAAAAATAGCATTATTTAAACTATTTATTCCAGATTTCGAAATTGTTTATCCAACATAAAATTATAATTTAATTATTAATAAACTATCTATATATCTATCTGTCTATCTATATTATAAAGGACAAACTTATCTGTGCGTAACGCATACGTCATTTTGCGAATGGCAACATTTTGAAATTTGAAATAAAATTTCGGTTTTGCAATTTTCTCTACTGCAAATGTTTAAACTTCTAAACATCGCACATTTTAAATTTTTACACCGTCGTATAACGAAAAAAATGCTCTTTTAAATGCAATTTGTTTGAAAACCGTATCTCAATTTATTTTTATGATATTAATTTTTTGTAGTTTTATTACCATTTTTCTTATCGTGACAACAAAAGTACCCATTTCTATTGAAAGTAAAGGGAAAATAGTCGAAAATAGGCGATACTCTATCTTTTTGTTGCCATCTCCTCATAAAATCTGAAAAAAAAAAAATTGAAATTAAAATATGGGCTATGTCAAGAATATTGTCTGTTATTCCGTGATAATGATGTCATATGCATACTTTCTATAGACGAATTTTAAGACTGTATTGTAAAAGTGGATTGCTTTAGCGGATGCAAATGACGTCATTTTATAAAAAAAGCATGTATTTTAATTCTTAAACCTGAATTATGTTTTGTAGAAGTGCGTCATTTTCACAGCTCAGCTGCTTTGAAATTCTTCACAGGTGAAAATGCTTCACTTTTTGAGAATAATGTAATCGAAATCGCACACTGATAAAACGCAATATTTAAAAAAAAAATTAGAGTGTCTTTATAAAAGAGAGGTGACATGCAAATAATAGCGATTTATATTACATAAATTGATGATTCTCGCCTGGATGGATTTGCTTCGTCGAATTAGACAAGCAAACAAATAATCCGTGGTTTAAAATAATATCATGTTCCTGAAGTTTTTGTCCAAAATTCTTTGGAATAATAAAATGCTATTCTTTAGGAAATTTTACTATAATTTGATCAAAATAACACAATTTGCTTAATTTAATTTTTCCTAATTTTATATAATCTATAATATATGTTTTTTAGTCACCTGCCCTGATTTTTCTGCTGAACCAATTTTACTATTTTTTTTTTTTTTAACTAAAAGCTCTTCATTTGTAGATGTGATCGCATTATCTTTTTTTTTTTTTTTTAATATGCCCACTTTTATATTTTAATTTTAAAAGCATTTTATGAAATTTCTTCAAAATGGTGAAAATTAGATAGCTTTCATTATTGCGGACAAGAGAGAAACAATGGCGTATTTTTATCTTTATTCATGATGAAAATGCAAAATTGTTGATAAAAATTGTTGTACAGGGTTTAGTGGCGCAAAATCCCATTAGGAGCAGAATATTATATTAGGGGCATATTAACGGAAAATGACATACTGATTTTAAAAACACGCATTTTCCGTCATAAATTTTCTATATTGTTTTTCCTTTTGCATGTGTACTGATACGAAGTTTCAGACACTAGGCGAAATGCTTATTTAAGTGAAAATGAAATCATATTTAAAAGAAAACGATCATTTTCTTAGATAAAACTAAACATTTTAACACAAATGTGTCTAAAAAACATAAATTACGGAAATTTTTACTCTCCGGAATTCAGATTAGAATCTCAAGTAAAGAGGACTTCTGTTCACATAAAAGATGTTGCTAACAATCGTGACTTCAAGTTTTGAGTTAAAATGATTTTTAAATGAACAAGCTAAATACAAATTTTTTAAAAATGATAAATATGGATATGAGAAGTGCGTATGCAAATTTTGAGAAGGTGAAAATAGCTGTTTTTTATTCCGGAATACCAAGTATAAGGACCTCAATTTATTAACCACATCCTAATAACTGATCTTTATTATATTTTACTGATTAAGTATCTATATTATAAAGAAGAAGCGTATCTATGTGTAACGCTGGCGTCATTTTGCGAATAGCAACACATCACGATACAATTTCGGTCTTGAAATTTTCGCTACTACAATTTTTTAATCTTCTGACCATCGTACATTTTCAATTTTCGTCGCATAGGGAAAAAATTTACTTTCAAATGCAATTTGTTTAAAAACTATCTTAATTGACAGATGTATTATATTTTCTAAAATAACTTTTAAGTATGATTTTTTTTTTTAAGTTTATCTTATCACGTGCCGGTTTCAATGCATAATAATAATAATCATTTTGCACATAAAGCAACAAACAGTTTTCAATATTTGTTTCTGACTATTTTTGCATAACGAAATTAACACTTCCTTTATAAACAAATAAAAGAATAATATTAAAAAAATCACCAATCTAACATATTTGTGAAAGACAAATTAACGAAATTAATACTTCTTTTATATAAAAAATAAAAGAATAATATTGAAAAACACAAATCTAACATATTTGTAATCGTACAATTTAAATTTTTAAATCACCAAATGAAGTTTTTTTTTTCAAATGGAATTTGTTTGCAAAGTTCATCTCAGTTTACTGATTGTCTATGGTTTAAAAAAAATTTTAAAGCGTGAAATATTTTTTAATTTATCTATATCGCGCGGAGCTCGATTACGAAAGATTAATCCGTTTGCCCTTAAAACAAAATAAAGAGTTCATCATTTTCTTACGGCTAACATCCATTAAAAAAAACTTCCCTATGAATAAATAAATAAAATAATATAAATAAAACACAAGTTTAACAGACATGTGGTCAATTCCATAAAAACTTGTCATGTCTGTCACACAGTTGGAAATCGCTATGCTTGTTGGCTACCAGTATTTTAGGACGGAAAATTTGACTTATTTTATCGGTGATATCTTATCAATTGAATAAGGCGAAGCAAACTTTTCGAAAATAACGGTGGCCAACAAGCATAGCGATTTTCAGCTGTGTGACAGACATGACAAGTTTTCATGGAATTAGACATGTATAAGCTCTCAAATTATCAGAATATAAAAGGATGCTGTAAGTAGCAAAATCTTGGTCAATTAACTCTTAACATGCGGCCAATAAGAAAATATCGCTTTTGATAAATTTAAAAAAATTATTTGATTGTATAATTCGTATTTTCCATATGAAAAATGCTTTTTTAATGTAAGTGGACAATCTATAAAAATTATTGCATATAAAAAAATTATTAGTTTTCAATTTTAAAAAAATGTTTTCACCTATACTCTTTAACCCAGGAAGCCCGGGTACGATCCCCTAGTTAATTGATAAAAGCATATTTTCAACAAAAATATATATCACATTCATAATTTTTTATTTATTCTTTATTTTCTACCCTTTAGGGTTTAAAATGTTCCATTATTGTAGTTTCATAGCCATTTCTCATATTTCCGAGAGTATGGTTTGGCGCAAAGTTAACTGCATTGCTGCTGTAACTCAAATACAGTTTTAACAATAAAAAATATTTGGCGATTTGTGACCTGCATCAGGCTAACGGATAAATGCCTTAAATTTTATTTATTAATTTATAATTAACTTATAAAAGTATTAAAATGCTGTATTGTGATCGGAAGCACGCCTGTGTACATTAAAAAAAAAATGCAATTTAACAAATTACAACGACCATTTGGAAAATTATTTTTTCAAAGACTAAAATTTAAGACATAAAAAATAGCACGGAGTTGATCATACATTACGTACGCCATGAATTTAACACTAATAGTGTTATTACAGGTAAAAGTTGCAAGCGACAGAAATCGCGTGCGACTCGTACATATTATCCACCTGAAACTTAAATATTATCCAAGCGTTTCATTGGCTGTTCGGGAAAAGGCTTTTCCATCGTCAGATTTCCAAGAAATCTGACGGCCAATTTTAAATGAAATTTATTTCTTAAACTTCTAAACATCCCACAATATTACTTTTTATATCGTCGTATAGAGAAAAAAATGTACTTTAAATGCAATTTGTTTGAAAGCTGTATCTCAATTTGTTTCTGAGTTATTAATTTTTTTGTAGTTTTTATTACTTTTTTGTCATAGTGGCAACACTCTGTTGTCCATCTCTGTTGAAAGTAAAAGGAAATAGATATTACTGTATAGACCAGGGTTGGCGAACCTTTTTTATAGTCGCGTGCCAATTTCTTTTCAAAAAATATTTTACTTGACCTTGACGTGCCAACTAAAAAACAAATTCAGTGGATTGAAATATAATGAATCAAAATTACTTGAAAATACTTATTAGGATATTTTCTAAAATTAGTAACGTACATGTAAGTATTAGACTGCATTAATTATAGAAACAATTATCTCTCTATTCTAAAAAAAAGTAACTACCGCTGTCACCGCCGCCGCCGGTTTTGATTTTTTTGTGACCGGAGGCCTTTCTTCGTTAATATTAACAAAAAAAATGCATACAAAAATATGAAAATCGGTGGTTTTATACAGAAATGTTTGATAAACACGCTGATGCAGACAGTTTTCAAATCGATGAATTATTTTAAGAGTTATTTAATGCTAAAGTTGGACAAATTCGTTCCACTAAAAAAGTTTTATAGCAGCAAAAACTATACATACCAGTGTAATCATTTTTAGATCATTTTATGCGTTAGAATTTGCCGGAGTGCAGATTGCATTAATTTTTTTATTTTGACTCATTTTTTCAGGTTTTATTTCTATTTTAAATTCAAATTTTCAGCATTTCTAGAGATATTTTTTACAGATTTCAGAAAATTGTATTAATTTAAACTGTTGCCAACTGTATAAAAAGCGCAAGCAATAATGTTTGCTTCAAATTAAAAATTTATTTACACGTGACTATTATAAACAGGAAAAAAACTTTCAAATTAGAATTAAATAATTACGTATAAAAAGCAGGAACTTATTAAAAATTACGTCATAAAAAGTATACAAGTGAATTTTAAAACAGAAAGGATATTGTAAAATAATAAATTCATTAACATGCGTTAGAAGTCTTAGGAGAAATTACGTCACATTATAGTTATTACATAAAATGAACACAAAATAATATTGCAAAAAAGTTTAAATTTAGAAATTGCGCTAGACATTTATTTGATATTTTGAGAATTAATTTAAAATGTCTCATTTAAAAGAACTTTCTTTTCGCTTTGTTAAAAAATACCAGGAGCCAAAGATTCTCTTTACTTAATTCCTTTTATATTAGCTTATTTTGAAATGTTGTTACACGTGTATACGTCATCAAGTTATTTTTATTTCGACGTTTTATTTGTGTTTTTATTAATGTTGTACGGATTTATTTGTTCTTTCGTTATTTAAGATAAAAATTATATCAATTTGTATAATTTGGCGAGTGGTTTGGCGATTTATATAATTTGGCGAAATTGGTCGACAGGATAATCAAGTAGTACCGCAGCGGATTTGGCGTTAAAATTCCCCAATCAAAGAGAAATGAATAGAAATTCGTTTATAGGGAGATCGCCACTGTTTTTTAAATTATAATTCAATCTTTCGAAATCTTTTTAAAGCCGATCAAATTAGCGTGCATTTAGAGTCTGCGGTGTCTGGACGGGGGTTGGCGAGCGTAGCTCGTAGGGGGCCGAGCCCCCTAGTATTAAAAAAAATAATTAAAAACATAATGTGATTAATTGTTGTATCTTGAATGAAAAATAATTAATATCATGTTCATGTTCAGTTAATTTCAACAGAATGCAAACTAAACGAATTTACATGGCAACCACTCTCTATTTGATTTTTTATATTCTAAATTTGCGAAAATGACAGTTATAAATAGTAGAAAACATTATTAAAATTGAAAAAAAAAAAAAGGCAGTTTATTTAAATAGTTCTAAAATTAATTTCCAATTTGCCATCATTTACTATCGGTAATAATCTTTCCTTTTTGATAGTTTTCGAATATTTTCTTTGTTTGATAAATTTTCGAAACCATATTGAATAAGATTAAAATTCTTCAATTTGCAATTAATCGAATTTAGAATCTAATGAGATCATCTAAGTTCGTGTATTTTTTGTAAAATCGCTGTATCCTCGTTTAGAGACGTAATCAAGGCCGCGCCGTGCCAAAATTATTCTTTGGCGTGGCGAAAGTGGCACGCGTGCCATAGGTTCGCCGACCCTGGTATAGACCAATCAGAAAATGAATAAATTGCAGATTAAACCAATAAAAAGCTTCAGATATGCTTTTGATTTCCTACCCTGACGAGGACAATAACCATTTTTCCAAATGGTTAAAAAAATCTTGCAGGAGGATTATGCATGACGTCAGGAGTTCTTTTTTTACTATGATTCCTTGTTTCAGTTTCAAATATGAGCAATAGATGCGTTACAAGCAGTAGGCGCTGAATCGACGCAGAAATAGAAATCATGCAGCAATGATGGGAATAATGGAGTCAAACTTATGGAGTGGGTCTCATTCGCCTTTAGAATCTTGTTTTTAGGGCCCAATTTTGAACTCGGTCAGAATCATTTGAATATCTTTGGTGTCGAATTCACATTCAAAAATGATATAATAAAGACTAAGTTCAGAATCGGTATCCTAAGAAAAAAATTGTAGCGACCCACTCCATGCATATGACCTCTTTCGTTCGCACCATGGCTGAGTGATTTCTGATCCTTCCTCGATTGGACGTCTACTGCTTGCAATGCCATCTATTGCTGGTCATTGTATCTAAAACTAGGAACACAACAAAAAAATCTCCTGACATCATACATTATTTTCCAAAATAATTTCTTTAACAGCTATCACCGTTTGCAAATTATTGAATTTTAAAATCAGTCACTCTATTTTAGGACACCAGGTATATGTGTGATTATATATGTGTATACGTATGTGTGTATTATGTGCATTTATGTTTATAAAACCGCACGTAAGTCTCTGCGTATATATGTTTTTTAACCATTTGGAAATGGTTATTGTTTTCGGTCGAGGATGGGACAAAATGATGCTCGCATTTTATTTTTTTCAATTCCTACTATTAGCTCACACTCTCCCTATATTTATTTATTTATTTATTTACTAGGGGGCTCTGCCCCCTACGAGCTACGCTCGTCAACCCCCGTTCAGACACCGCAGACTCTAACAGCACGATAATTTAATCGGCTTTAAAAAGATTTCGGAGGATTGAGTGTAATGTGACGTAAATGTGACGTAAATTCTCCTATTTAAGACTTCTAACGCATATTTATGAATTTATTATTTTATAATATTCTGTCTCTTTTAAAATTCACGTGTAATTATAATTTTTATGGCGTAATTTTCAATGAGTTCCTGCTTTTTATATTTTCTGTTTATAATAGTCACGTGTAAAATAAATTTTTAATTTGAAGTAAACATTATTGTTTGCGCTGTTTATAGAACTGGCAACAGTTTAAATTAATAACATTTTCTAAAATTTGTAAAAATCTCGAAATGCTGAAAATTTGAATTTAAAATTGAAATAAAACCTCAAAAAATGAGTCAAATAAGAAAAATAAATATAATTTGCACACCGGGAACTTATAACGTATAAAATGATCTAAAAATGATTAAATTCTCATGTATAGTTTTTGCACCAATAAAACTTTTGGAATGGAACGATTTTGTCCAACTTTAGCATTAAATATCTCTTAAAATAATTCTTCGATTTGAAAACTGTCTGCATCAGCGTGTTTATCAAACATTTCTCTATAATACCACCGATTTTCATATTTTTGTATGCAACAGTTTTTTTAATATTAACGATGAAAGGCCATGCTTAAGCATTCAAATTGGATGTGGATCTACCCGGAATATATACGCAGATTTTCATTGGTCCATTTCCAAATCAAAACTTTTTTTATATATACTAGAGGGCTCGGACCCCCTACGAGCTACACTCGCCAACCCCCGTCCAGACACCGCAGACTCTAAATGCACGCTAATGTGATCGGCTTTAAAAAGATTTCGAAAGATTGAATTATAATTTTAAAAACAGTGGCGATCTCCCTATAAACGAATTTCTATTCATTTCTCTTTGATTGGGGAAATTTTAACGCCAAATCCGCTGCGGTACTACTTGATTATCCCGTCGACTAATTTCGCCAAATTATATAAATCGCCAAATTATACAAATTGACATAATTTTTATTTTAAATAACGAAAGAACAAATAAATTAGTACAACATTAATAAAAATACAAATAAAACGTTGAAATAAAAATAACTTGATAACGTAGACACGTGTAACAACATTTCAAAATAAGCTAATATAAAAGGAATTAAGTAAACAGAATCTTTGTCTCCCGGTATTTTTTAACAAAGCGAAAAGAAAGTTCTTTTAAATGAGACAGTTTAAATTAATCTTTTTTAATCTGACGTAATTTTGACCAAACTATTCTTTCTCTTTTTAATATTCAAGTGAAAATACTTGTGTTAGAAATAAAATATTATTTGCGCTTTCCTAAGAAAAATAGTTGAAAAGTATCCTCCAAAATATCAAATAAATGTCTAGCGCAATTTGTAAATTTAAACCGTTTTACAGTATTATTTTGTGTTCATTTTATGTAATAACTGTAATGTGACGTAAATATGACGTAATTTCTCCTATTTAAGACTTCTAACGCATGTTAATAAATTTATTATTTTACAAATTCCTTTCTCTCTTAAACTTCACGTGTAATTATAGTTTTTATGACGTAATTTTTAATAAGTTCCTGCTTTTTGTACATAATTATTTAATTCTAATCCCAAATGTTTTTTCCTGTTTATAATAGTCACGTGTAAATAATTTTTTTATTTATTACACGTATAAATATTTTTTTTTTTTTAAGCAAACATTATTTTTTCCGCTGTTTATACAGTTGGCAGCAGTTTAAATTAATATCACTTTCTAAAATCAGTAAAAAATATCTCTCGAAATGCTGAAGATTTGAATTTAAAATAGATATAAAACCTCGAAAAATGAGTCAAATTAAAAAAATAAATCAATTCTGCACACCGGGGAATTATAACGTATAAAATGAACTAAAAATTATTAAATTCCGATGTATAGTTTTTTCTGCTATAAAACTTTTTTAGTGGAACGATTTTGTCCAACTTTAGCATTAAATATCTCTTTAAATAATTCTTCGATTTGAAAACTGTCTGCATCAGCGTGTTTATCAAACATTTCGGTATAACACTACCGATTTTCATATTTTTGTATGCATTATTTTTCTTAATATTAACGAAGAAAGACCTCCGGTCACAAAAAATTCAAAACCGGCGGCGGTGACAGCGGTAGTTACTTTTTTTGAGAATAGAGAGATAGAAGGATATCTATCTATTTATATGAAATCCAAGTCTCTGTGTGTCCCTCACTATTCCGGTAGGACCGCCTCATTGAAATGAGTAATTGTTGAAAAATATTAATGCAGGGTTACCACAGTAGCGCCAAATGTTAGCCAACTTGGCGATAGCTGGCTAATTTGGCGAAATTCCCATTTAAAACCATTAATCTTTCATAATGGAGGTCACCGAAATTTAATTTAAACTCCACTCTTTTAAAGATATTTTTTCGAAATCTATGGGTGAGAATTTAAAGTACATCTTTACATCTTCCTCCCGATGCTACTAATAAAATAACCGCCAATAGACAAAGGTGTACTGTGTGAGCTCCTAACTGCGCGATTTTAATGTGCTTTAGGTACTTTTCCAGTATAGGTGCCTTGGCGAAAAAGGAAATTTGGTAACATATTTTCCGGGAACCTATTCACTGTTTCATTTTATATACACACGCATTTTTTTCTATATTTATACGATTTATTTAACATAAAAAAGCCGTTTCTCTAATTTTATACAAAAACAGATGTAATTTGTACATAAGAACATCAATAATATACATATAAAACAAACAAAAAAGCTCATCAAATTTGTTTTCATAGCTGTTTATATGATTTAACAACAAATCTCGATTTTAGGTAGGTTTCGTAAGAAATACTACCTATTGCAGTCGTTACCATGGTGCGACTTTTGAAAAATTCCTTCATAACTTTTCATTATAGGACCCCAGGATCCCAAAACCACCCCCACCTAAAAAGTTTATATATATATATATATATATGTATGTATGTATGTACTAAATTTTGTCCGCTCGATAAAAGTCGCAATTATGCACGGATTGTCCTCAAACTCGCCAACAACTTTGATATGGCTAATACCTCGGCGGGGATTGAAAATGGGCGAAATCGGTCCAAGAGGGTGGAAATGGGAAGGGTTCAAAATTTTGAATACTGTCTTAACATGATTCTGATAAAACCTCTTCTTACACAACAATGGCAGAAAAAAATAAAAGTTTTTCGTTATAGCAGTTGCCAACAATTAAAAAAAAACAATAAAATTCTCACCACAACAATTACTTTTCTAATGCAAAATTTTCACGTGTAAAATTAAATAGTTTGACAAATTGAAAACAAATTGAATATTACGTCATAAGTTTTCTAGAGCAAGATTTAAGCATGAAAACTCAAAATAAAATAAATAGTTTGACGAATTAAAAAAATATGTATATTGCGTCATATTGGAAATATAATGGACCTCAGCAGGTGAATATTTAACGCCATGTGAGTTTGAAGAAACGTATTAAGACATGATAAAAACCGGACTATGGAAATATTAACATATTTTAACACTTTAAGGTCCTCTGAATTTTTTGTAGCCATTTTTTAAACCTATTCCATATACATGTGTGTGTGTATTCGTGTATATTATAATTTTCACAAAAAGTTTAGCTCCATACAGCTCACTCTTTGTGAAGAAACTGGGTTTATCGCTAATCTTGATTTAAGTTTTGTTGGAGAATTTAATACTTAACTTCGAAATCTACCTCCGCCTGTAGGCTCGAGCCGGCAGGGATTTTTTTTCCATTGTACGGACACCATGCCAAAATGTATGCTAATGCGCCAATTATTTCAAAATGCTAAAAGATATTTGTAATTTTATACCAGCAGTTTAATATGAGTTTTATTTTAGTGCTTTATTTTATAGCAGTTATTTGTTCACTTATTTTAAGTATATATTTGTGATTTGATGAAATAGTTTGTAAAAGTCTGGAATTTTCAAATGTTATATTTTTTAAATGCTCACTTTAGTATCGACAATGGTTCTTCTTTATTTTTCAAATGCTTCAATTCACGATTTTGCGCCAACTATTACGCTTGGCGACAATGGTGTCCGCATAACGGAAAAGTACCCAAATCTCACTTTCTGATGCCCAAATTACACTAATTTAAAAAAAAAAATGCCAAAGCCCCTACAGTGGAAAAGTACCAAACTGCCTATTATTTTGCGCTATCCGTGTTATAGTTTGTACTATATGCAAGGGGAGTGGAGCGAAGAGTTTAAACATTAAATATTAAAGTTTCGGCACAAATGTCATATATATTGGCGCGATTTTTTTCTGACGCCAATGTCATATACACAACGGGTACTTAACTGGCGCCAAAGTGTCGTAATTTTGCTTGATATGGTAATCCGGATATTGTTGTTTATGCTGTTGATGTTTTCGCCAAATTGGCGTCGGAAAAAAATCGCGCCAATATATGATAACGTATATGACAACTGTGCCAAAGTTTCTATAAAGCAGTATAAGACTAAAAAATTAAGAATAAAATAAATGCAAAATAAGACTAAAGAAGAAAGAAAAATCATGCGTTAAGCATAAAATAGGAAACACCTTCCAACACATCCTGAATGCTTTAACAAAACTTCGTTATTTAGGGAAATAAGGTAAATAAGATAACGTTACTTCTTAGATATCCCGTCGATCAATTTCGCCAAATTATATAAATCGCCAAATCAATAGTAAAACATTGACAAAAATACAAATAAAACGTCGAATTAATGGTTTTATTGGCCATTATTGGCATTTAATCTTACAATTAATTAATTAATGGCAACCATTATTGGCAATTAATCTTACAATTTGGCGACAGTAATTTGGTCGACGGGATAACTAAGAAGTACCAAGATAACTAAGTAAACATTTTAGAAAGCGCATAAAAAAATTAAAAATTGATTTCAGCAGTTACCGTCGATAGCCAATAGTACCGTTATTACATGCCACTATTTAGCTAAAATTTAATTTAAACTACTCTTAAAACTACTGAAATCACATTTCCAGACATTATCATCCATAGACGGTTATGTATCCAATTCTTTGCTTGACCATGTATATCATTTTATCTATATTCTATAAACATTTCTTAGGAAACTAAATGCAGTTCAGCGTAAAAATGCATAACTCATTTTAAAACCACCTTTAAGCAATTTACTCTCATACTCAGTAACCCTTATGAATTCTTTTGTTTAGCCCTGCATATGAACTGTAGCATTTATACACACAGTATAGTATGCATAAATGTAGTGAAACATAAAAGCGCATATCATAATTAAAAATGCATTTCTAGCAATCATTGCTTATGTACAATACTTCGGAGAAAAGTTTATTGGCGAGAAAGAAGTTTGCCAACGTATTTTCTGGCAACCTATTTACTGTTTCATACTCACAAGCAATTTTTTCCATATGTATACAATTTGGCACAGATGTCATATACTCTATATTGGCGCGATTTTTTTCCGACACCAATTTGGCGAAAACATCAACAGCATAAATAACATTCGGGTTACCATTACACGCAAAATAACGACACTTTGTGCCAGTTAAGTACCCGGTGCGTATATGACATCGGCGTCAAAAAAAAAAATCGCGCCAGTATGGGCGTATATGACATCTGTGGTACAGATGTCATATTCGCCCCATATTGGCGCGATTTTTTTCGGTTGTCAATTTGGCGAAAACATCAACAGCATAAACAACATAATCTGGGTTACCACATCAAACAAAATAACGACACTTTGACGCAAGTTAAGTACCTGTTGCCTATATGATATTGGCGACAGAAAAAAATCGCGCCAATATGGGGCGAATATGACATCTGTTCCCATCTGTGCCGACAATTTAATATAAAAAAAAGCTATTTACCCATTTTTATAAAGAAACAGAAGCAACTTTTGCACAGATGTCATATACGCATGGGGGTTGGCGTGATTTTTCTATGACGCCAATTTGGCAGAAATCTCGCTTTCGAATGCCAGTTACTTATATATTTTTCAATTATTTGCTATCATTTTGAAAAGGAAATAACTATAAATAAATAAAAGTTTGAATAATAACTATAGGACAAAGCAGTTTATATAATTAAAAAACAGAAAATAAAAGTAAATAAAAAATTTATTAATCAATAAAAAACAATAGCCGGATTACCATAGCAGGCAAAATAACACCATTATGGCGCCAGTTAGGTATCCCGGTTCATATCTGAAATCTGTGCCGTAATTTGTATATAAAAAAATTATATATATTTAGAAACGATTTTTTTATGTATATAAGTGCATATACAAACAAAGATAAAAGTTCATTAGATTTGTTTTCATAGCTGTTTATATATTTTCGCAATATATCTCACTTTCTGATGCCCGAATCACGCCAAGCTTTTTTAAAAAATGCGCTATAATGGAAATGTACTTAAATAAATAATTAACAGAAATAACAAATTATACAAACTAAAACTTTTTATTTCGAGATCAAAGCATTGTTTTTAAGGTACAGATGTCATATTCGCCCCATATTGGCGCGATTTTTTTCGGTTGCCAATTTGGCGAAAACATCAACGGCGTAAACAACATAATCCGGGTTACCACATCAAGCACTTTGGCGCAAGTTAAGTACCTGTTGCCTATATGATATTGGCGACAGAAAAAAATCGCGCCAATATGGGGCGAATATGACATCTGTTCCGTTTTTAATTTCGATTAAAAATACATATATCCTTGGATAACTTCAATTGAAATTAGGTTCACAGCTTAATATCTCATTCCATAAACCTAAACAAACACAAGTGATTCGTTCATCGTGAAACGTCAAAAATATTAAATCATTGAGGTAATCATTCACAAATAAGTTCTCCAGCAATCAATGGGCAATATTCTAATGACGTCATAGTAGGTAAAATGGTGGCGGTATCGTTTGTTTATAGTTTGTAATCACAAAGATTTAATTTTGCAATATCTCTTAGTTACATTATTTTATTGTCATATTTATGAGCTCAGAACAAAAGCCTATTTTTTCCTTATTTAGTTATTAAAGACGGGAAAAAATCATAAATGCATGATTTAAAAATTTTAAATAATTTTCTTTCTTAATACTAAAAATTAACATCGGGAAGTAACAGTGGGTTTAAGTTAAATAAGTTTAACTGTTTAATTCTGTTGTAATATTCAAAATAACTGTGTTTATTAGATTTCAGTACTCAACATCAGAGCCCGATTAAACTTTGAAGTTAGAGGAATTACAATGTCATTTCAGGACTTTCTTTTGGAGAAGCTTTTCTAAATTCCATATATACATGGAAAATCTTCAATGTTAGAAATATTATTCCTAGGACTGACATAACACGAGAACGGCCTGCAATTTTACACAAGTTTTTGAAAGCTACTTTATATCAGAAATTTTACTAAAAACTGGTTACTTTTTTGTTATAGTGGCCCACACAGGATTATGACAAGTTGCAGCCAATTTCGCCAACGTCGTAACCAAGATCGTGAAGCACACACATATATTACCATATAATACCATTTCATGAAATCGTATACGATAATTTAATAGTTTATAACCTTACTTCAAGTGTGTTATTTATTTATGTTTAAGGCTCAACAATCTAAATTGTCCAATATATGAATTTAAAAATATGTAAACAAAGATTGAATAGACATGACCGCAAAAAGCCTCAAATCTGCATAACACTTGGAACCAAACTGTGCAGATTAGTGGTCTTCTACTGTACACAGTTTTTCATAAATGTGTTTCGTTCTTAAAATGCGTTATTTTCATCTATCACTGCGGAACAAGCGAGAAAACTCATATTCTTGCACATGAGTTGTATATATCTTTATATCTAAATTTCCGTCATTTTTGACGGGCTATCTTTCTAGTATTTATATATTTATCTTGTTCAAATTTTCAATCGTTAATAAAATACTCATTATTCATCCTATCAAATGAAAATAAATTTTTTTAAACCTGGATGACAATTGATGTTAATACAGTTTTTTCAAATATTAATTAATTAATTAAATTTTAATCAATTAATTTTAGTTTTGCATGGGAAACAAAATGGCGGCCATTGGTTATTGAAGGTCAATGAAAGTATTTTCAATAAGGGGTTACCATAGGGGGACCCTGTTCTGTCGCCAAATACCGCCAAGTTTGTCGCCAACTTGGCGATATATCGCCAAATTTGGCGGCCAAAATAAGTCGCCAAAAGTGACGCCAACTTGGCGATATTTCTAATATTTCGCCAAATTCCCATAGAGTTCCATTGTAAACCTACTTGCTTATAGAAAATCAACAAATTGAGATATTTTAATGCAACAAAAACTAATATTAGCTTAAGGGATTATATTAAATTTTTCTTTGATGATCTAAGTAGGAACTGACTTTAAAAACAAAATTTTTATATTACTTGTTTTAACGAAATTCAACGATGTTCTTTACTTTTAGAAGAATTTTATTTAAATAGGTAATAGAAAGGCATAAAATCGTTAAAAATTGATTGTATAGGTAATCAAAAGGCATAAAATCGTTAAAAATTGAAAAAGTTACAAAATGGGTAGGCGCAAATTATCAGATATGAAAAAATCCAAAGCCAAAGAGCGACGCCGAAATGAAAATCGTCTTGCAAAGCAAAAATCGAGGTCTTCAACGCATTATGTAGGCCATGAAAATAGAGTTCTTCAACTGATTATGTAGCCCATGAAAATCGAGGTCTTCAACTGATTATGTAGCCCATGAAAATCGATTACAGATTAAAAGACGAACGCGAAAAAGGAAACAAACTAATGTTTAAACGATTGATAGTAAAAGGCCACGTCTCGAGAGGTTCCAATCCACTAGCCACGGCGTTTTACTATCGGTCGATTCTAACCGAGAAAAATTGAGCTCAACGTAAATAATTTGTCGCAATCTGTGGATGATTCGGTGGAACTGCTTAAAATTTGTAAATTGTTTTTCTTCTCGATACGGGACTTGGAGAGTTTATCGATGAAGGTTTTGGTCGTCTGAAGTTTGATCTTTGCGATCTGTTGTTGAAGAGGATGCGACGGAATTTGGTGGGCGAAATTTAGATTTTTCGGTTAAATTTTGTTACGAAGGTGATTTGTCGTGATCCGTGGATGATTCGGTGGAACTGCTTTCGATTTTTAACCTCTTATCTTTCTCGGCTTCTCTTGTCTAAATGCCCCAAAATTAAAACTAAGTAAATATTAAGTCAAAAAAAAAATCCAAATGGTCGTTGTAATCTATTAAATTACATTTTTTTTTTTTAACCATTTGGAAAAATGGTTATTGTCCTCGGTCAGGGTAGGAAATCAAAAACATATCTGTAACGTTTTATTAACCATTTGGAAAAATGGTTAATTGTCCTTGGTCAGGGTAAGAAATCAAAAACATATCTGAAGCGTTTTATTAGTTGAATCCCGCATTTTATTCGTTTTCTGAATGGTCTATACAGTAATCTGTATAATTCCCTTTACTTTCAACAGAGATGGATACTTCTGTTGCCACTATGAGAAAAAAGTAATAAAAACTACAAAAAAAAATTAATAACTCAGAAACAAATTGAGATACAGCTTTCAAACAAATTGCATTTAAAAGTACATGTTTTAGCTCACAGGCTATCAAAGCCTGAGAGCTAATATGCCCGCCTGTTCTGTATGTATGTATGTACGTACGTATGTACGTAACGCGATAACTCTTGATAGAAACATCCGATTCGCTTCAATTTTTTTTTTCTAGGTTTATTCTGATAAAGCGCTTCCCTGATTAGTTTTGGGGGTTCACTGGTTAAGTATAAAGGGGGAAAAGGGGGGGGCTAGTTCACCCCCTTAAATTAGATAAATGAGTTTTTCATGCAGAATTATTCGATTTGCTCCAAATTTGGTACACCGGTTTATTATGTTAAGGAGCTTCCATGATTAAATTTGGAGGTTCATTACTTAAGTTTAAGGGGGGAAAGGGGGGCTGACCCCCCCCCCTTAATTTAGATAGATGGGTTTTTCATACAGAATTATTCGTTTTGCTCCAAATTTGAAATACCGGTTTATTAAGTTAAGGAGCTTCCCTGATTAAATTTGGAGGTTCCTTACTTAAGTATAAAGGGGGGAAGGGGGGCTGGACCCCCCCCCCCCTTAATTTAGATAAATGGGTTTTTCATGCAGAATTATTCGATTTGCCCCAAATTTGGTATACCGGTTTATTATGTTATGTAGCTTCCCTGATTAAATTTGGAGGTTCATTACTTAAGTATAAAGGGGGAAAGGGGGCTAACCCCCCCCCCCCCCTAATTTAGATAAATGGGTTTTTCATGCAGAATTATTCGATTTGCTCCAAATTTGATATACCGGTTTATTGTGTTAAGGAGCTTCCCTGATTAAATTTGGAGGTTCATTACTTAAGTATAAAGTGGGGCGAAAGGAGGGTGACCCCCCCCCCCTTAATTTAGATAGATGGGTATTTCAATTTCATACAGAATTATTCGATTTGCTCCAAATTTGGTATACTGGTTTATTAAGTTAACGAGCCTCCCTGATTAAATTTGGAGGTTCATTACTTAAGTATAAAGGAGGGGGAAGGGGCTGACACCCCCCTTAATTTAGATAGACGGGTTTTTCATTCAGAATTATTCGATTTGCTCCAAATTTGGTATACCAGCTTATTATGTTAAGAAGCTGCCTTTATTAGATTTGGAGGTTCATTAGTTAAGTATAAATGGGGTAAAGGGGGCTAGACCCCCCCCCCCTTAATTTAGATAAATGAGTTTTTCATGCAGAATTATTCGATTTGCTCCAAATTTGGTATATCGGTTTATTATGTTAAGGAGCTTCCCTGATTAAATTTGAAGGTTCATTACTTAAGTATAAAGGGGGGGAAAGGGGGGCTGACCCCCTTAATTTAGATAGATGGATTTTTCATGCAGAATTATTCGATTTGCTCTAAATTTGGTATCCCGGTTTATCATGTTAAGGAGCTGCCTTGATTAAATTTGGAGGTTTATTGGTTAAGTATAAAGAGGGGGCGGGGGCTAGTCCCACCCTTAATTTAGATTAATGTGTTTTTCGTACAGAATTATTCGATTTGCTCTAAATTTGATATACCGGTTTATTCCGATATGGCGCTTCCTTCATTAGATTTGGAGGTTCATTGGTTAAGTATAAAAGGGGAAAGGGGGGCATGTCTCCTCCCCTTAATTTAGATAAGTGGATTTTCATGCAGAATTATCCAATTAATTTTATTTTTTTTCTATGTTCATTCTGATAAGGAGCTTTCCTGATTAGATTTGGAGGTTCATTAGTTAAGTATAAAGGGGGGAAAGGGGGCGTTACACCCCCCCCCCTCCTTAATTTACCGATATGGTTTTTTTTATGCAGAATTATCTGATTTGCTTCAATTTGGTATACCAGTTTATTATGTTAAGGAACTTCCCTGATTAGATTTGGAGGTTCATTGGTTAAGTATAAAGGAGGGAAACGGGGGCTAATACCCCTTCATTTATTTTTTGAGGGGCATTATTCCTTGAAATAAGAGTATAATGTACAATTAATGTGAATAGCCTGCGAGCTCAATGCCATCAGTTTAACTGGGCACTTTTCTTATTATTTCTCTATACGACAGGGTAACAAGTAATACTGTAGGATGTTTAGAAGTTTAAGAATGAAATTTCATTTAAAATTGGTCCAGGAAAGTTAATGTTTAATCCATGGCGTACTTAATGTGTGACCAGCTCCGTAGAAGTTTAAAAATTTAAAGTACCGAAAAATGTAATCCATGACGTACGTATTGTATGTTCAACTCCGTGCGATTTTTTATGTCTTAAATTTTAGTCTTTGAAATTGGTCCAGGAATATTAATGTTTAATCCATGGCGTACGTGATGTATGACCAGCTCCGTAGAAGTTTAAAAATTTACAGTACCGAAAAATGTAATCCATGGCGTACGTAATGTATGATCAACTCCGTGCGATTTTTTATGTCTAAATTTTAGTCTTTGAAAAAATCATTTTCCAAATGGTCGTTGTAATTTGTTAAATTGCATTTTTTTAACCATTTGGAAAAATAGTTATTGTCCTCGGTCAGGATAGGAAATCAAAAACATATCTGAAGCGTTTTATTAGTTGTATTCCGCATTTTATTCGTTTTCTGATTGGTCTATACAGTAATCTGTATTTTCCCTTTACTTTCAACAGAGATGGATACTTCTGTTGCCACTATGACAAAAAAGTAATAAAAACTACAAAAAAATTAATAACTCAAAAATAAATTGAGATACAGCTTTCAAACAAATTGCATTTAAAAGTACATTTTTTTCTCTATACGACGGTGTAAAAAGTAATATTGAGGGATGTTTAGAAGTTTAACAATGAAATTTCATTTAAAATTGGTCCAGGAATATTAATGTTTAATCCATGGCGTACGTAATGTATGACCAGCTCCGTAGAAGTTTAAAAATTTACAGTAACGAAAAATGTAATCCATGGCGTACGTAATGTATGATCAACTCCGTGCGATTTTTTATGTCTTAAATTTTAGTCTTTAAAAAAATCATTTTCCAAATGGTCGTTGTAATTTGTTAAATTGCATTTTTTTTTTTTTTTTTTTTTTTTTTAAACCATTTAGAAAAATGGTTATTGTTCTCGTCAAGGTAGGAAATCAAAAGCATATCTGAAGGTTTTTATTGGTTTAATCCGCATTTTATTCGTGTTCTGGTTGGTCTATACAGTAATATGTATTTCCCTTTACTTTCAACAGAGATGGATTACTTCTGTTGCCACTATGACAAAAAAGTAATAAAAATTACAAAAAAAAAGTAATAACTCAGAAACAAATTGAGATACAGCTTTCGAACAAATTGCATTTAAAAGTACGTTTTTTTCTCTACACGACGGTGTAAAAAGTAATATTGTGGGATGTTTAGAAGTTTAAGAAATAAATTTCATTTAAAATTGGCCGTCAGATTTCTTGGAAATCTGACGATGGAAAAGCCTTTTCCCGAACAGCCAATGAAATGCTTGGATAATGCATAAGTTTCAGGTGGATAATACGTACGAGTTGCAGGCGATTTCGGTCGTTTGGAATTTTTACGTGTAATAACACTATTATTGTTTAATTCATGGCGTACGTAATGTATGATCAACTCCGTGCGATTTTTTATGGATTAAATTTTAGTCTTTGAAAAAATTATTTTCCAAATGGTCGTTGTAATTTGCTAAATTGCATTTTTTTTTTTTTTTTTTTTTTTTTTTTTTTTTTGATAGAAGAATCACAAAAAACACTTACAAATAGAAAGAAATTGCATTGTTGGCATTGAAATACTGGGGAAAAAACCTGAGTTTTCAATGTTAATAAATGTAATTACACAATTAATGTTCCTTTTATAAATGTCGCAGCAATTTTTCTCAGATTAAAAAAAATAGCACTTTGGCGAAAAAAATTATGAACTATTTATATATATAAATTAACATAAATTACTTATTATAAAACTTCTATGACAAGCGACGCTGTTTGAATTAAAATTATTGCTATGGGTACTAACATGCAAAATCACTCTTTCCATTTTAATTATTGTTATATTGTATTAAGCATCTCGACTGTAATGTGAATTTTTAACTGTTTTAGAGAAACAATTACGATGTTGGTTCGATAGATATTTCAACTGAAGACAGAGATTCTGACATTAGTCCAGTTCTAAGTGGCGGTGATGCTCATGAGATACAAGAGGGTGACTGAAGGATGCTCTGAATGACGTTGAACAGATCCATTATTGCTAAATTCCTTTAAGAAGTTTTACAATGCCTTAATTCATTTTTTTTCTTTTTTTAGTATTTATCATCTACAACTCTGAATTAGTGGGAAAAAAAATAGTTATATTGTTATGTTTAGTTTTGTAAGAATTGTCATCTACATCTGCGCCATTGGGCAGATTGTGCTGTTCATTCATTGAAGATTTTGGCTAATAAATTTATGAAAAAAAATTCTTACTTAGTTTTGAAAATTTTCATTGGTTATATACTTGTATTACTTATGTCAGCGAGTAAATACTGTTATTCATTTATTAAAAAAGATTGTATTAAAGAAATAAAGTTTTCTGTTTATTTTTGGAAATACTAGGGGTAGCCAACCCCAGATTATTGTTTGTGCTTAAAAATAATGTAAATAGTTCAATTAAGCTCTATTCATAAGCTAATATTACTTTTTGTTGCATTGAAATATCTCAATTTGTTGATTTTCTGCAAGCAAGTAAACCCTATTGTATTTTAGTGGGAGTCTGTGGAAATTTGGCGAAATACTGGATATAGCGCCAAGTTTCATTCTTGGTGACTAATTTTGGTCGCCAAATTTGGCGATATATCGCCAAGTTGGCGACAAACTTGACGACGTTTGACGACAGAGCCGCTCCCCCCCCCCCCTTAAAATCTCCCTTATTGCGTCAGAAAGCTCTGACCTATCAGATGCGTTTCCGGGTGTCTACACAGATTTTCATTGGTCCATTTCCAAAGCGTTAATTTTTTTTATATACTAGGGGGCTCTGTCCCCTACGAGCTACGCTCGCCAACCCCCGTTCATGCACACCAAAATCAAAAAAACACGCTAATTTGATCGGCTTTAAAAATATTGAATTAAAATTTAAAACAAACAAAAAAAAAAAAAAAAAAAACAGTGGCGATCTCTCTGTAAACGGGTTTCCAATCGTTTTCCTTGGATTGGGGATTTTTAAAACCAAATCTGCTGCTGTTAAGAGATACAATGACTGTTTTCGTATTTAATTTAAAAAATTAGTTAAATATTTGAAAATAAGCTAATGTAAAATGAATTAAGTAAACAGTGTCATTCTCTCCCGGTATTTTTTAACATCGCTATAAGATAGTTCTTTTAAATGTATCGTTTTAAATCTGACGTAATTTACACCAAAGTTTTATTTCTCTTATTAATAGTCACGTGAAAATACTTTCGTTGTTAGAGGGAAATATTATTTGCGCTGTCTTCGAATTCACGATAATAGTTGAAAAGATTATCCCAAATATCAAATAAATGTCTCGCGCAAATATATTTTTTAATTTAAATTGTTTTGCCATATTTTTTGGCCCTTTTAAATATGACGTAATTTCCTCCATTTACAAGTTTTAATGCATAATAATGATTTTTTTATTTTAACATTTTGTTTCTCTTTTAAAATTCAGGTGTAAATATGGTTCTTATGATGTTATTTTCCTGCTTTTAACATGTAATCATTTAATTCTAATCAAGTTTTGTTTTCTGTTTATAATAGTCACGTGTAAATAAATTTTTAATTTGAAGTAAACATTATTGTTTGCGCTGTTTATACAGTTGGCAACAGTTTAAATTAATAACATTTTCTAAAATAAGTAAAAAATATCTCTCGAAATGCTGAAAATTAGCATTAAATATCTCTTAAAATAATTATTCGATTTGGAAACTGTCTGCATCAGCGTATTTATCAAACATTTCTCTATAATACCACCGATTTTCATATTTTTGTATGCAACAGTTTTTTTAATATTAACGAAGAAAGGCCATGCTTAAGCATTCAAATTGGATGCCGATCTACCGGAAATATCTACGCAGATTTTAATTGGTCCATTTCCAAATCAAAACTTTTTTTATATATAGAAGGATATATATTTTTTCTTAGTAACTATACCTATAACTGCTGGTGCTTTGCAACGGAATTGTTTTATTTTTAAAGGAAATCCTATTTAAATAAATAAAGTAAAAGTAAATTTTATAACACTAGGGGGCTCTGTCCCCTACGAGCTACGCTCGTCAACCCCCGTTCAGACACCGCAGACTCTAACAGCACGCTAATTTAATCGGCTTTAAAAAGATTTCGGAAGATTGAATTATAATTTGAATCTGACATTTATAATCTGACGTAATTTTCACCAAACTTTTCTTTCTCTCTTTAACATTCACGTAAAAATACTTTTGTTAGAAATGAAATATTATGATCATCTTAAAATATCAAATAAATGTCTCGCGCAATTTTTAAATTTAAACTGTTTTTCAATATTATTTTTTGTACATTTTACGTAATAAGTCTAATGTGACGTAAATGTGACGTAAATTCTCCTATTTAAGACTTCCAACGCATGTTAATGAATTTATTATTTTACAATATTCTTTCTCTTTTAAAATTCACGTGTAAATATAGTTTTTATGACGTAATTTTCAGTGAGTTCCTGCTTTTTATATTTTCTGTTTATAATAGTCACGTGTAAAAATAAATTTTTAATTTGAAGCAAACATTATTGTTTGCGCTGTTTATACAGTTAGCAACAGTTTAAATTAATACAATTTTCTAAGATATGTAAAAAATATATCTCGAAGTGCTGAAAATTTGAATTTAAAATAGAAATAAAACCTCAAAAAATGAGTCAAATTAAAAAAATAAATGCAGTCTGCACACCGGGAAATTCTGACGCATAAAATGATTTAAAAATAATTAAATTCCTATGCACAGTTTTTGCTCCTATAAAACTTTTCTAATGGAACGATTTTGTCCAACTTTGGCATTAAATATATCTTAAAATAATTCTTCGATTTGAAAACTGTCTGCATCAGCGTGTTTATCAAACATTTCTCTATAATACTACCGATTTTCATATTTTTGTATGCTACAGTTTTTTTTAATCTTAACGAAGAAAGGCCATGCTTAAGCATTCGAAATGGATGCCGATCTGCCGGGAATATCTACGCAGATTTTCATTGCTCCATTTCCAAATCAAAACTTTTTTTATATACACACTAGGGTGCTCTGCCCCCTACGAGCTACGCTAGCCAACCCCCGTTCAGGCACACCAAAATCCAAAAAGCACGCTAATTTGATCGGCTTTAAAAAATTGAATTAAAATTTAAAAAAAAAACAGTAGCGATCTCTCTGTAAACGGGTTTCCATTCGTTTTCCTTGGATTGGGGATTTTTAAAGCCAAATCTACTGCTGTTAAGAGATACAGTGGCTGTTTTCGTATTTAATTAAAAAAATTGGGTAAGCATTTGAAATTAAGCTAATGTAAAATGAATTAACTAAACAGTGTCATTGTCTCCCGGTATTTTTTAACAACGCTATAAGATAGTTCTTTTAATTAATTCATTTTAAATGTATCGTTTCAAATCTGACGTAATTTACACCAAAGTTTTATTTCTCTTATTAATATTCACGTGAAAATACTCTTGTTGTTAGAAGGAAATATTATTTGCGCAGTCTTCAAATTCCCGATAATAGTTGAAAAGATTATCTCAAAATATCGCGCAAATATATTTTTCAATTTAAACTAGGGGGCTCTGCCCCCTACGAGCTACGCTCGTCAACCCCCGTTCAGACACCGCAGACTCTAACAGCAAGCTAATTTGATCGCCTTTAAAAAGATTTCGGAAGATTGAATTATAATTTGAATCTGACAATTATAATCTGACGAAATTTTCACCAAAGTTTTCTTTCTCTTTTTAATATTCACGTCAAAATACTTTTGTTAGAAATGAAATATTATGATCATCTTCAAATGTCAAGTAAATGTCTCGCGCAATTTTTAAATTAAAACTGTTTTGCAATATTATTTTTTGTTCATTTTACGTAATAAGTGTAATATGACGTAAATTCTCCCATTTACGACTTCTAACGCATGTTACTGAATTTATTATTTTACAATATTCTTTCTCATTTAAAATTCACGTGTAACTATATTTTTTATGACGTAATTTTCAATGAGTTCCTGCTTTTTATATTTTTTGTTTATAATAGTCACGTGTAAAATAAATTTTTAATTTGAAGCAAACATTACTGTTTGCGCTGTTTATACTGTTGGCAACAGTTTAAATTAATACAATCTCTCTATTCTAAAAAAAAGTAACTACCGCTGTCACCGCCGCCGCCGCCGGTTTTGAATTTTTTGTGACCAGAGGTCTTTCTTCGTTAATATTAAAAAAACTGTTGCATACAAAAATATGAAAATCGGTAGAATTATAGAAAAATGTTTGATAAACACGCTGATGCAGACAGTTTTCAAATCGAAGAATTATTTTAAGAGATATTTAATGCCAAAGTTGGACAAAATCCTTCCATTAAAAAAGTTTTATAGGAGCAAAAACTGTACATAGGAATTTAATCATTTTTAGATCATTTTATGCGTCAGAATTTCCCGGTGTGCAGATTGCAGTTAGTTTTTTAATTTGAATAATTTTTCGAGGTTTTATTTCTATTTTAAATTCAAATTTTCAGCATTTCGAGAGATATTTTTTACAAATTTTAGAAAATTGTATTAATTTAAACTGTTGCCAACTGTATAAAAAGCGCAACCAATAATGTTTGCTTCAAATTAAAAATTTATTTTACACGTGACTATTATAAACAAAAAATATAAAAAGCAGGAACTCATTGAAAATTACGTCATAAAAACTATAGTTACACGCGAATTTTAAATGAGAAAGAATATTGTAAAATAATAAATTCAGTAACATGCGTTAGAAGTCCTAAATAGGCGAATTTACGTCATATTACACTTATTACGTAAAATGAACAAAAAATAATATTGCAAAACAGTTTTAATTTAAAAATTGCGCGAGACATTTACTTGACATTTTAAGATGATCACAATATTTCATTTCTAACAAAAGTATTTTGACGTGAATATTAAAAAGAGAAAGAAAAGTTTGGTGAAAATTACGTCAGATTATAATTGTCAGATTCAAATTATAATTCAATCTTCCGAAATCTTTTTAAAGGCGGTCAAATTAGCGTGCTGTTAGAGTCTGCGGTGTCTGAATGGGGGTTGACGAGCGTAGCTCGTAGGGGGCAGAGCCCCCTAGTTTTCTAAAATTAAAAAAAATATCTCTCGAAATGCTGAAAATTTGAATTTAAAATAGAAATAAAACCTCGAAAAATTATTCAAATTAAAAAACTAACTGCAATCTGCACACCGGGAAATTCTGACGCATAAAATGATCTAAAAATCATTAAATTCCTATGTACAGTTTTTGCTCCTATAAAACTTTTTTAATGGAACGATTTTGTCCAACTTTGGCATTAAATATCTCTTAAAATAATTCTTTGATTTGAAAACTGTCTGCATCAGCGTTTTTATCAAACATTTCTCTATAATACTACCGATTTTCATATTTTTGTATGCAACAGTTTTTTTAATATTAACGAAGAAAGACCTCCGGTCAAAAAAAATTCAAAACCGGCGGCGGCGGCGGCGGCGGCGGCGGTGACAGCGGTAGTTACTTTTTTTTAGAATAGAGAGATTGTTTTGCTATATTTTTTGCCGTTTTAAATATGACGTAATTTCCTCAAATTACAAGTTTTAACGCATAATAATGATTTTTTTTATTTTAAGATTTTGTTTCTCTTTTAAAATTCAAGTGCAAATATGGTTCGGCACAGATGTCATATAAGCCCCATATTGGCGCAGTTTTTTTCTGACGCCAATTTCATATACGCAACGGGTACTTAACTGGTGTTAAAGTGTTGTTATTTTGCTTGCTATGGTAACCCGGATGTTTTGTTTATGCTATTAATGTTTTCGCCAAATTGGCGTCGGAAAAAAATTGCGCCAATATGCGCGTATATGACATCCGTGCCTATGGTTCTTATGACGTAATTTTCCTGCTTTTAACATGTAATCATTTAATTCTAATTTTAAAGTTTTTTTTCTGTTTGTAATAGTCACGTGTAAATAAATGTTTAATTTGAAGTAAACATTATTGTTTGCGCTGTTTATACAACTGGCAACAGTTTAAATTAATAACATTTTCTAAAATTTGCAAAAAATCTCTCGAAATGCTGAAAATTTGAATTTAAAATTGAAATAAAATCTCAAAAAATGAGTCAAATAAGAAAAGTAAATGCAATCTGCATACCGGGAACTTATAACGTATAAAATGATCTAAAAAGGATTAAATTCTCATGTATAGTTTTTGCTCTAATAAAACTTTTTTAATGGAACGATTTTGTCCAACTTTAGCATTAAATATCTCTTTAAATAATTCTTCGATTTGGAAACTGTCTGCATCAGCGTGTTTATCAAACATTTCTCTATAATACCACCGATTTTCATATTTTTGTATGCAACAGTTTTTTTAATATTAACGATGAAAGGCCATGCTTAAGCATTCAAATTGGATGCGATCTACCCGGAATATCTACGCAGATTTTCATTGGTCCATTTCCAAATCAAAACTTTTTTATATATATAGAAGTATAGAAGGAAACTTATAACTACTTAAAAGGTGACACAAACATATAAAAAATATTTTTAATGCAACCTTGAGATTTATCGAACACACACGCGTTCATTTTCAAAGAGAAAAGATGACTGACTAAATAGATATACATTTTAAAAGCAAAAACAAAATAGTACGCATGTGCAAGCTGAGTTCAGTCCATTTGCGCAAGCGTACTATTTTGTTTTTGTTTCTAAAATGTATTTCTATTCAGTCAGTCATCTTTTCCCTTTGAAAATGAACGTTTGTGTGTTCGAAATATCTCAGGGTTGCATTAAATAATTTTTTTATATGTTTGTGTCACCTTGTAAGTAGTTATAAGTATGCTATAAAGTTTATTAATAACAAGGTGAAAATTTCCTTCACGACACTAGTGTTTAATGCAGTGTTTTGACTCTATTGAAAGTAAAAGTAGCTTTAAATAAACTAATCAGATGTACCAATCCCAAAACTTTCTTCTATCGTATACATGTCAATACTTCAAAATTCGTTATCACTTTGCCAAAATTAAATGGCAATCTATGCTTATCATAAGGATTCTCAAAAGATGAAATTCCGTGCATTAGTTCTTGAGATATGACTATCGCTGAAATCTTGTAAAACCAGCAAAATGCAGCATAGCAGCGCCACTTATAGGGTGATTTACACCAGAACCTAATCATCATCAACTTGTGTCAACGTCTAACTGAATATGAAATTTGGGGAAAAGTCGTGCATTAGTTCTTGAGATAGAGCTATTGCGCAAATCATGACAAATGCAGCATAGCAGCGCCACCTGTTGAGCGATTTGCACCAACACATAATCAGCAGCAATATTAATCAAGGTATACTTGAATCTGAAGTTTGATGAAAATTCGTGCATTAGTTCTTTAGATAGACCTATTGAGGAAATCGTTCTAAATGCAGCACAGCAGTGCCACCTATTGGGCGATTTACACCAACACGTCGTCAACATAATTTCATATCAAGGACTAACTAAATCCGAAATGTGTGCTTGATGAAAATGTGTGTATTAGTTCTTGAGATAGAGCTACTGCGAAAATAGTGTAAATCCTGCAAGATGCAGCATAGCAGCGCCACCTGTTGGGCGATTTACACCAAAACGTAAACAGCACCAACACATATCAAGGAGTAAGTGAATCTGAAGTTTTATAAAAAAAAATCCGTGCAGTTGTTCTTAAGATAGAGCTATTGCAGAAATCCTGCAAAATGCAGCATAACAGCGCCACGTGCTGGGCGATTTACACCAAAAACTAATCAGCACCAATCTATATCAGGGACTATTTGAATATAAATTTTTATTAAATTCCGTGCATTAGTTCTTGAGATAGAGCGTCCACAAAATTTGTGTCACATATAGACAGACTCACAGACAGACATTTTGTAAAAACATGTTTTTTGGAATCTCTGAGCCCTAAAACGTGTAAATCCATCAAAAACCGGAAGTCGAAAATTTTCTTGAATCCAATACTTTCTTCTTGTAAAGATACAAAAAAGTAAAAATATATATAAGCATTCAATGTTTATTTTTAAAATCATGCCTAATTTCACAACTGGTGAATTTATTAAAAATTACGATTTTTACTTTCTTCTATCTTCAATAGAAGAAAGTATTGTAATCGAAATTTTTTTTACTTCCGGTTTTCGACGGATTTATACGTTTTAGGGGTCAGAGATCCCAAAAAACATATTTATAGAAAATGTCTGTCTGCCAGTGTGTCCGTCTGTCTGTCGCCATTGTACCATCCAAAAGTGTATGAAGTTATGCATAGAATTGAACAAAATTTTTATTTTAAGTTTTTGGCTATGGCAAGCAGATCCTCCCTGAATCTGGAAAACATTCGTCGGTAGGGGGCACTTTAATAGTGATTTTTGTGCCATTTTGAATATTGCACCATTGAAAAGTGTATGAAGTTATGCATAGAATTGAGCCAAATTTTTATTTTAAGTTCTTGGCTATGGCAAGCAGGCCCTTCCTTAATTTGGAAAAAATTCGCCTATAGGGGACACTGTAATAGAGATTTTTGTGTCATTTTGAATATTGTACCATTGAAAAGTATGAAGTTATGCATAGAATTGAGCCAAATTTTTTGTGTTTGTTTTTGGTCATGGCACAAAGGTCCTCAACGAATTTGGAAAAATTCCGTCGGAAGGGGGCGCTATAATTGCGATGTCTGTACCATTTTCCTTATTGTACCATCGAAAAGTATATGAATTTATGCATAGAATTGAACCAAATTTTTTGTGTATGTTTCTGGCTATGGCAAGCAAGTCTTCCCTGAACTTGAAAAAATTCCGCCAGAAGGGGTGCGCTATAATTGTATCTCTGTGCCATTTTCATTGTTGTACCATCGAAAAGTGTATGAATTTTTGCATAAAATTCAACCAAATTTTTTGTGTACGTTTCTGGCTATGGCAAACAAGTCCTCACTGAATTTGAAAAAAAATCTGCCGGAAGGGGGATGGGCTGTAATAGCGATTTTGTGCCATTTTCTTTATTGTACAATCGAAAAGTGTATAAATTATGTATATAATTGAACCAAATTTTTTGTGCATGTTTTTGGCTTTGGCCAACAGGTCCTGTTGAATTTGGAAATATCGCGCTGTAAAGGGGCTCTGTGATAGCGATTTTTGTATACTTTTCTTGATTTTTCGTAGTTCTATTGTTCATCGGCGGTTCGTGCAAAGGCAGGAACTCGCTTCCTGCTAAGCCGGCTATTCGCAAACATCTGATAACAACAGAATAAGGAAAAACGATTAATTTTAACAAATGTCATGATATAGATTAACTCGTTTGTAGTTCGTTTAATGACTGAAGCAGAAATTTAAGATGAAAATCAAAGTTGGTATAGTATTGAACTAATAATATTGAAGTATTAACATGTGTAACTAGTTTTTGAAATATTAAGATGTATTAGATAGAAGAAAGTTTTGGGATTGGCACATCCAACTAGTTTGCTCTGTTTCTGCTTTAACATTAAGGCAGACGAAAGAAAAAAAAAATCATAATTTAAACTATCTATTCTATCTACAACTATAATTTAAACTATCTAAACTATCTAAATTCTTTTCTCAACTATAATCATAATTTAATTAATATTAAACTATTAAATGATAAATGAGTTTTAAATTCTTTGTTAATTTTTACTCTCTATACTTTTTATTATTTTCTTCTATCTTCAATAGAAAAATGTATTGTAATTTTAAAAAATTCCGACTTCCGGTTTCCGACGGATTTACACGTTTTAGGGGTCAGAGATCCCAAAAAACATGTTTGTAGAAAATGTCTGTCTGTCTTTCCGTGTGTCCGCCATTGTACCAACAAAAAGTATATGAAGTTATGCATAGAATTAAACCAAACTTTTTGTGTATGTATTTGGCTGTGGCAAGCAGGTCCTCCTTCAATTTAGAAATATTCTGCCGGAAGGGGGCGCTGTAAAAGTAATTTTTGTGCCATTTTCATTATTGTACCATCGAAAAGTGTATGAAGTTATGCATAGAATTGAACGAAATTTTTTACTTTCTTCTATCTTTACAAGAAGAAAGTATTGGATTCGTAAAAATTTTCGACTTCCGGTTTTCGACGGATTTATACGTTTTAGAGATCAGCGATTCCAAAAAACACGTTTTTACAAAATGTCTGTCTGTGAGTCTGTCTGTCTGTGTGTGTGTGACACAAATTTTGTGGACGCTCTATCTCAAGAACTAATGCACGGCATTTAATAAAAATTTATATTCAAGTAGTCCCTAATATAAATTGGTGATGATTAGTTTTTGGTGTAAATCGCCCGAAAGGTGGCGCTGCTATGCTGCATTTTTCGCGATTTCTGCACTAGCTCTATCTCAAGAACTAATGCACAGATTTTCATCAAACTTCAGATTCAGTTAATCCTTGATATGAATTGGTGCTGGTAACGTTTTGGTGCAAATCGCCCAATAGATGGCGCTACTATGCTGCATTTTGCAGCATTTACACGATTTTCGTAATAGCTCTATCTCAAGAAATAATACACGGATTTTCATCAAACTTCAGATTCAGTTAGTGCTTGACATGAATTGACGTTTTGCACCTTGTGGTGTAAATCGCTCAACAGGTGGCGCTGCTATGCTGCATTTTTTGTGATTTCTGCAATAGATCTATCTCAAAAACTAATGCTTGGGTTTTGAACAAACTTCAGATTCAGGTATACCTGTATATGAATTAGTGCTGTTTATGTTTTGGTGTAAATCGCCCAACAGGTGGCGCTGCTATGCAGCATTTTTCACGTTTTCCACAATAGCTCAATGTCCAGAACTAATGCACGGATTTTCATCAAACTTCAGATTCAGTTAGTCCTTGACATGAATTGATGTTTTGTACCTTTTGGTGTAAATAGCTCAACAGGTGACGCTACTGTGCTGCATTTTTGTGATTTCCACAGTAGCTCTAGCTCCAGAACTAATGCACTGATTTTTATCAAACTTCAGATTCCGGTATACCTTAATATGAATTAGTGCTGTTTGTGTTTTGGTGCAAATCGCTCAACAGGTGGCGCTGCTATGCTGCATTTTTTCAGAATTTCCCCTACAGCTCTATCTTAATAACTAATGCACGAATTTTCATCAAACTTCAAATTCTGGTATACTTTGATATGAATTGTTTCTAAATTGATGTAATTTCTTTTACTATTTAAATGATTTAATTGACGTGATTTATATAGAAGAAAGTTTTGTGATGGCCACAACATACTAGTTGTGTATGTATTTGGTTGTGGACAGCAGTTTCTCCTATAATTTGAAAATATTCTGCCGGAAGGGGTCGCTGTAATAGCGATTTTTGTGCCTTTTTTTTTTTTTTTTTTTTTTTTTTTTTTAACCATCAAAAAGTGTATGAAGTTATGAATAGAATTGTACCAAATTTTTTGCGTATGTTTTTGGCTATGGCCAGCAGTTCCTCCTTGAATTTGGAAATATTCCTCCGAAAAAAGGCGCTGTGATAGCGATTTTTGTACAATTTTCTCGGTTTTTCGTAGTTTTGTTGTCCATCGGCGGCTCGTGCAGCGGTAGGAACTCGCGACCTGCTAAGCCGGCTATTCGCAAACAGCTGATATATGACACAATAACGAAAAACTATTGATTTTAATAAATATCATGATCGAGATTAACTCGCTTTTACTCCGATTAATTGACTTAAGAAGAAATTTAAAATGAAAATCAAAGTTGGTACAGTATTGAACTAATAATATCAAAGTATTAACATGTTGTAACTACTTTTTGAAAGATTAAGATATATGAGATAGAAGAAAGTTTTGGGATTGGTATATCCAACTAGTTACTTTCTTCTACCTTTACAAGAAGAAAGTATTGGATTTGTAAAAATTTTCGACTTCCTGTTTTCGACGGATTTATAAGTTTTAAAGGGTCCTGAACACGATTTGACTGGTTTCAGAAAATTTCTGTCTATATGTGACAAAAATTTTGTATGCCATCTATCTCAATAACTAATTCACAGAATTTAATAAAACTTCAGATTCATCAGATAGTCCGTAGATTGGCGATGATTAGTTTTTGGGTGTAAATCGCCAACAGGAGGCTATGCTATGCTACATTTTTCACGAGTTCTGCAATAGCTGTATCTCAAGAACTAATGCACGGATTTTCATTAAACTTCAGATTCAATTAACATAAGTTGTTGTCGAATAGACGTAATTTGAATTTTTTTTTGGACGGAACGGAGTCCCGCCAGCCCCCGCCGACTCGACCCCGTCCGAAGACAGAGAAGCCAGCGGAGGCTGACAGAAGCCCGCCCGCCACTACCTTACCTCACGGCCGTCGAGGTTACCCAGGCCCGAAGGCCCCTGACCCCGTGCAGTGACCGACCGCTACCTTTGTTAGTTTCGTTCGAAAATTAGGTGTAGACACCTCTAAGTCCTCATCACTGGGCGAGGCAAACTCCAGTATCACATAGACACGAAGGACCTAGATCGGACCAAGAGTTCCTCTGAGGGACGATGAGCCGCCGCGTTACCGGCGAGCCTCCGGCCCGGTTCCCCGCGGGGATAGCGTTCGATGGTGGACCTGCCGGCCGATCCTCTCCCAAGGGTCACGGCACGACATGGAGCAACCAGATCCACTCGGGCCTCCCCACGCGACCGCTCCTTGGTCAACGGGGGCACCGCCAAACCCCACCACCCTAGGGGTCGGCTCACAACTGCTTCAGCTGAAATCCTCGGAGGTATGAGCCACCCAAGTCATAAAGTAACCTGGGCGCTGTCCGAAACCCTCGCCCTTCGGTTGCTCCGGGAGTCCCTGCATGGCGTTCCCGCGAGCCCCGTCGTCACTAGCGAGCACCAAGGACTTTCCACTACAAAGCCCTCACTCTTACCTCAGGCTCCCTCTCAGTCAAATGGTGGATGGGGTCCTATCGCCTTAGCTATCCTTTGCCCAGATTCACCACCCAGTCTATGACCGGCTCTGGGATCGGACTATGGAGCGTCGCTACCCGGCTTGCCCAGAGAACCCGGGTGCCGGAGGTGGTTACGTCAACATCTCAAACCGCTCCCACCTATGCACGACGTCCGTTACCCGTGGCCACCGGACTCTTGGCCTGTCGACCGCAAGTCTCTCGAGGAGGTGGCGATTCGTCCCCATCCGGCCCCCTCGCATTCGTACACAACGAACTCTGCCGGGCTTCCGGTCACCTCCCCCACTCAAGGGGTCGGGTCGGAACCACCCGGAGGGGCGGCCACAGTTGCCTCGGGTAAGGCAAAAATGCTAATCTGTCAGCAAGTGCTCCCATACTTCTAATATGGGTAAAGCCTGTCCTTAGCGAAAATTGCTTCCATTAGAACTTTCTCTAAATGACAAACTACAGTAAAAATGACATAAGTTGTTTTATGTGACAACACCTTTAGATGAATATCCACAGCAGTTTTTGACAATGTTAAACTCGAGGATCTATGTATGGCGGCAAGGTATGCAACAGTTACAGGTAACTAACTTCGTGAGAATGAGGCTTTTTCTTCTTTCCAATATTTACAAATAGGTTTGATAAAAAAAAATTACAGTTAGAAATGGCTCATGATACTCAACAAAATGAACTATTATGGCCTGTGGCAAGCTGATGATTGAAATCGTGGGCCATAGGCAATATCATTTATCGTACTTACGTTTACCAGTCCTCACTTCGTTCAGATATTGGTATGTAGCATAATGCATAACCCTGCATCCAGCTGCTGAGGAAAGTCTAGACTGCAGTCCAGACGCGTGATCATCTTCACTCCATCTTGCTATTTAATCATTGTGATCTGCTAAAATTCTTCTTTATTGGCCCCCGCTTTGATTTAAGAAGTATTTCTTGATTGTGTTTTTTAGTTTGCTTGGTTTTGAGAAAAAGACATATGGCGGCACCTTCAAAATCATTCAAGTTAGCCGAAAGCAGTATATCTTTGCGTCGTTGCATAAGGAGTGAAGGGTAGTCAAAAACTTGACTCACGCAAAGTGAGTTCAGAGTCTTTCGGAACTGTGTCTGCTGATCGTCGTTCTTTCTCAATAAGTTTGTTAATGTGAAACATTTTTTAAAAGTTCTAAGCATTTTTTGACCGCGAAGAATCAAAATGACTTTTAAAGAATGTCTCTTATATAGAGGGATGTCTTTTATCCGATGTAACTGCCTAATACGTCCAAGGATTTAAGCAAATAAGCCTCTAAAAGGCTAAATGCTATCTATTTTACCTTCGCGACATCTTTGTTCAAGGTCAGCCATAAGGCGGCATCCTATCATTGAAAATTCGTCAATAATCATAAATAACACTGTATCCATTCTGAGCTGTAGATTTATTGGTGACTTTTTAAATTAGCGAACTATTTAAAACACGTTGGTTCTTTAAGCACTGAATGAGTTACCTTGTCTTTGACATTAAATGCAGCAGTACCTGTTAGTACCAAAAGAATGATAGCTTCAGATCCTGACTGCTCTATGATTGTTTTACTAATTTCTTTGATTTTTGTACATTTTACAGCTCTTCCTTTTCCAATAATATAAGTTGACTTAGGGAAATTTGTAAGCTTTGTTTGCAAAGACAAAAGCTGTTCGGTGCATAACTGAAGTACCTTCTGCTGCTCATCTGTAAATCCGATGTCAGAATTATCAAAATTTCCATGCAGCATAATTTGTTGTACTTTAGAATAATTCAGAAATGTTAAAAGTAAAGAGAAACCATTGGATAAGAGAATCTACGGTAAATATAGAGAATTACCCCCGGATGTATTTGAGAGATTGTGATTTTTTTAATTTAGCTCCGATCATTGAGTACTTCATCCATCGAGTTAGCGGCAAAAAACTTCAAAGCTCCTTCAAAGACTTGCTTGTCTGGCACAGCCCACACTTACTTAATATGGCAACAGATAATGGTTTGTAAAGGTATCAAACTTGATACCTTTATTCATCTGAGTTGTTGTTATATTGTTATTATGAAAATATTCGGAAGCATTTGGGTTATTTTTATGCGGCTTTTCCTCATAGAATTAAGCTGAATACATTTGAATTACATTCTTTTAACCGTCATGTTCGAAACTTCTATGTATAACGTAGCACATATAAAATATGTATATTTCTTAAAATGTACACTAAATCTAGGCAACAGATTACAAAAAATCAGGGATTGATTTATGACTTTTAGTGAATATGATTTCTCACGAACTATCTTTCATTGTTGTATCCATTTCTCCGATCATAAGCATAAGCGATCATAGTCAAATACATTAACGTCACATTTATCGCTAAGCTTCGCGACATTTGGACGAAATATCGCCAAATTTTGCGACCAAAAATATGTCGTCACAAATTAAGCCAATTTGGCTGTATGTGACTAATTTAGCGAAATTTCCATTGAAATTCAGTACTGATGATTCTTCTCTAACTGGGTTCTTCGCATTTTAACTTCGTGTTCGCCAGTAAAATTAGCTAAAATCTTAAAACCAAGAAATAGGGAAGCTACCTTTTCCAACCAGTACGGGAAAATTTTTATTTTGTTATCTACATATTTCTGTTTTCTAGTGTACATCTTGTCAAAAAAAATGCTTATCTAATTTACTTCAGAATGTTCACTTGCATTTCCGTTGAAATATATTCACTTACGAGAAATTAAAAAATATTGAGTAATCTTCAGTAATTGGGACCGTTACCAAAGTGTTAAATTTGCGCATCAAACAATGCTCAGTAAATTATGAAATTGTCTACAAACCCGATTACCAAAATTTCCCAATAGAAACATACATTCGTCTGAATACAAACATACATACATATAAGTAATGCATACATGACATTATATTTTTCTCGATTTCTTTGAGTATCACTAGCAGCCATTCGACTAATGCCCAAAATCGTATTTTCCGTATTCGAATTTCTTTTCGTTTCTCTTAATTTAAAATTCAAAATGAATTGATCGATTTGGAAGCTTACAAAGAATGAAAAGTTCGAAAAAAATAGTGGTTGTTACATACGTAGAATGTAAAACTTCTGAAAAGGGGGGGGGGGGGCTCAATCTCTATCTCAGGTCACCAATGTATGAACATCGAATTCAACATTCGACTTCATAATCATCCGTATGAGGTTAAAATGCATAATTTGCAGCAATGGAGCTAATGTTTTAATTAATAACGGGATGAATCTCATCGCATTTCGACGAAAGAAATTGTTTAAAAACGAACTCATACATAGGCTAGTACTAAGTCTCTTAAAACAAACGCTATTTTTAACTTAAAGTTACAAAATACTAATTCCATGCGCTTCGACTGTTCAAAATATTAAAAAATTAAACTGAATTATTTATTATACCTAATCAAGATATGTAATTTTGATGAAATTACCCATTGAGGCTGTTATGTTTAAAAGGCACAGATGCTTATGTTTAAAAGATACGCTACTTTTTTCCCACGCCAGTTCGGCGAAAACTTCAACAGCACAAACAATAACATCCAGGTTACCATATCAAGAAAAAATACCGACACTTTGGCGCCAGTTAAGTACCCGTTGCGCATATGACATTGGCATGAGAAAATAATCACGCCAGTATGGGACGTATATGACATCTGTGCTGTTAAAAATTGCCGATTGAAAATTTAAAAAAATGATTTCACCGTAAGTCAATCATGGAATTATTTTTCGTGTAAAATATAAACTTAATGTTATTTTCACCGTCTCATAATTTGCATACGCATCTCTTATATTTACATTCACCAGTTAGAAAATATTACAATGCGCAATATGTGAATTACAATGCGCAATATGTGTATATTTCTAAACTTGTTACCCTCAGAGTAAAGATAATAAGAGATTATATGATAAGTCTGTGGTATTACCTAACATTTTTATTAGATAAAAATAAGGCAGTGTTCCGCAGAATGTTTTTAAAAGAAAATAGATGTACAGAAAGAAAGATGAACAGAAAGAAAAGATGTACAGATGTATAAAAGAGAAGAGAACAGAACGAATGTTCAGTTCCAAAGTTTTCGTTCAATCTATGGCAGCCTGGCAGAGCTTGTTGATAGCCTAGTCTTTTCCTTTGCTTGACAAATAGTGCTTTTTTATAGTTATAACTTTCATTTTGATCCATTTTCTGATAGAAATTTTGATGAGTTGCTTTGTAATTGTTGAATATTTGCTAAGTAAATTAGGTCCTTTTGGTAGTAAACTGCATATTAAAGCACATATTTTTCTTTTTCACTGTATTTAAAGATAAAACTTTTTTATTCATTATTTTATAACGTTGGAAATTATTTTTTAAATCTATGTGTGGCACATTATTTTTCTTGAAACTTGAGAAAAAAGTCATTAGGGAGTACAACTGCTTGTTAAGTTATTTGAACCCCACCATTGTTTTTTTATGATGTAGTTTTTTTTTTTTGTCGAGCTGTTCAAGCGAATCAGTCAGCCCACCAAAACGAGTGTAAAACATAAACAAAAAATGCCCAAGCACGTGATCATAACGACCACAGATTTTTTGTGAATCAAGTGAGCGAAGACCGGTCGTAAGATTTGCTGTTGATCGGATTTATATCAGATCACGTGATACTTTTCATGAATGTTTTGGATTTTGTCTGAGTGCATATAGACATGTATTCCTATTACGAGACACATTGTTTGGAAAGATGAGAAGATTTAATCATTGGTTTCACCTGTTTCGAACCATAAAATTACAAAATAATTAAATTATTTCGAAATTCCTTACTTTTTAAAGACCTACTCCATGAGGTATACCTCCCTGCGCCCGGGCGGTCCGATTTGCGTCGCTGAACAAAAACTTCTGAACGCCTTTTAATAATCAAAGTTTCGTTTCTAAGTGATTATATATGTAGTATGTATATGTATAGTGATTTATATATATATTAAGCAAATGAAAAGGTAATATATATTGTGCGAAAATATCCTTTTGCGCGTAGGATAAGTCCAGTGGCGTACACAGGATTTTATTTCGGGGGGGGGGGGGGCTGACTTAAATTTCCATAATGTTCTAAATCTTACGAAACACGTTGAATTGTGTTATAAACAGAAATCATTTTTGCCAATAAGGCCGTAGCCAGGGGGGGGGAGGGGAGGGGAGGGATGACTTTGTTCTGAATTTTCCAAAAATTTGAAAAATTTGGTCCAGTCCGAAAATTCGGTCTCAAAAAATATCGCGATTTTTGACATGATCGCCGAAAAAAATCAATTTCATCAATCGTTCGCAGAAAAAAAATCTCCAATTTTTTTAAAGGATCCGAAAAGAAAAAAAACCGAAATTTTGTCATAGGGCCGCGGATAAAATGCGAAGTTTGTCAAAGGATTGCGAAAAAAAAAGTCAAATTTCGTAAAATGCTCGCGGAGGAAACGCTAATTTCATCAAATGAGTACAGAAAAAACCCGAATTTCGTCATAAGGCCGCATAAAAAATGCGAATTACGAAAAAAGATCGCTAAAAACACGCATTCCGTCGAAGGGTTGCGAAAAAAAGAGCTAATTTCGTAAAGGATCGCAAAAAAGCTAATTTCGTCAAAGGGAGATGGAAAAACGTGAATTCCGTCAAAAGGGCACAGAAAAGCGCAAATTTCATCAAAAAGACGAGAAAAAAACTCTAATTTTGTCAAAAAGCCGCGGAAAAGCGCAAATTTCGACGAAGGATTGCGTAAAAACGCGAATTTCGTCAAATGACCGCAGAAAAAGCACGAATTTCGTCAAAGGACTGCAGAAAAAACGTAAATTTCGACAAAAGATCGCTAGAAAAACACGCATTCCGTCAAAGGGAAGCGGAAAAAACGCGAATTTCGTCAAAGGGTCACAGAAAAAACGTGAATTTCGTCAAAAGATCGCAGAAAAACGGAAATTTCATCAAAAAGACGAGAAAAAAGCAAATTTCGTCAAAAAGCCGCGGAAAAAACCCAAATTTCGACGAAGGATTGCCTAAAAAGCGCGAATTTCGGCAAATGACCACAGAAAAAACGCGAATTTCGTCAAAGGGTCGCAGAAAAAACGCAAATTTCGACAAATGATCGCTAAAAAACACGCATTCCGTCAAAGGTAAGCGGAAAAAACGCGAATTTCGTTAAAGGATCGCAAAAAAAAAGAAAAGCAGGATCACAAAGAAAGGCCACAGAAAAGCGTGAATTTCGCCAAAAGGTTGCGGAAAAAAGCGAATTTCGTCAAAAAGCCGCGGAAAAAGCAAATTTCGACAAAGGATGTCGAAAAAAACGTGAATTTCGTCAAAAAGCCGCGGAAAAAAGCAAATTTCAACAAAGGACCTCGAAAAAACGTGAATTTCGTCGAAGAGTCGAAGGAAAAACGCGAATTTCATCAAAAAGTCGCGGAAAAAACGCGAATTTCGAAAAAGAGATCGCTTAAAACACGCATTCCGTCAAAGAGCTGCGAAAAAAGAGCCAGTTTCGTAAAAGATCGCAAAAAAACGTGAATTTCATCAAAAAGACGAGAAAAAAAACGTAAATTCCGTCAAAAATCCGCAGAAAAAACGCAAATTTTGACAAAGGATTGCGTAAAAAAACGCAAATTTCAGCAAATTACCTCGGAAAAAACGCGAATTTCGTCAAAGGGCCGCAGAAAAAACTCGAATTTCGTTAAAGGATCGCAAAAAAAGAAAATGCAGGGTCACAATAAGGGCCGCAGAAAAACGTGAATTTCGTTAAAAGACTGCGAAAAAAAGCGAATTTCGTCAAACAGCCGCAAAAAATGCTACTTTTGTCAAAGAGCCGCAGAAAAAAAGCAAATTTCATGAAAAAGACGAGAAAAAAAACGCGAATTTCGTCAAAAAAGCCGCGGGAAAAAAGCAAATTTCGACGAAGAATTTCGTAAAAAAAAACGCGAATTTCGGCAAAAATCCGCGAAAAAAACTTGAATTTCATCAAAAATCCGCCGAAAAAGCGCGGGAAAAAAACACAAATTTCGACAGGATCACGAAAAAAACACAAATTTCGTCACAGATCCGCGGAAAAAACGCAAATTTCGACGAAGGAGTGCGTAAAAAAAACGCGAACTTCGGCAAAAAGCCGCAGAAAAAGCGAATTTCTTCAAAGGACTGCGGCGAAAATTCAAATTTTGTCAAAAAAACCGTGGAAAAAACAAAGTTTTGACAGGGAGATGCGACTGAAAAAAATCAAAGTTAATAAGCTACTTTTACAGCCAACTCTTCCGCACCGGATTTCCGATTTAGACGAAATCGACTTGTGATTAGTTGTAGTGTTACTGTGCATTAACATACTTCTACATTGACAATCTTGGCGCCCGTCGACTGTGACAGAAATTAAAACACTCCTTAAATTAAACTACTTTTTGATTTGTCAAATTTACTTGTAGGTCTCTTGAACTGACCATATACGTTTTCATTTATCCAGTAAAACAGGTATGGAGCTATTCTTCAGTCATTTGAAAATTTATTTTGTGATTTCAAGTAAATTTGGTCGCAGGACTGAGGAGGATATTGGATTAACAAGAAAAAGAAATTCGCGGCATGCCAGAAAATAAAACAAATTTATCTGAAAAAGAAGGAATATCAGCCCTTTTTTCATTTCACTGCGATCTCTTCGGAGGTGGAATGGAGCTGTAACCTCATAACCCCCGTCGCCATCGACTTCTTTGGGTGTATGCGGGGGCATCACTGTGCGGGTAGCATCACTGTGCACTAGTATACGGGACTAACCAGACTAGCTGCGCCGCAGAAAAAAAAATAAATTTTATCTCAAAAGAAAGAAGAAAAAACAGGAGTTTTTTCTTCATTTTTGATACTTCGAAAGGGGGCCCTATAACCCCATCAACCCCCTTCCCCTCATTGGGTATACTGTGGTGTTAACTGTGCACTGATATGAGACTAGCCAGAAAGCCTAGTTCGTTGTATTGCAGAAAACAATTGCATCACAAATTTATCTCAAACAAAAAGAAAAAAAATCAGCACTTTTTTCATTTCATTGTCAACTATTTTGGGAGAGGTCTGTAACCCCATCACCCCCTTTCTACTTCTTTGGGTATAATGTAGTGTCACTGTGCACTAATATGGAACTAAACAGAAGAGTGTAGCTAGTCTGTTGAATGATAGGAGAAAAAAAATGCAAACAGAAAGAAAATCTCAAAGTTTATCTCAAACAGAAAGAGAAAAAGCAATATGTTTTTCGACTATTTCGGGAGGAGGGGGCTGTAAGCCCATCAGCCGCTTCTCCTTCTTTCGGTATGCTGTGATTTCAATGTGGACTGATATGGATTTAACGAGAATGGCTATTTCGCTGTATGGCAGAAGAAAAATTACAAATTTATCTCAAACAAGAAGAAAAAAAAATCAGCCTTTTTTAAATTTCATTTCCGACTATTTAGGAACGGGGCACCCCATTAGCCCCTTTCACCTCTTTGGGTATAATGTGGTGCCACTGTGCACTAGTATGGAACTAACGAGAAGAGAGCGGCTAGTCTGTTGAATGATAGGGGGGAAATACAAATTTATCTCAAACAAAAAGAAAAATATCAGCACTTTTTCATTTCATGTTCGACTTTCAGCGGTTCGGTTTTCAGCTTTCGACTGGTCAGCAGTAAGAGGGCTGTAACCCCATTAGCCCCCTTCTACCTTTTTGGGTATAACGTGGTGTCACTGTACACTAATATGGAACTAAAGCGAAGGGAACGGCTAGTCTGTTGAATGATAGGGGAGAAAATGCAAATTTATCTCAAACAGACAGAAAAAAAAATCAGCACTATTTTTTCATTTCATTTTCTACTATTTCGAGAGGAGGGGGGCTATAATTCCAACAGCCCCCTACCCATCTTTGGGTGTGCTGTGATGTCAATGTGGACTAATATGGAGTTAACGAGAATGGTTATTTTGCTGTATGACAGAAGAAAACATTTCAGATTCATCTTTAAAAAGTAAGGAAAAAACAATTTTTTCATTTAATTTTTTGACTATTTCTGGTTTGGGGGGGGGGGGGGCTGTAACCCCGTCACCCCCCTTTCTCTTCTTTGGTGTCAATATGGATTACTATGGAACTAAAGCGAAGGAGACGCATAGTCTGTTGAACGATAGGGGGGAAAATACAAATTTATCTTAAACAAGCAGAAAAAATTCAGCACTATTTTATCATTTCATTTTCGACCATTTCGAGAGGAGGGAGCTGAAATTCCACCAGTCCCCTCCCAATCTTTGAGTATGCTGTGATGTCAATGTGGACTAATATGGTGTTAACGAGAATGTCTATTTTGCTATATGAGATAAGAAAAAAATTACAGAATTATCTTAAAAATGTAAGGAAAAGTTACTTTTTCATTTAATTTTTCGACTACTTCGGGAGGCGGGGGGGGGGGGGTTATAACCCCGTCTGCCCCCTTTCTCTTCTTGGTTGTCAATGTGGACTAATATGGGACTAATGGGAATGACTAGTCCGCTGTATGATTGAAAAAAAAAAAATTTTCCAAAAAAGAAAGACGAAAATACAGCACTTTTTCATATTACTTTCGAAAATTTCGGGGGGGGTGGGCTGTAGCCTCATCAGCCCCCCCCCCCCCTTGAGTACGCCCATGGATAAGTCCTCTATTTTTTGAGTACTTTAGGAGTGAATTTTTATCGAGACTAAGCTGGAAATCATATTTTACTTTGAACATTATAAAAATAAAATGTAATAGATGCAGATTATTTTAACTAAAAATATCTGTGCATATATTTTTTAAAGAGATGAAATATATAGGTTTGCTATCTTGTTTTGTAGTGAATAAAGTATGATTAGAATGTTTATAAATTTTCTACTGAAAGCATAAGTAAGTGTTTTGCTTATACTAACAGAATTTTGAATGTCATTTATTTCTCATGTTTTATGATGTATTTTGGTCTGTTATCCACACGGTATTAAAATATGCAATCATAAAATAAGTAATATACATATTGAAACCTTCTCTGAAAAATTGTCTAACTAAAAGTGCAAATTCCATTGAAATCCATCCAGTATTGTAGATTACAAACAAATCTCATATGTTGAACAGCATTCTATTTATCACGGAAGATATAAATCAACTGATAAATCATTTTTAAATAAATAAAAAGAAAATTGTTAAAAAGTTAAAATTTTTAGATCACCAGTTGAATTGTTAAATTGTATCAATCAACCTACCAAACAAAGCACAACCAATAAAACATAAACAGAAAACGCACAATCACGTGATCAAATCGCCCATAAAAATTTTCTGAGTAGTTTGGGTGGGGTTGGTATTCAAATTTTAAACGCTGAACGGGCTAAAGTAGATCATAGATTAAGGACCAAGATGGGACATTTGCGGCAAAATCTGTAATGGCAACAGTACTAGCGTCACTATCGACAAGAGGGAAGAATTATTAAGCCTCCGAAATTTACCTATGTTGAAGAAATATGTTTACCCTCTATGCTTTGAATATCTATTCTTTCCTAAAACGAAGCAGGTGTCAGACAATAAACACAATTCATGCTTGCTTTAATTATTTAGCTGCTTTTTTTACCGTACTTGTACTCGTCACCTTTAACTTACAAAATGTTAATTAGAGTAATAATATAAAAGAAAAACTCTAGAAAATTCTGTTAATAACGTAAATATGTAAGTTTATGAGATTAAATTGTAAAAAATCAAATTCAGGTATTGTGTTCATTTATTCATATCGAATAAAACTTCATTGAGTGTAATGTCAGTACCTCTATTTATTTTTAACTGTTAGATTTATATAATTCTAAAAATTTGTCGAAATGAATTTTTCCCCAATCTGTAATTTTATTATTATTTCTTATATGTTAGCATTATAAATATTATTGAATTGATGTACGTTATTTACATTAAAAACAATATTTTTATTTTATCTATAAGAAAGTGAAAATGCGTAAATTTTAAAAGATTACTGCAACGATTGTTTAATAGGTTAAACTTCATAAGTTAATAAAGCATCAGCTATAAAAAATTTCCTACCGAATGGGAATATTTATGAAATTTTCTGGGATTTGTAGAATGCAATACTTCGTATATTTTTATATTACACCATTACTTTATGTAGCTTTAAATCCAGTTATATCATATTTACTTCATATATAGCATTCAAGGCGAAATTTTTACCCTGTTTTTCGTTGCACTTATATCGTTCACTCATCATGTAAAAAAAAGCATATATCCGTGCTTGAACATAGAATAGATATTAGATATATAAAACAGAATATCTATTCTATGTTCATGCATCGGTGTACGATTCTATTGAAAACGTAAACATGAAACATTTAAAAAAGAAAGATTACAATAAGGTAGATGTTCAATGATAAAAATTTTACAAGGGTGGGGAGTTTCTTCCCCATTGTCACTAAAGGCGCTACGATCGCAATCGCATTACCATTACGCTCTATGGAAATGTCCCATCTTGTATGTTAATCTATGAAGTAGATGAAGTAGGTCACGTGATGCTTTTCCCGAATACATTGGATTCTATCTGAGTGAACATAGGCATGTATTTCCGAAAACAATTTTTTGGAAGGAAAAAGAAATATAGTCGTTGGTTTTATCTGTTTTGAACCATAAAAATAATGAAATAATTGAATTATTTTAAAATTCCTTTCTTCGATAAGACCTACTCAATGGCAGAAACTTCTGAGCGCTCGCGCTGCGCGAACTGCACTTCTGAACACACCCTTATATATGACCTTTGTGGGGCCCATAGATTAACATCCAAGATCGGACATTCCCATGGAGCGTAATGTTAATGCGATTGCGGTCGTAGCGCCCTTGGTGACAATGGGGAAGAAACTCCCCATCCTTGTAGTATGCTTATTATTGAGTATCTACCTTATTGTGATCTTTCTTTTTATAATGTTGCATGTTTACGTTTTCGATAGAATCTTACACCGATACATGAACATAGAATAGACATTCTATTTTATATATCTAATATCTATTCTATGTTCATGCACGGATATATATATATATATATTTACATGATTAGTGAACGGTTTTAAGTGCAACGAATACTAGGTAAAAATTTCGTCTTGAATGCTATATATCAAAAGCAATGGTGTAATATAAAAATATACGAAATGTTGAACTCTACAAGTCCCAGAAAATTTCATAATTATTCCCCTTTGGCAGGAAAATTTTTATAACCCGTGCTTTATAAATTTATGAAGTTTAACGTATTAAACAATCGTTACAATAATCTTTTAAAATTTATGCATTTTCACTTCCTTACAGATAAAATAAAAATATTGTTTTTAATGTAAATAACGTACAATGAATTCAATAATGTTTATAATATTAACATATAAGAAATAATAATAATAATATTACAGATAGGGGAAAATTCCTTTCGACAAATTTTTAGAATTGTATAAATTTAAAAGTTAAAAATAAATAGAGGTACTGACATGGTACTCAATAAAATTTTATTCGATATGAATAAATTGACACAATACGTGAATTTGATTTTTTACAATTTAATCTTATAAACTTACATATTTGCATTCTTAACAGAATTTTCTGGCGACTTTCTTTTATATTATTAGTCTAATTATCATTTTGTAAGTTAAAAATGAACAATACATGTACGGTAAAAAAAAAAAAGCAGCTAAATAAATAAAGCAAGCATGAATAGAATATCGTCTGACACCTGTTTCATTTTAGGAACGAATAGATATTCAAACCATAGAGGATAAACATATTTCTTCAACATAGGTAAATTTCGGAGGTTTGTTAGTTCTTCCCCCTTGCCGATAGTGACGCTAGTACTGTTGCCATTACAGATTCTGCCGTAAATGTCCCATCTTGGTCCTTAATCTATGGTGGGGCCCACCTGAGTGGTTAAGGCACCACACCGCTAATTGCTTGAAAGCAGGACAGCACTAGATTCGCTCATTCATTATCATGACGTCACACATGGAAGCTGGCCGTTATCAACGACTTACAGCGATTGGTACAAAGTGGCGCGCCTATCGTTTTGTACGCGACATTTCTATTTCCACTAGACTTCTGTTCTAACGTTCTTCAGAACCTGTTCTAGCGTCCTCAGAGCCGTTCTGATTGGCTGGCCCGATTCAGATGAAGTGGCTAAACGTCCGAGCACCGTTTGCATATATTCGGATGTTTGTTTTCAGCTATTTCGTTTCTGATGCTACATAAGTTTGATTTGAATAAATTATTTTCCATTTTTAATGATGAAACTGCTATTTTCTACTCGAAAGTATTCAAAAATACCTGCATAAAACAAACCTCCATCATTTCCATACTAAAACTGTTTCTTTTTTTCAAACCTTTTAAGATTAAGACTGTTTCATAATTTTTAAATGTTATTTATATTAAAAATTATAAAATAAAATGTATAATTTATATTAAAAACGTCACTTATAAAACACTGCAATTGCAGGGGAATTTGCATATCTAAACCATGGAAAAAATATAAAACCAGGGTTATTTTTGATTTATTTATTTTTGTAACCCTGATACTAAAAATAACCCTGAAAAGTATTCTTTTTTTAGCACTGAATATGGAATTTTTAAATATGTTTCATGGAGGTATAGGAGGATTCAGTTGCAAATGCAGGGGACAGTTAGAAGGTATCCCCCCCCCCCCCAAAAAAAAAGAAAAAAGTTTCTGATTTTATATTTTTTCATGATTTAGATATGCAAATTCTCCCTGCAACTGCAACGTTTTATAAGTGAAAATGCGTTTTTATTATAAAGTATAAATTTTTTAATAATTTTAAATATAAATAACATTCAAAATTTATGAAACAGTCTTTATGACTGTATCTTAAAAGGTTTGAAAAAATAATGTTTTTAGTATGGAAATGACGGAGGTTTGTTTTATACAGGTATTTTTGAATACTTTCAAGTAGAAAATAGCAGTTTCATCATCTAAAAATGAAAAATAATTTATTCGAATCAAACTTATCTAGCATCAGAAACGAAATAGATGAAAACAAATATCCGAATATGTGCAAACGATGCTCGGGCGTATGGCCACTTCATCTGGAGCTGGCCAGCCAATCAGAACGGTTCTGAAGGACGCTAGAACAGAAGTCTAGTGGAATTAGAAATGTCGCGTTTTGTACCAATCGCTGTATGTCGTTGATAGCTGCCAGCCACCATCTGTGACGTCATAATAATGAATGAGCAAGCCTAGTGTTGCTCTGTTGAGAGCGTAGGTGGGCTGCGGGTTCGACTCAAGCTGTTTCAGTTGCACACTCTTTGTGGAGCTTCCAGTTGTAATTATTTGATGTTGTAAATTTCCTTGTGGCTATCTCGTCCTTGTATATTGACGATGACTTGTAAGCGGACATCTGATGACAAGCACACAAAAATGATCTTTGTGTGATCTTATTATGAATACATGATCTTTAGAATTTATATACACTAAAGTAATATGCAAAAAAATGGTTAAATTTAAAAACGCATACCAGAAATGAAAACGCACTTCTAGCAGCTATAGTTCATAGCGTTTTCAAACACTATTTTTAAATGAAATATAGATCGACGGATGAATACTGAAAAAGAAAGAAAACTTTAAAATAATTAAATTATTACGTACAAAAAGCATTTAATAGTGAAAATTGGATTCTGATTGGTCAATTTCGTTTTGCCAACAGCAGCGTAAAATCTACCTGGATTCCGGCCGCATATTTCAAACATGTAATAAATGGCGGAGACGATTACAGCTTCTAAGAAAATAAGCGATCGTCACCGATGTCAACGCGCTCATCGAGTTACTCCGCCCATTGTCAAATAGAAGCGTATTCCACCGCCTTCACATCAAAAAGAATTCCGTCAAATTCCCTGTCTGTTTATTTTTGTTAGATTATTTTTGAATTTCAAAGATGCAAAATTTGAAAATTCTTAGACAAATACCATACAAAGCAGAAAAAAATACACAATAAAACTTTAAGCATCAAACACATTTAACTCAAGGAAATTGAAGAGCTCCTGCTTTAAGGGACTTCAAAATGCGTCAAATAATGCAAAAAAGTCCTCTTCAGGGTCGGAGTGGGCCTGGCAAAAGGGAGCAGACCTTGGATTTTCAGAGGGCGCAAAAATTTTAAAGAACACAAGTCAATTTTACTGGATTGTGTTGTATCTGGTTTAACAAGGTTTAACACATTCGCACATTACCAAGTATGAAAATGGCTTATTATATCTTTTTTTCTAAAACGAATAATGTAATATCTAAAAATTCCAACAAGGTGAACATAGATTTGCTTGTAATAGGTGACTGATATCATATAACATATAGATTTTTATTCAAAAAATCTATCATATTTTTAAATATTGTCTTTATTTAATGATAGATTTTGTCGTGATTAGATTAAACAATCTTTTTAATTACATACAAGTTTTTCTAATAGTTATTTTACCATGAAAAGTGTGTAATTAAATAAAGAGAAGATTAGTATTAATCGAAAGTTGTGGTGTAAATTCTGTGAATGGAAAAACGCTGGCCGTAAGATTTCACAGCCTGCAGGATTGTAATCTAGAAGTGTCATCAAATTTTTATTCCTCGAAAAGAAAGATCATATTTTTTGATCAGCAATAAAAACCCCACAAAAAGTCTTTTTGCTTTCTGATACATCTTTCTTTCTTTTCTCAAGTTGTTTTCAAAAAGCACGGTTTCAAATATAGGTGCATTCAGGGCCGGCTTTAAAGGGGATGGAGAAACAAGGTAGTAAAAGCAGAAGGAATGAAAATATGCAAAATATTTCTAATTCTATAATATATTATTCAAAGAACTGATGAAAAAAAATCTAGCCCAGGACGCCATGGCTATTAAAGCTTTCCCTGGATGCATGTTTTCACTCTCAATCGCATCAGGCCGACTTTGATTTTCGATCCTATCTTTAATTTCTTTGTGATAATAAAAAATAGTGCTGTTTGTCTATGAAATGATTGTTACTCCCTAAACGAATTCTCGAAATTTAGTACATTAGTCAAAATGTACAATGAGGTAAAAATATTTGTGCGGCTTTGGGCGTGAATTTTTTCCTTGACGAGGGCGCACCGGCCCTCGGGCCGATGGGCCGGCGGGCCAGTCCGAGCCTGGCCTCTTTTTTTTAAATTTCGCAGCATCGTAAGGAAATTATTTAAAGCTTTTTGTCTACGATTTCTTCCCTTCTAGCTTTAATCATACGTAATATAATGGAACTATACATCGACTTAAACAAAATTTAAGTACAAAGTCTAAGATAAGTATAATTTCTAATTGAAGTAAATAAAATTCAGAGTCATTCTGAAATTAAAAAAAAAAAATTTCACTTTCTAGGCGATCAGTGTGAATAATAAACACACGCGATCAATCGTCCACGTGTTCATTGTCAATCAAACTGTGTGGGCGTGCATGTGACCGTGTGATGACGTATACCGATTGGCTTAAAAGCTGTAATCGTTTTTGCGATATGCATGTCTGAAATATGCATCACGGCCACTATCTCACCCATTTTTAAAATATAGGAAAATTTCATTGGAGACCACCACAGATTAACATGCATTTTTTGACGATTCAAGCACTCTAATACACCATCTGGTGGATAAAAGATATACCTCTTGACTTCAGGAAAATTCTCGTGCAAGCACATTGGTACAGCGCCTAGAAGATACAGTGTGGAAAACGGCTATTCCTATAATGCTTTAAAAAGTGCTAAAAACTTGTATCCCATAAATCTCCAACAATGCTCAGCGGCAATATGCTGATACGAGCGCCATCTCGTAACTCTTTTCAATATAAACACTGTGTTTTAAAAAATTATAGAATGTTAAATATCGGAAACTATAAATATAAGATATTTTGGTCTGTTATAAGCTAATTTAGTTAAGGAATGACGTGAAATAGGTTAAAGAGTCTCTTTTAGAATGACTATCGTTTTTAAATCACTACGATGGCGCTACGATCAACATCTTGTTATTCAGCATCGTTGTACATTTATGGGATTCCGTTTTTTAGCACTATTTTGTAGCCGTTTTCGACACTGTATCTTCTAGGCGCTGTAACATTGGATTACATGTACATGTACTTTTAATTCGTTCATAATGATTATTTCTTTCACACAATGGACTTTATTCCAAATCTGGGTTCGAGGCTGAAAAAAGTCACGTGATACCGGTAATGGAGGATATTCCAAATATGGGTTCGAGGCTGAAAAGAGTCACGTGATACCGGTAATTTACCCAAGGAACTTCTAACTGATAAGACGAAAAGGTACTACTACTTTGCCACATGAACCGTTTCATTGGTTAGCGGGGATTTACATTACACGTCTGCGGAGCCTTCCCTTCTTTACGATAGAAGTTTTTACCTTGACCACGTGATCAAAATGTAGATGGAATATCCTCCATTTACCCAAGGAACTTCTAACTGATAAGAAGGGAAGATACTACTGCTTTGCCTCATGAACTGTTTCATTGGCTAGCGGGGATTCACATTACACGTCTACGGAGCCTTCCCTTCTTTACGCTGGAAGTTTTTACCTTAACCACGTGATCAAAACGGAGATGGAATATCCTCCATTTACCCAAAGAACTTTTAACTGATAAAAAGGGAGGCTACTGCTGCTTTCCGTATAAAGTGTTTCACTGGCTGGAGAGGGTCTTTCATTACGTCTACGGAGCCTTCCCTTCTTTACGCTAGAAGTTTTTACCTTAACCACGTTATCAAAACGTAGATGGAATATCCTCCATTTCAGATGAGACCGGAATCCAGATAGATTTTGCGCTGTTAGCGAAGCAAGATTGACTAATCAGAAGCCTGCATTTTTGCGAACTTTTCCCTGTTTTAAGTAAGTAAATTTTCTAATTGGTCAATCTCGTTTCACTAAGGCTGGGATTACGGTGCCTCACTTAAGATCAACTTAGAGACTTACGATATAAACAAAACGTAAACGGCATTACAGTGCCTCGCGATCTTACGACAGCTTCGAAGCAGCCGTAAGTTAAGACAGAAGTGGATGCGCGCGCAACCACAACAAATGTAACTGCGGCCTGTGATTAGCTGACTGCAGGAGGACTTACGCCGAAGCACGAGGACTTGCGCCGAGGCACCGTAATACCAAGTTACGACTGATCGCAGGAACGCCTATCCTACGATCGAGCGTAAGATACGGTCGAGCGAGGCACCGTAATCCCAGCCTAACAGCGCAAAATGTATTTGGATCCCGTCCGTCACATTAGTTCATTAGTGTTCTGTGTTAGATGAAAAAGGAAAAAAAATCCAAATTTTAATACCTAAAGCTTTCAAACGCTTTGACAATAAATAATGCTTTCTATGGCAGTTTAACATTAGTTAAAGGGACGATTTTCCTTTACCGACAACTGTGATTAGCGCTCTCCATAGAGCAGTTCACGTCACGTGACTTTTACCGGAGAACAATAAAAAAGCTGTAGAGCACACAAAACAGTAGCAAAACCTGCGATACAGCGCCTAGAAGATACAGTGTGGAAAACGGCTACAAAATAGTGCTAAAAAATTGAATCCCATAAATGTACAACGATGCTGAATAACAAGTTGTTGATCGTAGCGCCATCGTAGTGATTTAAAAACGATAGTCATTCTAAAAGAGACTCTTTAACCTATTTCACGTCATTCCTTAACTAAATTAGCTTATAACAGACCAAAATATCTTATATTTATAGTTTCCGATATTTAACATTCTATAATTTTTGAAAACACAGTGTTTATATTAAAAAGAGTTACGAGATGGCGCTCGTATCAGCATGTTGCCGCTGAGCATTGTTGGAGATTTATGGGATACAAGTTTTTAGCACTTTTTAAAGCATTATAGGAATAGCCGTTTTCCACACTGTATCTTCTAGCGCTGTACCTGCGAGGCTAACGAAAAAGACAGGCTACCGCGGTGGGTTTCGATTATTCTTTTTTTACAGACCGCTGGAGTTACGTGTGCTCGAATGCACCAATGAAGGTGTGCAAAAAGAGCATCACGTGACCCCAGCGGTCTGTAAAAAAAGAAGAATCGGACCCACCGCGGTAGCCTGTCTTTCTCGTTAGCCTCGGCACAGCTCTATAAGCCTTTCAATGCGCTATCTGGTGGAGAAAATATAAAAAATTCTCCCTTTAGGAAAATCCCCCGCAAGCCCATTACAATTCTTGCACAATTTCAAAAAACAGTTATCGTTAGAATTCTGTGCTATTTGAATAGGTAAAAAATATCCGAATTTAAAAATATGAAACGTTCAAACCAGTTTATAAAAAGGACACTTTTCCTGTACCGACATCTACGATTAGCGCCCTCTTAAGGCTCTTTTAAGTGCCAATGGATTATTCATTTTTCCATTCTAAATTCGATATTATTTCGATTATTTGAATTGTCGATGATATATAAATGTTCGATTAAAGAGTTTATTTTTGTTATAAAATGGCTGATATTTACTTTCGAATGTATGTATTTTTATTTTATTTATGATGGGTGGATATTCATCAAATATCTGTAGTTATCATTACATCTATTTCTTGAAACCGTAGTTATCAATTAAAAATTTTAAGATGTTGCCTGGAGTTGGAGTCTTTGGAACCGGAAAAATTATTCGTATTCTTGTACCTTGTTTACGTGCTCGTGGATTTAAAGTTGAAGCTATTTGGGGAAGAACTGCCGAAGCAGCTGAAGATATAGCTGCAGAATTAGACATTCCATTTTCTACTAATAAAGTTGATGAAGTTCTTTTACGTAAAGATGTAGATTTAGTCTGCATTATATGCCCACCGCATTTACATTCTCAGATAGCTGTTAAAGCTCTTGGAATTGGTAAACACGTTTTGTGTGACCGACCAGCAGGTTTATGTCAGACTGAAGTTCTCAAGATGGTAAATGCCGCCCAATATTATCCCTCCCTCATATCAATTATCTTCCATACTTTGCGATTTTTACCTGCCTTTACACAGATGAAGAAAGTTGTTAAGGATGGCTATATTGGTGATCTAACTATATGTGATGTCCAAGTTAAGTGTGGTAGCATTTTGCATGATCGCTATGATTGGACGTGTGATGAACTTATGGGAGGTGGTCTTCTTACCAACATTGGCAGTCATATTATTGATATAATTTCATATACAACTGGGCGAAAAGCTTTAAAAGTTCATGGCATGGTCAGAACGTTTACTAAAACAACTCGCCATGTCAAGGGAATACGACAAATAACTAGTGATGACTTCTGCTCTTTTCAAATGGAATTAGAAGGAGGAGCATGTGCCACGGTAACATTAAATGAACACTTACCTGGTCAGTTTATGCAAGAAGTTCTTCTATGTGGTACAGAAGGGCATGTATCTGTTCGTGGAGGAGATCTGTACGGTCAGAAGTTGACATCTGTGAAGGAAGATGTCTTGTATCTAGATATAGAAGATTTGAAAAAGTCTTCTACAATGACTAATACTATAAGTTCAACTGAATCATCTGAACAATCATTGCAAAATTTTCTTAATGCTCTTTTGCCAAAGCCATATATGAAAGGTTTATTAAAAATGGTTGGAGCTTTAAAGGAGGCCTTTGCATCTCAAGAAGATTTACAGAGTTGGGTAAAAGAACCTGTCGCCATGGCTGCATCATTTGAAGATGGTCAATATATCCAAGCTGTTATTGATGCAATTCGTTTGTCATCTAAAACAAGAGAATGGGTTAAGGTTGAAGTATTGGCTGAAGATACTGATGTTCAGCCTATTTTATCATCAGTGTCTTAATGTATATAATTTTTGTATTTTGTCATTGTGTATATAATCATCATATATATTCATTAACTGATTGATTTCCATTACAAATACCGTGTACAGTAATGTAAAATTAACCTGTAATAATATCGCTTTATTGATCTACCTTTGTTGTGTTTAAAGATACATTTAAATATTCTCCATCCATATAATAAATCTCAAATCTGCTATTTGACATTAATATTTAACTTTTTGTTTATTTTGAAGGTGTATTTAAGCAAGCTCAGAATAGTTCTATTATGGTTAAAATTTCTTCTTTATGCCATTTGTATGATAACATTTAATTTGCTATTTCCTTTAAAGATTTTGTTAAATATATTTTTAGTTTTTATAGCTACAGTCATTCATTTTCTTTTAAAAACCTTTCACGATAAATTAGAGTAACTAAAAATGTTTAGATTTTTCTGGTTATCTCTGTTTTATTTTGTTTCATTTAATCTCTTAAATTGATGCATCTAATAAAAAAAAGTCTCGAATCATGAAATTTTAAGTTGCATAAAAATTAATATTCTGTGATAAAAAACATTTTTTTTTTTTTATAAATAAGTGTAATAAATTCTTCAGTGAATTGTTCTTTTAATAGCATATTCATTTGTTCCAACTTGTATCTGAAATCGAGCATAACAGTTGCATGCTTTACTACAAAATTGCAGTCAGAGATGTTTCAATGGCATATTTTATGCTGTTCAGTCATTTTATAATCTTTATGATATAAAAGGTTTATTTCATTCGTCCTGTGGTATTTTTAAATACTGTTTGTATAATAAAGTTATTCTTGATGAATTCATCTTCTTTTCCCCCATATAAAATGCTATTAAATTAATTTCATCTAATTAATTACTTTTTTTTAACTTAAGAATAATTGGTTGGAACACAAGTTATAAAACCACATGTTTTTAGCAAACAAACTGGGAGGGAGGGAGTAAGACTTGCTGTTTAAGGTTTGAACGAACAAATTACATTAGTGTAACTTAATTTTAAAAAGTAACGAAAGCTACTACTAAAATCCATATATTTATTGTGTTATTATGTTCATTTATACAGAAAACCGTAAAATATGTTAAGCTAAGACAAAATCACTAGGGACTGGAAAATTTTTTAGGTACTTTTCAGTTAGTCGGGCGCCAGTGTTATATATATACAGGGTGTCCGGTCTCAACGGTGTCCAATGGCTAATTCGTAAACCGTTAGTCATAGACATATAGTTCCAATTAAAAAATGTTTTAAATGAGGTAAAGAAGTATTTTTAAAGCGATTTGGGTCAAGAAAATCATTTATTTAAAAATTATGAAATTTAAATTTTTATACGGTCCCCCGGTCCTATAAGTGATATTTTGTAAACTTTTCCTATTCCTCTAACAAGTACGGCAAAAAAAGTCCCATTCATCTAACCCTAAAATTGACCGAGTTATGACATTTTCAATTTTATGACTTAAACCACTTTTCTGTAACTGAAAACAAATGAGTTGGACCAAGCTTTCAGGGGTCGTACGCGAAGTGCTTAAAGTATTATAAAGGGCGTCCACTCCAAACGATGTTCAATGACTAATTCCTAAACCGTTAGTCAAAGACATATAGTTCCAATTACAAAAAGGTTTTAAATAATATAAAGAAGCATTTTTAAAGCGATTTAACAAAAGGTGCTTCCCCCGTATAAATATTACGGTAGTGTTAATTTTTAGTAATTAACTTTCAGATTGGTTAAAATAATTGAAGAAGTGAGTTTCAAAATTCGCCTTATCGAGAAAATCAAATTTTGGGAAATCGCGTAAAACCTTTAAATGCGTCCATTGGTATTCATTGAAAATTTGGAGATTGTTGTGTTTGGTACAGTCATACCAATAGAATAGATTGATAGAGAAACACGATTTTTTAAATTTTGGATAAGGTCTGTTTCGAAACTGACGCCCTCAATAATTTAATATATGTTTTGATTTAACAATATTTTTCCCTAATTTTTAATTAAAAAAAATAACTGATCTAATGAATATTTGCTGAAGGGAGAGACAGTGAAATTTTCAGAAGGGGTAATGTAAAAATAATGATAATTATTATTATTTTTATCGTTACAATAAAATGACAAATGGAACAAAATCTTAAAAAAAGAAAAGTTAATTAAAAAGAAAGAGTGTGGGCGGTTATATGATGTCCGACCCTTAATGGATAAATCTGTGCTCTATTAGAACAAAATATTAAAATATTTTAACAATTTTGTTATGTTTATTTAAATCATTGAAGTAATCGCACAGGTTGAATCATATAATTCAAATAATTGATATTTATTGTAAAAGAAAATAAAAGTGATACGAAGATCATTTTCAAAAATGGACATATTAATTTCCTTAACATATTCAGAGCAGCCATTCAAAAGTTATGTATAAAAATATAGGCATACGAGAAAAACAAAAAAGACATTAAGATGGTACAAGCAAATTACTTACAAATTGAGCTTTCTTGTGACTGTGCTTGGGATGGGAAGGATGGGGGGTGGGGGGGGGGGGGGAGGGAGATGTAACAAAATTTGGAGTGGAGATTTCAGGGGGAATTGATACGGCTGTTTAGTGTTCATTACTACAACAGATATTGCTGCATAAAAAAAATGTAGTTTTCAGTATTATAAAATATGTGTGTATGAGAGCCAGTGAGGGAAAAGTTTAAATTGCAATTTCAGGTTGGAATTTAGATTATGGATTACTTATTAATTATCAGTAGATTTTCACTTTTTTTTGAAGACTTCATCTAAATTAATCGGCCCCTTAAACTTCTACTTCCCCACTTTTTGCTTCACCTGCACGCAAAGTTAAAAATCTATAGAGGTTTATATATATATTTTTTACTATTCTACTCTATTTGTCTAATTAAATAATGCATCTTCTAAAACTCCACGCCCGTTAAAAATTTTATTTCCTATTGTCTTAATTATAGCACTTAATTATTAGAGCATAAAGAGGTAGTAATTTTTAAAATTATTAAATTTAAAATCATTAAAAAAGATTCAAATTTATAATTTATATAAGCAATTATAGATTTAAATTATAATTTTATTTAAGTATAAATTACTGATTAAATTAAAAATATATAGACATACTCTTAAATTAAAAAATATAAAAAAGTATATTAAATTTAAAATTATTAAAATTAATAACTTTATTAAAATGTTAGGAAAATTTTCTACTTTGTCTTTGTAGTTAGCTGCTACTTTATAGTTATAGTAAGTTACTAATCATCTCAATCCTCCCTAAAATTTATACTCCCCTCCCCTCCAACTTTTTCTCGGCCAATACATACTGTCTAAAATTATGTATGTATTTTTCCCTATATTTTATTTTATTATGCAAGAAATAACTAACCAATCTACCACATCAACCCCCTGTTGTACATGATACAGATTACCTTTTTTTTTTTGTTTGATCATGGGGGCAATATTTACACATTAAAAGTTCAAATAACGCAAGTTCATATTTAGAATTGATTGATTGTATTAAAAAAAAAAAAAATCAAATAGAAAACTAATTTAATATAATTCTATTAATCTTAAGATAGTTTAGTTTTTCTAATTTTCCTGGTCCTCATACGAATCACTTTTTTTATCGAAACTCTATCCTCTGATGGCTTTCGTCAAGCACGATTCCCGTCAAGAATTGTCACTTTGATGCTGAAACTCTGACCAATCAAATTACGAGATACAGCATAAATGGTAAAATGTGGTTGGAAAAAAAAATATTTTGTTTTAATATGTGAGAATGAACAAAAATCTCAAAATATATTTGTAGTGTTAATTTACTATCAATGTTTAATGTTAAATTTTATATCTGACGATTATTTTTATTTCTAGTAAACTTGTGACTGACCCCTATTTTGCAGCAAAAAAGATACTCCAACTTTAAACATCTATTACTCGGTCAGTTTTAATCGCAGAGGAATGGGACTTTTTTTGTCTTACTTGTCAGTGAAATAGGATATTTTTACTAAATATCACTTATAGGACCTGGGGACCGTATAAAAATTAAAATTTCGTAATGTTTTAAAAAATGTTTTTCTTGACACAAATCGCTTTAAAAATATTTCTTTACCTCATTTGAAACATTTTTGCAATTGGAACAATATGTTATATGTCTATGACTAACGGTTTAGGAATTAGCCATTGGACACCGTTGAGACCGGACACCCTGTATATACACATACATATGTACACACACACATGTAATACAGTGGAACTCCAGTTATAAGTTTTGCTCGGGACCAGACAACAAAACTTAGAACTCAGTAAAACATACAACTCAACTAATGGTCCACCAGAACCAATTTTTAAGATATATCATGAAAATTTACCTTTTATATCGAAACTGAAGTTCTGTATATATTACTGCACCCATGACATAAATTCGTGGAAATGTAACAAATTAAAAAACAAAGGTACATAAGAAAAGTACACATGAAGTTATTTTATCATAAAAGCTTTATTAAAAATATTTTTTACACATGTAGAGTACTTAAAAGAAATCACCGGAATCGTCTTGGCATGTAAATCTTTTATAAAAAGACATTTCATCAGTTTCCTAAATTTTATTGAAATAACCACTAATCTTGTATTGTTTTCTTTACTCCAGAACCGGCACTGAACTGTAAACTTTGCATTTCTGTTAATAATGCAGCTTTATAGTTATTGCTTGTACTCCTGATGAACAACTTTATAATGTCAAAAGCCCTCAGATCAGCTCCGCATAGAATGATTGTTCTGAGTGGGATCATCACGATCAGACACGCCGTCAGTCGGAAAGATGGAAGGCAAGGTGTAGCAAAAACTCTGAAATAAGTTTCAGCAAAACGTAAAAGTGACACAAAATTTCATCTGGAAATGCAAAATCCTAGTGTATAATTGAGGGAAACATATGACTCAAAGACGCACAACTCAGCTAATTTTTAATGGCAAACGAGACCGCTGAGTTGAAAAGTATAACTGAGGGAAACGTACAAGTCAGGTAACGTATAAGTGGAGTTCCACTGTATATATATGTGTATATATTTACACTGGTGCCCGGCTAACCGAAAAGTACCATTTTTTTTTTTTTTAGAGAGTTTCCTTGATAGCAGGTATATAATTATATGGTATATTCTTTTTTGTCAGGCCATTATTTTTTCCTCTTTTACATAAGTTCTATTTTCACAGGTTTTTCTGTGTAATAGCTACACTGTAGTTTTAAGAAAAGAATATAAAGAATTAGGTCATATAATGTTAACCAGGGCTTGAAATTCAATTTCTCTTAGAAGGAGAGTCTCCCTCCCAACATTTATAAATAGAGGGAAGTTAAGCTGTTTGGAAAGGGAAAAAATATCTTTAAACCCTACTATTATTTTAAGTGCTATTAAAAAATTGCATTAATACAGACATAAGAAAATACCATTGAAGAATTTTTAATTAACCTCAGAATAATTACGTAAAATGTATTTCTTTTTAAGAAGGAAAAAAGTCAAGCTTTTTATACAATGTCTATTTTTCAACTTTCACCAAATGTTATAAGTTATTAAATGAATTTCTGAATTTAGATATTATTCGATTTCAGGCACTGAAGCCTCTTTCACAAGGCCAGTAATGTCGCTAGACTTTTAAAATCTTGAGTGTCTGGGACGTATAAAAAAGTGTATAAACCTTTAAAAAACTTGGTCCTTTTTTACAAATGGGTCATTCCATGCAAAATGAGCAAATCAGCAGTGGCAGACATGTCATAGATTTTAATGAAAATCAGTCTATATGTAGATCATATCTATTTATGAGTAAATGTAAAATAATAGATTTCAGGATTGTTTATTTATAATACTTTAGAAGTGAAGGCAAAATCGAGATATTGTCTACATGCTTAAAATTTCAATTCTGATTATTAGCTTTAGGAATGGGAAGACTATATTAAAAATTATTTATAATTAGGAATGAATAATAAGTAACAGATTGGCGTAAGTTAGTAATTATATTTTTATTCCGTGATGAGAAAAAAAATTATTTTTCAAAAATTTTGAAGTAAAAAGGCAATATTTCTACTACTCTTTTAAGCATGAAGGACAGCTTTGACAATTTTATTTTTTTTTCGGCGTTATAGCCAAATGTATATATTTTAAATATCGAAAGTTTCATTCTTGCCTTTTTATTCCTTAATGAGAAAAAAATGTTGAGGGTAAAATGCAATATTTCTATACCTTCTTTTTAAGTGAAAAAAAAGCTTTATTAAACTTTTAAATTATTTCATATTATAGATAAAAGTGTATATTTTAAATATAGAAACTTTAATTTTTGCTTTCAATTTATTTTTGGCTATTAATATATTTATTTTAAACTACAGTAAAAAAAATATATATATATATTACTTTGAACAAAAAAATTATATATTTATCCTCTAAATCCATAGATGGCAGCACTGCATCTTTTTTCCCTTTGAAATCGTGCAATATTGTAAAAAAACGCACGCTTATTCAAAGAGTAAAGCTCTTGGAATGCAACAAATATTACTTTTTTAACCAAATTTTGTGACATTAGGAATCAAAAGGCAATCTTGAATTTTTTTTAGCATATCATGGACTTATTGATCTTTATGTCTGTGCAATAACTATAATGTCTGACAAATCAGTAAGAGGAAAAATTGCAGTTTTGTCATTTTTTTAAGTTTCTAAATTTTTTTTAAAGGTGAAGGAAATACATGGCAACTTAAAAACTTTAGCAATAATTAGATCTTAATATGTAACACTACATCAGGCATCAATTTCACAGATGTTTTTGAATTCCTTTAATTTTTATAACGTTTTTAATTTTCTCAAAATTGACAAATTTTCAATTTTTACAACAAATTTAAGAGTAATCATGATGTTACCAAATTATTATTATTAAATAAATATGAAAATAATTTTCCAGAGATTACAATATTATAAAAAGATTTAATTTATGTTAAATAGTTTTCAAGATACGGAACTTCAAACTTGCAACTTTGAACGATTGTACACATGCCATTCTATGTCACAAGTTTTTTAAATGTCCAGAACTTCCAAAAAAAAATTTTTTTTTTTTTTTGTCGAAATATTTTGCAATGCTCTATTTGAATATGAATTGAATCTGTGTAAATGTCCAGAACTTCCAAAAAAAAATTTTTTTTTTTGTCGAAATATTTTGCAATGCTCTATTTGAATATGAATTGAATCTGTGTATCAAATTTTATTAACATCAGTTACTATGCAGCCACGACTTTTTTTAAATTTTTGCTCATTTTGTGTGGAATGACCCAAATGTAACTTTGGAAATTATCAGAAACCTATGGTTGTACCTACTACTCTTAAAAAATTTTCAGAAAACTATTCAAAATTTGACATGTCTTCATTTTTTAGCTACTCGCAAGAGCAATGCATTGGTTTACTATCCCTAATGGAAATGTAGCCAAAACCAGAAACTCTGGTAATTAAAATTTTAAATTCATGTCCTAAGTTTGAAAGGGAAACTGTCAATTAATTTCTTCTATTATGCAAGAAATGTAAGGGTTAATACTAACTAGACAGGGCTGAACTCCTTACTGCCTTTTTTTGGTGCACCCTTTTGTATCTTTTTTCAGTCACAGAAAAAAAAATCACAAAGTTCACCAATACATGGGAAAAAATCTAGAAAATTTTCAGTCTTATGGAGGGAGGAAATCATGAATTTTGTCAATCTGTTGCAAGAAGAAGTCGTGAAATTCACCAATCTATTGCAGAAAAAAAAAAAAAAAATCGTGAAATTCGTCGATCGGTTGAGAGGGGGGAAATAGTTAATTTCGTTAATCTGTCATGGTAAAAACCCCACAAAATGCATCAATCGGTCACGTTGTTTCAAAAAGAAAAATTCTCTTGAAAATGGTGAAATTTTTTGGACAGAAGCCTTCCACCCACGATATTCTTTTTGGCGGCATTTAAAAAGTTTGGGTGCAAATCTCTCCCTAAAATTCAAGCTCTGGTTAACAAAATATATAAAGGATATCTTTTCATTTTTAATTCAAGACATGCCATTCAAACTAAACATTTACTGTTCTGAAATTGATCTTTTTTTTAAGGTAAATGTAATGAGCAAGAAAGATAATTTGAAAATTTCATGAATAAATCCTTCTTATGAAAATCCACTTTAAAGTTTCAAAACAGTGAATGTCTCATTTTTTTTTTTTTTTTTTTTTTTTTTTTTTTTTTAATGTAGAAAAAAGTATATGTATATTATTCATTCATATTCTGATATGATATATAGTTTTTTAATCTAAAATAATATTTTGGGACTTTCGAGGTTATTTGCAATTAATATATTCTTTTGGGAGCCTCCTAGAACATTTTGTAATGTTTAGTTCTCATATGTGTTCACCCTTTTTAAGAATAGGGATCCAGGGCATATTCTCTGAATATCTTGCCTGTAGGCCAGTTGAGTTTGAGTAAAATTAAGTTTCTTGGATTCGGAGTTTGTAAATATTTTCATATTTTTGAAAATATCAGATATTTTAATATATATATGATAATGATATTTTCAATATATATCCAAAATTTTTAAAATAGTCAACTTACTACTGATAATAAATATTTTCAAGCATAATATAAATTAGAAATAAAACATATTTCATCTAACATGAAAACTTAATAAAACAATATTCTAAAAATGCATTTTGCTTTTTTCTTTTCACTTTTATATTGAACAAAATTGAAGATCAACTAATTGAAAACAGAAACAAATTGTTTATACACTTATTAAAAAACAACAAAAAAAAAAAAAAAAAAAGAAAAAAAAGAAAGAAAGAAAAACTATAGCATTCAGTATCAAGAAATCAAAAATTTATAAAATAAAATTTCAAATACAAAATAGTATTTTTTAATAGAAAAATTTTAACATTAATGTAAGCTTGACTTCCCCTCTCCCCCCCATCATGTTGTACAGTTTAAACTTTGTCTTTAATGTAGTATAGCATCATAATCCTGAGGATGGTCATAAATGTCGACCGAAATGTTTATTTTAAGATTTTGATGGAGCTTTAATGTTTGTATAAGTTTTAATTATACATAAATGTTCATACACCATATAGTGTAATATTGTGATTTGTTTTTCACAAACAGTTTTGCAATAACGTTTTGATGGTGTAGTTATCCAGATTATTTATTAGTTTAAACTCAACAAAATCAAAACCAGAAGATTTTTTTCTAATGAAGCTGTATATAACTGATTATTTAAATTAGACAATTTATCTTTCAGTGGCTATCCTACATAATTATTAGTTCTACATTTAAAAATAAAAGATAAAGCTTGGAAAATATATTTGTTTTCTTCTTTGGCTAAAAAAATGACTGCTTTAGAAAAAAGTTGTATATCTGCAGAATGACACAGTTAATAACAGTTGAAAATTTCATTTACACTTGTTTTGACTGAAAATGCCAAAAATAGAAAAGTATAGAAAATATTAAGTATCTTGATACTTTGAAAGTAAATATCAGGTATATTAAAATATCAAACATCTTGATATTTTGAAAATAAATAACGGATATATATCAATGAACCCTGCTTGGGTCTGATGCAGGACCTTACTTCTGAGTCAGCAGTATAATAGCAAGTCTTGTAATTTAGATGAACATCATTTAACATTTGAGAAATATGTATGATAGAGTTAAATTTGCTTATATTGCCTCTCCAAGCTGCTAAGATTATCAGAACTGGGAAAATGTTTTATTGTTAGTTTTTACTTATATTTTGATTTTTTTTTTTTTTTTTTTTTTGTTAGTGGAATTCATTTTGGTACTTTTCTCTGCCTGTAATTTTGCAACAAATGTGGTGAACTGTTTACTTCACATTGACAAGTGTAGTAACCTAATTATTAAACTCGTGCACAATTGATGTTTTCATTCAAGATTTGTTTTTTGTATGAGTTTATTATTATTTTTAATGATTTAATATGGCCTAATCAATTCGGCAATCGCCAAATGATCAGTACTCTGAGCTGTAGCGGTAACTTTTGAAAAATATTGGCTGGGCTCAAACATTTTTAAGTAAAATAACACATACAATTTTCCCCCTTAGTGTGTGTGTGTGTGGAGACAAAGGCAGGGGAGAAGCAAATGACTAAAGATGATAATTGGAGGTTAAATTTTGTTTTTGCTAAGCAAAATATAAAATTATTATAATTTAATAAATAATTTTATTAAATTATATTCTCACAAGTTCTTCCTTGGAAATACATTAATATTTATTAGAAATAACATAAAAATTGCTAACTATTGAAAGTGCAAAAAACTAAATCTCAAGGAAAACATACAGTTTAATCACCTAATTGCTAAGATATTTAAAACAGATGAAAATGTGCAGGAAATTTGTTTTTGAGAGAAATTTAATTCTAAATTCACTGAAAAGACCTTCAGTGCTCCTGTAAGTTTAATTGATGTCCTTACTATTTTTCAAACAAAATTATTTTGAGAACCTCAATAAAACCAAATTTCATTTCAGTGATTAAATAAATAATGAATTAAATGAAATTGGGTGGGTGGAGAAACCAAATTATTGGGTGGGCTCGCACCCCACGGGCCCATAAGTTGGCGTCCCTGACTCTGAGATTAAATTCTTCCAAGACTAAGGTATTTATTAATATTATATATTTTACTTATTAAGATTATTGCTACCACTTAAACAACTTTTGAATTTTTAATCTTTTGCTTGTCATTATGAACAATAACAATGTTCATGCTTTAATAATTTTAATTTGCAGCTAATACTTTTATATTATTTGCAAGTTTAAGCATTTTTTTCCAAACTAGATTTTTCAATTTATGTTTAAATCTAGTTTGCTTTTTATGTTAAAAAATAAATTATTAGTAACAAGGTAAAAAAAAAAAAAAAATAGAAAGACAAGTTAATTTAAAAAGAAGAAGGAAAAAAATTCTGCAAGTCTTTATGAAATATTTTTCTGTTGAAGCTTTAAATTACTTTCTGCTTGAAGTTATAGATAGTAACTTCTTTAAAATGTTCTATACTTCTATGCATCTGTATATCTTAAGGTTTTTGGCATAAAAAATAGCGTTTTCATAGGAAACAAAATATTTTATTAATCCAGTTTTTATATTATTATGATTATGGGTATGAAACTGGTATATATTGCTTAGTTTAACTGATTACGTTAAGGCTTTTCAAAATTATGTTGTTACTATTGTAATGCTTCACAAATTCATAGAATTTAAATATTAGGAGTTACTTATTAATTTATTTTTTAAATTTTAGTATGTTTTTTATTTTTTATAAATGCTGCTGCTAATTTTTCTTTCGATGTATTTCCTTATTTACGAGCCTAAATAATGGTAGCAATCACAGTAATTCCTATTATATAAGAAAAACATTTGTACATTATCAAATATGTCTTTCATTATGACCTAACAAAGCAGGATTTTCTATTCAAAAACTCGTTTTAATTGTTAAAAATGGGTATGTATTGTTTATAGCGCTCCATTCACTATAAAAAGAAAAGGGCAGAGTAAAGAAAGGTACTAGAGTTCAGTAGAAAAAGGCATTAATTCAAGAAATGTATTGTGTTTAACAATAATAATGCAATTTTTAGCTATAAGTAAAGAAACATAATTTTCAATTGATTTTATAAATTATTGAAAAAGTACAGTTACAACATGATTTGGTAAGTCTTTGTTTTTTCTATGGAAATTAGAAAGTTCTACTATAATTTTTACAAGCTCTCAGGCACACAGATTTAGAAATACTGTGATATGGAAAGGTTTTTTATGAGAGGTCTGTGCATTTAGGTGCATTTTGCAAAAAAGCAGGCACTGCACTCTTAAGTAATGGCCTAGAGCAGGTGTTGCTAAAGTGGTCAATATAAATCCCAAGAGGTTGATATGATATTAAAAGAAGACGAATGGGGAGCAATGGAAAAAAAATTATTTAAAAATCGTATATTATGGTAATGGTAAAAGAGTAAGAAGCAAAAGCATCAGTCATACTTTCACTCTGATGTCATACCCCAACTGACATTGGATGTATGAAAAAAATAGCAAAAATCAGTATCTGCATCCCAGTTTGATTATTGCACTACCATTTTCTACAGAAGTTGAAACTATCAAATATATCTTGTACACTGAAATGAATGAGTTATCGGTTTATTTTAAATCTAAGAGTCTTTTTTAAAATGCCACTTTGTTACTTTTGCTTTTGGATGAACGTAATCAAACATGAAAATGCCCAAAACTGTCTAAAGTGGTACTCTCATTTTTGCTTATATTTCCAAGATCATAGTTGAATTTGGATTCAGACACGTTAATTTTATCCTAAAAAAAAAAAAAAAAGTAGTTTAGATATTAGATTGTGTGAGGATTTAAGGTTGAAACTTGCAAATTTCGAACCCACTGACAATCGAGCATCCATCATCACATCTACAATCTCAATCAATTTTAGAAACATTATAAAAGTTTCATTGTAATGCATTTGATTACATATAAGTATGTTTATTATTTATATTACATATGTTTAACAATCTAAAAATTGCATAAGCACATTTTTTATTGCTTTATTATAATTAAGAGACCATAAAGTAGTGGGGGTCGGTGGTAAAAAAGTTTGGTGATCCCTGGCTTAGAGCAGGATTAACTATATTGTTATACACTGGAGTGCTGAAATGCTGTTTCTTTTAAATGCTAAATTATAATTTTTGTGGGAAGGAAAATGTGAAAAATTCAAAATAATGGTAACAAAATGTTTTCTTGTCGCCGTCTTTAGAAACATGTTCCTTTTGTCGATTTTTAAGAAGCGCACCAAGCATTAGAATGATGCAACCAAGTAATGCATCTGTTCTTAATGTGAAAAATATGTTTCTAGATTTGGCATGGCTTGAAATTTGTATATATATATAATTTTTTTTAATACTTTAATGTTCAAACATAGTTTAAAATAACCAATATAAAATATGGATTAAATATACCAAGCTGTTTGATGCCCAAAACGTGCTTATCTCTTTTGTTAGGCATAAACTTGTATATTTGCATTTATTTTTGTTTTACTGCATTTAATTTTTTTTATATACACCAGTTGCAAAATATTATTAGCTCAACATTTAGCTCCAACCAAAAAATCAACATAAATAGAATTACGAACAGATACGGCAAGTTGATTATTCATTATAGTCCAGGCAATAGAGACCGTATAGGGACTCTACCTAGCAAAATTAATGATAGTACTGGAAATCGGCTTTCTAGATGTTTTTTGGGTCGCTGAATCCGAATTTGTAACTTCCCACCAAAATTTCCCCCGGCAACCCCCCCAAATTTTGGTAAAAAGACCCCCCAAAAAAGGTTTTTATTAAAAAATTCAATTTTTTTATTGTTTTAGAGAAAAAGTATCTAGAAATTTAGAAAGTAGACAAAATTTCCAACAAATTAGATATATGACATTATGACTTAGGATGAAGGGGAAAGGGGGATCTGCCTCGGAACCTGCGCGCGGTACTGCGTAAACTAAGTTGCGCAATTCCACTTAACCACTCACACGTTTACATTCGCCCTCCCATCTCCCCTCCGAACTTTCTCTATAACGTTTACTTTAAGATTTTTGGGTCGCTGAATCCGAATTTTTAACTTACCTCCAAAATTTTCCCCCCCCGAAACCCCCCCAAACTGCTTTTCCCCTAAAACTATAAGAAATTTAGGTTAAAAACAACTATTTGGGGAGGTTTCGGGGGGGAAATTTTTTGGGGAAAGTTAAAAATTCGTATTCAGCGGCCCAAAAATCTTAAAGTAAACGTTATAGAGAAAGTTCGGAGGGGAGATGGGAGGGCGAATGTAAACGTGTGAGTGGTTAAGTGGAATTGCGCAACTTAGTTTACACAGCACCGCACGCAGGTTCCGAGGCAGATACCCCCTTCCCCTTCATCCTAAGTCATAATGTCATATATCTAATTTGTTGGAAATTTTGTCTACTTTCTGAATTTCTAGATACTTTTTCTCTAAAACAATAAAAAATTGATTTTTTTAATAAAAACCTTTTTTGGGGGGCTTTTTACCAAAATTTGGGGAGGTTGCCGGGGGAAATTTTGGTGGGAAGTTACAAATTCGGATTCAGCGACCCAAAAAACATCTAGAAAGCTGATTTCCAGTACTACCATTAATTTTGCTAGGTAAAATTGCCTATTGCCTGGACTATTATATTACTAATTCAAACAATGTCATTCTATTAAGATCATCTTGTGATTTTTGTTAATGAAATGTGATTATTTCATAAATCCTAATTTAGTCACATTATTTTTCTTCAAAACTAATGATTTTTATTAGGACTATATGAATAATTAGCATACAATTTCAAAATAATCTTAAACTTATTATTCAGTTGTATAGCTTTTACAAAATGTTATTGTTGATTCAATACTTAATTCAGTGGGTTTTATTTTTTCTATTTGTAAGATGATAATAACATTGATTTATATACAGCAAGAGAATTTGTATGCCTTTAATCTATTTTTTAAATACTTTCCGATATATGGAAATCAGTAAAGGACCTCTGACAGTTTATAGTTGAGTAAATTTTGGTAATTTTTAAAATAATACACTTACATGTAACTTGAAATAGCAGAACATTTTTATAAGTTTACTATTGTGTTCTTTTATCTCTCTCTCTCTTTTTTTTTTTTATCTTTCAAGTTGAATTAAAATAATTTTATTTTCTAAAAAATTGTTTGTTGTTAAAAGTGGAGAATTAATTGACAAAGTTTATTCTTTAAAAACTTTGAGTATACAATAACATTTTGTAGTTACTGAATCAGTGGATTTTTTTGTTTAAAAGTTAAATAATATCTAATTCTTTTATCCTTAAAATGGGACATTTTGTTAAGGTTGTTAGTTTTGTCATATTTTTATACTTTATGAATCTTAAATGTTTTACATGTATATTATCTTTTTGTAGCATTTATGTTTTGTTTCCATGTTCATTTAAATTCAATATAATATTGTTTTGAATATATGTGTTCATTTTTGCTTTTAAGAAATGAATTTAACCAACCCTCGCCCTTTTTTACACGAAGTTATGAAATTTTCACTATAATTGAAGCTTTTTTTAATTATTATTATGAAAAAGAGAAAAATTTTAAGTTCAAAATTTATTGGATTCATGTAAATTGCTCTGCCAAAACATTTGGACTTTAATAGTTATTAAATATAAATTCAATACTGCTAGTGAAATACTATTTTGGTGTCATTTTAATTTTACTCGTAGATTTTCACTTTTAATGAAGTGATTTTTTTTCTTTACATTTTGGCTACAATAATTGCATTTTGTAGCTGTATATGGTGTAAAGTAAAGGAAATAATTAAAAGCAGAGTGTAATGTTGTTCATTTAAAAAAAAATTAACATCTGTGGTCTTTTCATATTTATAAAATTAACCTAAACATGTTCAAGGAGAGTAAATAAAATTATAACCAAGTAACCTCTGTTAGCAAATTGTATATTTTATCTTTGAAAAATCTTCAAGAAATTTAAACAAAAAAGAAAAATCAAGAATGGATTATGAGACACTTTAGAATACATTCAGTATACTACAATAAAAGTTTGCTGTTTAATAAGGTGAAACATGATATCTAAGTTGACTATTGGAAAACTCAAATTCAACAATTACCATCTATAGTCAGAAAAATAAACAATTTTTTTTTTCGTGCAGCCCTGTGTATAATGTATACTATTACACTGGTTATCAAACATTAAGAAAAAGTCACAAAATGCTAATTTTCAAATACGCAAACACTCAAAAGGAAATAATATAATTCGAGTAATTACTATCTCTACAACACAGCTAGTCCACATAACATCTCATTCATGTCACACATGGTCACAAGTCTCACAGTCACTATGGTGAAGCAAGAAAATAGGAAATTCCATACATCTCATTATGAGTCTCAAATGATCACTATATGTGACTCAACTGAGACGTCACTGTGACTGCTGCTTTGTGATGAGTCACCATGTGACTTTACAATGTAGTTACATTGTGACTCTCATGTGACTGTCATTTGTGGACTCAATTTCAAAGTCATCGTGAACGCTGCATTGTGATAAGTTACCAAATAATGTCACATTAAAGTCACATGATGACTTTCAGGTGACAGATAGACTACTGTGAAGTCACCATTGTGCTCTTTTGAGAAAAGTCTCCATGTGACTACAATATGATATTATTTGGTGACTTATCATAATGCAACGTTCATTGATGACTATGAAATTGAGTCTCAAAATGACAGTCACATGAGTGTCACAATTTAACTACATTGTAAAGTCACCTGGTGACTCGTCACAAAGCAGCAGTCACATTGACTTCTTAGTGGAGTCACATATAGTGATCATTTGAGACTCATAATGAGATGTATGGAATTTCCTATTTTTTTGCTTCACCGTAGTGACTGTGGCACTTGTGACCATGTGTGACATGAATGAGATGTTATATGGGCTAGCTGTGTTGTAGAGATAGTAATTACTCAAATTATATTATTTCCTTTTGTGTGTTTGCGTATTTGAAAATTAGCATTTTGTGACTTTTTCTTAATTTTTGATAACCAGTGTATATACAGTAATACCTCGACTTACGTCAGCAATTAGTTCCAAGACTGGTGAAGTAAGTCGAGGTACATTTAAATAAGCAAAAAAGGATAAGTAATAAAAATTCACCAAAATCTAATGAACATATTCTATTGTATTTACGGGCATATATTTGTTAATACAAGGTATTTAAAATTAATTGCTGCCTAAATTATATTCTCTAAGTCTGTTTAAAAAGATTTAAAATCAATAAATTTTGTTTTATGCAAAAATTCAATAGTTTTTATTTCTTTTCATCCCATCTGTAAGATTATTATCGCATAATAAAAGTTATTTAACTTTTTCTGTCATGTCTGTCAATACCAATTCTTCCATGCTTCTGCAGATAGAATAAATAAAACAAATTCATTTTAACATTTCACTATCTCTCTGTCGCCCATTTAAAGTGATACAATACACAAAATAAGTTAAAATTCGCTTTTTCAAAATGTTTAGTTTTAAAGGTGCCTAGACATAATAGTAGTTTTATGTTTTCCATTTACTTTTTTTATTTGTTTGTCACAGTCACGCAAAATTTTCCCTTTATAGAACCAAAAGTCTTCAAAAAAATTCAAAGTGCATCTTAATTAATAATTTTTTTTCTAGGCCAGACAACATAAATGCGGGTACTACTGTATTATTATATAGTAGGGATGCACAATAGGGTGGAACTAAAAAATGAAGTTTCGAATTTTATATTCTAATAGTGATTATTTTTTTCCTTTTTAACTCCATAAAAAGAAAATATTTTTCTTTTAATTTTAAAATAATATTTTCCGGTTCCTGAAAACATCTGATTTTTCATAAAAAATGAATAAAATCCAATAATTGCATAAAAAATGTTTTAAGCTTATTGTTAAATTTATATTTTGCAAAATTAAATTAATGAAGTGTTAATGTCCTATAATAAAGAGAATAATTTAGTTTGTATGCCATGGAAAAGGTAGTCCCACTTTATTTGACTTTTGTAGAAGCCAACGTAATGGACGTCAGCTTTCGTTACCTCTGATTTATTTGACTGCGACTCGTAACAAGTTAGTCCGATTTAGCGTGTATTAACAGTTTCTTCGATTATTATTTATTACAGTTTCTTCGATTAAACAGTCGGTGTCAAATGCAACAATGTCGTGTATTTTAGCGAACCAAAACAATTAACATTAGACTGTCATCTTTTACGAACATATGAAGATGTTATGAAAGATTATTTATGGGTTCAATTTAACTTAAAATATGCCATCTGGAATCTGGAACACACTGTTCTGAAATATCTAAAGCTGTTGCTGATACAATTAAAAGTGTATTACTGAGACGTTCAATTCCAAAGATTCCTGATACACAAATAATAAAAAAATGATTAGACTATCGTGAGAAATGTCAAAATTTGAAGAAAAATATTAAAATTGGAAAGTATAATCCTACATCTAATATAAAATTGCAAAATGTTAGGTAATAATGCAAAAAACTTTTCTTTGTGTAAATGCACTAAATATTTTCGTGTGTCAGAGCAAGAACATCACTTTCTCAAAGACCAAAGAGAGATGGGGTGATGGCAATAGGATCAAATACAAAACAAATGTGTAACAAGACTGGAAAAGGAAATATCAAGGGAAGAAAAAGTTATTTTAAAACAAAAAAGTGTTATGATTGAACAACTCGTCAAGTGAAGAAAATAGCTCGGAAGGAAATAGTTCAATCGGTTGTTCTTCTAAACCTGAATTTCATAATCAACAAGGTTAAAGAACCTGAGTATTAGACAGAACTGAAAATATTATTGCAAATGGCACCCTAGAAGATATGGGTATTTCTGATGATAATTAAAAAAAGGTAACTGAAAGAAGGACTTGAAGAAGACAAAGAGAAAAGATAAGGAAGAATTTGACGAACAAGAAAGACAAAATGAGTTAATTTTAGAAGATTTACATTTTGATGGCAGAAAGGATAAGAATATGATAACTGGAGCAAAGGGAAAAAAGTTTAACGAAAAATTATTAAAGAAGAACATTTGGTCTTAATTCAAAAACCATGATCAAAATATATCGGTCATATTTCATTGCCATCTTCTTAATATAGCCACTGCAATTTTGGTATATTTTCAAAATAATAACACAGACATTTCAAGTTTGAAATGTATTGGCCATCATTGCAGGACACAAATCTGGAGTTGTCAAAACATTGGAAGCAAGACTCTAAAAACTTTACAATGGATAATTTTCATATTATATGCAAATAGACTTTTTTTAGATACTTATTTCAACATCTTGCTGGAAAAATTACGTGTACTAAAGGATTTTCTGGACCAATAGGAAAACAACTTGAAAAAATGCGAAGATATTAAAATTATAGACTGTAAAAAAATGGATCCTGTCTTGACGGACTGATCGGATGAAGAACTTTAAAAAAAAGTACAAACAGGAGAAATACCTGAATTTTAGATTTTCCTTTTCATACTCAAACAGTGGAAGCGTTTGTCAAATTTGTCCCGCGAGCTGCGTCAACCGTCTTTAGATATTAAGCAAGAAATGGCTTTATCTTGGAAAAGTTGAATTCCCACAATGTTAATGACAAAGTTTGCCTAAGAAGCCAGTAGGTTGAATATTCAGTTGAATTAATCCATAACAAAGGGAGGTAAAGAGGGTGGAAGTCTATATTTAGCCACCTCCTTGTGGTGACTTCTGGGTAGTATTCGCTTAATATGAGTAGATATGAGCTAACAGCTACGTTGTTTACTTTAAGTTACTTTATACTGAATTTTTTTAATTTTGACGTCCTTGAGGAACCAGAAAACAAATTAATTTTAAAAAACCTTTTCAGCCAATAGTTTAGACATCCAAAAAGGAAAAAAGTTTTTGCTATTACACATTAAAACAAAAAAAGTTTTGTTTTACCCTATACTTAAGTTCCACCCTAATGCACAACCTGTGGCCCACGAGGGGTTGGCGTGTGGCCCGCGAAATTCGTCAATTTATAACTGAAAATATTGCAAATTTTGTCCATATGTCGCAGGAAAAAATCGTGAATTCCGTCAATTTGCATCGGGAAAAATTGAAAATTTCGTCAGCTATTTAAGAATCGTGAATTTTATTGATCAGGCGCAGAAAAATTGCAAATTTTGTTGATCGTGCACGGAAAAACTGCGAATTTTGTCGATGAGGCGTGGAAAAAAATTTAAAATTTCGCCCATCGGCCACGGAAAAATCTTGATTTTTTGCGTCGATCCCGCTCGAAAAAATCGCAGATTTCGTTGGTCGGGCACATAAAAGGCCCGAATTTTGCCGATCAGGCTCTGAAAACTGCAAATTTCGTTGATCAGGTACGGAAAATCACCAATTTTGTTGATGATGCGTGAAAAAATTGAAAATTTTATTGATCGGCAGCAAAAATGTTGCAAATTTTGTCGATTAGGAGAGGAATAACCTGAAATTTCGTTGATCGGCTGCAGAAAAAATCACGTGTTTCGTTTGTTATTCGCAAGAAAAAATCACGAATTTCGTCGGGGAAAAATTGCAAATTTCATCAGAGCGAGTTAAGAATCACGAATTTCGCTGATCGGGTACGGAAAATCGCAAATTTCGTCGATCAGGTCCGAAATATCGTCGACCGGGCTCGTAGAAATCGCGAGTTTTGTCGTTCGGGCTCCGAAAAATCGCAAATTTTGCTGGTTGGGCACGAAAAAATTGCGAATTTTGCCAATCAGGCACAGAAAAATCGGAAATTTTGTTGATTGAGCACTGAAAAATGAATTTTGTCGATGATGCGCTGAAAAATGGAAAATTTCGTTGATCGGCTGCGGAAAAATAGTTTCGTCAGTTTATCACGAGGAAACAAAAGCGAATTTTGTCAATTTGCCGCAGGAAAAAATTGCACATTTTGTCGATTGGGCTCGGAAAAGTCGTGAATTTTGTCGATCGGGCTAAAAAAATCGCAGATTTTGTTGGTCAGGCATGAAAAATTGCTAATTTTGTCAATCAGGCACAGAAAAATCGAATATTTCGTCACTCCGGAGCAGTAAAATAGCAAATTTTGTCGATCGGGTGCAAAAAACAGCAAATTTTGTTGATCGGGTGTGGAATAACTGCGAATTTTGCTGATCAGAGGGGGAAAAATCGCAAATCTGCTCGATCAGGCACGGAAAAATCATGAGTTTTGTCGATCGAGCTCCGAAAAAATTGCGAATTTCGTTGGTCGGACTCGAATATTATATATCAGGTACGGAAAAATTGAAAATTTCGTCTATCGGGTGTGGAAAAAAGCAAACTTTGTCGATTGAATGTGAAAAAATCGCGAATTTTGTTGATCAGCTTAGGAAAAATTGCAAATTGTCGATCATGCGCGTAAAAATCGCAAAGTGTGTTGATCGGGAGCGTAAAAATTGCGAATTTCATATATCAGGCGTGGAAAATTTTCAAATTTCATTGATTGGCTCCTTCTCTCCTCTTCGTTCACGAAGTTCACTTTTTTTTCGGCACTAGCCACTTTCATGTTTTATGTTTGTTTTTTAGCACTTACAATAAAATAAAATTTACTCACCCGAGTAAAGTCAAGAAATATTATCACTCTTTGAAAACAATCCTTGCTATACCTGTGTTATATATATATAAACGTAAACTGTTGATATATCCTTGTCAACTGAGTTGGATATGTTGACTGGGTAGGGGGGAACCTAGAGGGGTAAAACTCTCCCCCCCTCGGAAACCACATTTTTTATCTGATTCTAGGCCTAAGATCACCTCCCCGAAATAGAATTCTCTCTGTGTTACTGATGTGGCCCTCAACAACCCAGATATTTTTTAAAGTGGCCCTTCTCTAAAAAAGGTTGTGCATCCCTATTATACAGTATGCAAGAATTTAATTCAGTTTGGAAAGACATAACACAGTTAAATTCACTTTCAGCAATTACTGTCAATAAATGGAAATGTACTCTAATTCTTTTGAGCCGCCCTGTATATAATCTAAAAAAATTATGTGCGACAAGTAATATGCAAAAAATTAGGTACATTTAAAAATGCATACTACAATTGAAACTACACTTCCAACAATTATTGCTCATAGACAGTACTATAACTGAATTCTTGTAAATGAAGGATAAATGCTATGCACATTATGTTCGATAATAAACTTTTTGTAGTGCAACTAAGGGATTTATTATCAATTTCTACATGTTAGAAATAGTGTAACATTAAAATATACTATAAACAATTTTCCCCTATAGACCATAATATAAAGAAATTCTTTTGAGTATCCCTGTAAACAAACTATACATGCTGCACACTTCATTTTCAATACCAAATATGACATGGTAAACCTCAATATCATATATCAATTACATGGCAATCTGAGTACAGTAATCCCTTAACATTCACGAGTTTTGATTATTCACAAATTAAAAAATGAGGAACATTTCAACATCCATGAATACTTAACTTGGTTATTCACGAATTTTGTTTTGTAAAGAATATTTTTTTACAAAGTAAACTCGCTTTGTTTTACCAATTCCGTAAACTGACACTAGACAGCTGCATTGTACTGTATAGCCTATGTTCCGAGAATTTCAACCTTTGTATTGAAGCAAAATATAGATCAATAATGCTGGGATACCCAAAATATGACTTGATGCTAAAAATAAACAAATCCTAAATTTTCTAATATTTAAAATTTTTCCTGAAAGTGAATTATTTTTTGCAATAATTGTATGGGAAATTTTAAAACTTCAACAGCAACTTGTTGAGAAAGCAATAGAATGCGATCCTTAATTGGAGAAGAGTCTTTAAAAAAGAAATCGAGGCCACATCTTTTCTTATATAGAAATTCATAAACAAAAGTTCTGTTTATCCAAACAATCGCATATCAATCATTTTTTTCAGCGATAAACTAGCAACTAAACTTTTGTACAGTATGTTTATAATTATTCAAATTTATTTATAGCATGTATTTTTTTAATGCTTAATAAATATATTTTTGTTTCAATTGCTTTTTTCCATTAAAAAAAAATATAAAACTTAACCCCCTTTTATGCACGGGAAGAGTCTCAACATTCGCAGAGGTTTCCGTGAACCTAACCCTCGCAAATGTTAATGGATTACTATATATTAATATGAGTTAAAGTGCACACAGATAGACAAATTAAATTCATAAGCACTTTTTGACTATATTAGAAAATCTCTGAAATGATCATCATTAGAAGAGTGACTTTTAGTGAGAGGTAATAGAGGTTGCATAAAGTAAGGGAAATTACCAACACCAACTTAATTGATTTATTCTTCTCATATGTTAGAAATGATGCCTATAGTTTTACTCCAAACATTTTCTTAATTAAATTAATTAATAGCTAATTTTGAAAAATAACAGCTGTTGCTTTACTCAATAACCTAAGTATTGTATAGTGGTATCCAGTCTGAATTGATTTTATCTGTAACTTATTATTTGTATTATTCTAAAATCACAACAACATTAAAAACAATGAATAATTTGTAATAGATGTTAGAGAGAGAAAAAAAAAACACTTGCCCAAGAAAAATGTATATCAGCTATTCATGACAGATATTGCAAAATGACCATTGTGGCAACTTGCTCACTTATGAACTCCATTTGTGTCCTGTGATACACTCTTAACAAGAACAGAAAAAATATATTATTATTATTATTAATCATTTATCAGAATTTGTATAAACTTTTTAATATTGTTTCTGATTTTTGATAAATTATTCAGTTCAATTTCATTTGGAGGCTTTGATGTACTTTACAATGAATAAAATGGTATAATACTGTTGTATTTTAAAGTTTTTATGCAAAGAATAATGATATGTAATCATAAGGTTGTATATATTAAAATAATAAATGTTGTTTGTTATCAAAATTTTCTTCCTTCATTTTTTTTTTAAAGAAATTATAATTATTTTTTTAATTTATGTTACAGTATTTAATACTTATAAATTTGAAAAAAAAAAAAAATGTATAAAGAAAAGCATTTGGGTTACAATAAAGCATAACGTGCAGGTGCTTGTTATATATGTTAATCTTTTGATTTATCCCTAAGATTTTTGATTTTTCAGAAATTTTCCGATCAAAACAATCATCTGCATTAATACAATGGCAAACTTATGCACATGAAATTAAATTCTCCTGTTTTATATTGTAAAAATAAAATAAAAACTACAAAACTTTCAAGAGGGTTTCTTTTGGCTCTCACATACATCACAGTAGAACTATGTGGTTTGTCTTAACAAATCTGTGCATCCCTGCTTTCTTATTTTATAATACCTGTATAAAGAAAATAAGGTGTTTCTTTGTTGCAGCAGCCCTCACATTTACAATTATGCTATGTTTGTGATTTTGATTTTGCCAAAGTCATTGCCAGGCTTATAAATACAGTAATCCCTCGTTATATTGCACATTCGGCTATTTCGTTCTTTTTTAGTTGACCCCCATTAAATTTCCAGTCTGCTGATGAAAGAATATACAGAATAGTCAGCGGTATCTCAATTTTCAAAAGAAATAATTACCAAGAGTTATTAACAAATACACTTTTAGAAGATGAAGAAAAGGCTTTTTATCATATGCTCAAAAATCTCGCTATTAAAAGATTACTTTTTGCTGCGAAAGCATGGTCCGAAATTCCCTAAAACATCATTAAAAAATGCTGGTTGAAAGGCTTAAAATCAGTTTGCATCGCAGAAGATAAGCCCAATAATAAAAAGAACGATGACATGGACACTGAAACACCAAGTGACTCAAATGAGAAAAATTTACGACATCCTTGAACTTGAAGCTGCCAATTAATTAGGCTGTAAATGGTGCAAATGAATGGATACATTCTGACGACAATGAACCAATACTTTAAAATTTGACTAATGCAGAAATTATTTCTGCAGTTCAAGGAGATAACAGTTCTATGGCCCAAGCAGAGAACAACAAAGAGGAAGTATTTGACAAGGATTTAATATCTCCAATGACCAAAGCTGTTCAGTTTCACGAAAAAGCATATAAAACTTTTGAAACATCAAAATCTAAACATATAACTGAAATGCAATTAGTTCATTTTTGTTCTTTAATTTCCAGTGGTAAGCAGATAATCAAAGAAAATAAAAGACAAAGAATTCTGGATTCTTATTTTCAGAAAATACAATAAAATGTAAATAAAAATGTATACTGTATATGCACCTTTTTTTTTTTAAGCATTTTACTATCTCTTTTGTGTTGAATTTGTAGCTTTTTTGAACAAGTATTAAATCAAAAACCTCGTAGCTTAATTTACAGCTCTTTATTTCTCATTTATAAACACTCTTCTTGCCTCCTCGTTATACTGCTCTTTTTTCTTATCTCCCAAGTAGTGTGATATATCCAGGGGTTACTACTGTACCACATACCAGGGTTGTATTGGTTTTAACCATGGTTAAAACCTCGTCAAAATAGTTTTTGACCATCAGTGGTCAAAACTCATTTTTGATTGAGAAAATAAATTAAAATTAATTTTTTCAAATGATAAATTAAATGTGACATTTGAAAAGATTTGTCAAAATAGCATTTAACAATACTTAATACAACATTTGAAAGTGTTTGAATTTACTGCTACTGGGAGTAAAAGAAACATTTTAAAATTTTTTATTTAGAACTCAAAAAACAATTTACAAGTGTTGTTGTATTAAGTTAAGACGATTTCACAGTTCATTCTGGATTAAATGAAACTTGGAAAATAATTTTTCTGCTGAAGAAGAGTTAGCACATACATTCATCAGGTGCATTATATAGGTGCAGATTCATGGTCGCCAGTCGCCACGAGGTGACTAACTTTTTTGCTTTCAACATCTAAGTTGCCATGCTTCTTATAGGGATGCTCTTTCTTCGCCGAATGACTTTCGGATTATTATTTTCTTTCCTTATCAATCGCGGGTTTATGTCTCCTCCATAACACCACGATATTTACTGTTTTTTTTTTTTTCTTATCGCCCATAATTAAAAAATATGATTAAACATAGACGCCACATTTTCGCGGAATTGTAAGTTTGTTTTCTTCTTAAAAACTGAGATGTCCGCGGGATCGGAAAAAAAAAATTATGTTTGATGTGCATCGTGAATTAATTCAATAGCAGTAGTACTTGCAATGCAGAAAAATTCGAGCCGAGAAAAGAATATGTTTGGGCCCCACTCATTAAATTTATAACTCTGGGATTATTAAGATATGTTCTTACAGGTAGACACTAGATTACACGGCATGCGATTTTTCTACGAATTAGCAGAATTCCTTGAATTATTATTTATTTATTTGCATTTAACAAATTATTTTTCACTTTGAATTACTGAGTTTTTCCCCATATAAACATTATAGCGCATTATGTAATTTTCAAAATCAATATTTTTCAATTTTTTATTACTGCCCACCAAATATCCTAATGTATTAGTTACGTTTTAAGAAAAATAAGATTTATGAAATATATGTTTCTGTATAAATCACATTAGAGACAAAAAAATACATCTATATTTAATAGTTATTAAAATTATTATTTTATATATATCGTCGCCTCAGAGCAACAGTAGGACATCTAGTAATAATAAAAAATGAGATGTCTGACTTACTGCTATGAATAACTGTGTTTGCATCTAGTGGAACAACTTCTGAAACACAAAGTTATGTTTAATACTATATCTCAGGTGTGTTTTATAAAAATCCCTACTGTTCCGCTTGATGCAGACACAGTTTTTCATAGCTGTAAGTCAAACATCTTATTTTTGATTATTACTACCTACTGTTGCTCCGAGATGACGATGTATATATATTTATATATTAAATTAATATTCACATAAATATAAAGTTAGCAATTTATGGATGCTAAAGTAATTTAATATAGAGTTTTGACCATTTTTGAGAGGTTAAAACAAACAAATTTTAACTGCTGTCCTGGTTAAAATGAGTTTTGACCATTCAAAATTACAATCCTTCCACATACATAGTATTTATGTTTTATGCACATGTCATATATATATATACCATATATGACTATATCTCGGTCATAATGATTATAACAAAATATATCGTATATAACATTGGAGATTTATCCTCATGAGGTTGCTATAACAAGGAAGTATCGAAAATAATTACAAGTAAAGAGTTACAAATGTTCAAAAAACATTTTATTGTACAAATTATATATTAAATTCTTATAAAATATAACTATTTAAAAAACTATATATAAGTATAATACAATATACAAAGACATTAAATTGTCATATAAAGTGAAAGGATATTCAAACTTAATAATATATAAATATAATTTTACATTCTGAAGAAGAGCTTTTTAACTACTTACAGCTGACAGATCAGGCTTCACACTAGAAAAACTAACTAATTAAAAATGCAATATTTCCAACTAATAAACTTTAAGTAGAATTTTTGAAAAATAGGCATATTATAAGTGTAATTTTGAAAAATATTGCATGAATCATGCAATCTCGGCACTACTGAGAACCCTGCTATAGATAAACTGATTAAGAAAAAGAAAATATACTTTGATACATAATCCAGACCTGCCAACTGCTACGAAAAAATCGTAGGTACTACGATTTGGATCTATAAACTACGATGCTACGAAAATCGACCTTAAACTACGATTTTTTTTGTAAAAAATACAAACGCATTTTTTGTTTCTAGTTGCGATTTGTATCCCGCGCAGTATATTTTTCAGGAGTGATTCTGTTCCAAAATTTTCTAAATTTCAAAGTATTCATTTTCGAAATTTTTAAAAAATTGGTCATTAGTCCGAAAATTCAGACATTAAAAAATGCTCATGGGGGAAAAAAAAATCTGGCTGCAAAACAAACTTCTTAACATAAAACTCTCTTTATGTATATTAACCACGAGTGAATCGTGTTTCTGTAAATAGTATTTATACAGAAATTTTCTTTCTTAGAAACAAAGGTGCCATTTTAAGAATTTCTGGATAGGGGGGAGGTGGTTCTTTGAGAGGCAAGGTTTGAAATAGTGTGCAAAATCGCACGATTTGCACGTGGAAAAGGAAAGTTATGAAAAATGCTGTGCAGTATTTCCCCCTGCAAATTTTTCCACAGACCTATGATTCTTTTGCGAATATATTTTGAAATTTTGATAAACGCGAATTTCGACAAATGAGCGTGTAAAAGAATCAATTTCGTCAAAGGATCGTGGTAAAAAACGCAAAATTCGTCAAAGGATCGTGGTAAAAAATGCGAATTTCGTCAAAAGTTCGTGGTAAAAACTGCGAATTTCAACAATGAATAGTGATAGAAAAATGTGAATTACGATTGTGGGGGAAAAAATTGAATATCCTGAAATGATTGCGGGAAAAAAATTGCTAATTTTGTCAAAATTTACTGCACTGGTCTAAAAAACTGAAACCAGGTTCCTTTTACAAATGTCAAAAAAAAAAAAAAAAAAAAAAGCTTCGAAACGAGAAAAAATTCTAAAAATCATAAAAATTTTCAGAGGAAAAAAATTACTGTATTGATTTCAAAGGCTGAAACCTTATTTATTCCTTTTACAAATGTCAAAAGATGGCTGCGAAACCCGAAAAGCCAAACAACCAACCTCCAGATTAATTTTAATTTTGTGTGCTACGATTTCTCATTTTCGAAGGTTGGCAGGTCTGCATAATCATAGAAAAGCAGATCTCTTTTTAGATTATACTACAAATAGTTTTAAAACTTGTGCAATAAAGAATTTTTCCTTGAGTTGAATTCTCTAGCTGAAAACTGGTATGAGTAAAAAAAAACAAAAAAAAAAAAACAAAACATGCAAATGAAGTATTTTGAAAGTTGTCAAAGCTACTGAAGAAAGTACAAGAAAGCACTTTTTATTCATAAAATGGATTTGCTATGCAAAACTTCAGAAATATTAATTTAATATCTTTGATGTACAAACTAACCATGATAAGATGTACATAAATGAAAGCTAGAAATTCATATCAAAAATCTATAGCAAATACATTATAGATATTTCAATCTCCAGCTATTAACTTATTTTCATAATGCAAAAATGATATTATTTTATTTTAAAATAAAATTTTAATTAAGCAGGATATCAAAAATACATTTGGATCTGTAACAATATGCTTAGAAGCAGCAATACTAATTTTAAGTTAAAGCTGTTTATGGAAGCCGTTACTGTGCATAAAACTTTTATTTAAAGTTAAATATACTGATTTTTACCAATGATATCAATTTTTAGTTTTTATTTGTAATAATATAATTCTAAAATCAGTTCATTAAAGCATTCGATTTATTTCAATCAACAATAGTTCATTTAAAGCAACACAAATTCATGAAAAATAAAAAGAAATGCATTTCATGCATGGCAAGGCTAAAAAAATAAAGTAATGCTATTTCATAACCCCGCCCCCTCCCCAAAAAAAGGAATAAATACAAAAAAAAATAATTGTTTTTAAATGAAAAATATTATAACAAAATATAATAATTGATTCAGCAAGTAAAAAATTCAGCTACATAAAATTCTGGATGAATATCAATGTCATTTAATTTCCATATCAACATAAAATTTATTAAAAAAATCCAAAAATGATGTAATTTTTTAACAGTTGCTTTATTCTGGTTCACTCAAGCTATATACTAAATTAAATATATATATGTAAGAATTAGTTAAGCTCTATCACATCTTTTTTTTAGATAAAACTGCACATACAAACTTTCATTTCAGAAAAAAGTAACTAAATTTCTACTTTTATCATATATTACCTATTATTCTTAACAAATTTAATACATTGGAACCATAGATCTAGTAAAATAACTAGATTACGCATACGGGGAGAAAAGTTGATTCTGCACGCGCGAACGAAACTACTCCACTAGGGTGGCAAATGGATGGTGATCCATCGATATAAGGAGAAAATGAAATATCTTGTGCGTTCTTAAATTTCATTTTCCATAAGTTTAAACCTTGATAAATGTTTCAAAATGTATACAAGTAATATCAATGATTTTTAACTAGAAATTAGCAATTTTTATCGTTAAATAATTTTTATGGTAAAAATGAATAAGATAGATTATTCACTTTCAAAAACTATCTTTTTTTCTCAATTATACTTAAATATTCTTCAACGTGGAAGTGAATCAAAACAGTACTTAAGTGAAATTTAAATTTTCCTCAATAGTATTTATTTTTTTTAATCCAAAATAAAAGTTATGTACATTTTTAAATGAATTTTTTTCAGGGGAAGGGGACAGCTTATATTAAAGTATAGAGTAAGATTCCTCCGCGGATTTCCACCTTCCATCTATTCCCCTTCCCACCCCTCGAAATTTTCTGTTTTCTTTCTTAGTAAATGTAAAACTCTCCTACGAACTACACTACAAAACAAAACACTACTTCCTCCAACTACAAAAAAAAATTTAAAAATTTTTAGAATTTCCAATATTTTTATATTATTATACTCTATTTGTTATTTTGAATCATTGGTATTAATTACACCCCCCCCCCCCCCACACACACACACACAGACAAAAAAAAAAAAAAAAAAAAAAAAAATGAGGAATATGTGGAAATAATGCAAAAAATTCCAATTTAATTGCTTTAGTAATCTTCAAAAAGAACATTTAACTTTCAAAACTTTCTTTAAAATTTGATATTTGTTAATATTTTTTTAAATATGTAAGTATGTGATAAATTTTTGCTTATTGTTTACTTGAATTAAATAGCAAGAATTTTTCTCCTAAAAAATAAAAATAAATAAATACCTGCATTAATAATACACATTCTTAAGATTTTCTTTTTTTTTCTTTTTATTTTTTTTAGCCATGTATTACTCAGCAAATGTAGATGAAAACATTAATTACTTTACCAAGGTCAATATTCTTAATAAACATTTATTTATTAAACTGGGCTAACAACTAATTATTGGCAAATGACAATTTCAAAGTTTTTTTACAAACGTAAAATTCTTTAAAGGCTTAAAAATAAATATATTAAATTCTTCTTTAAAAAAAATCTTTTAAGCAAATCATAACTTTTTTTTCATATAATTTTTGGACTGATATCTTTTCACAATAATATATCTTTTCATAATAATATGTGGACTTGGTATGTATGCGCTTGGCATTTTAATAAAAAACAGAAATACTAGAAAAGAAAAAAATTACTAAATGAACTAAACGTTACATCGAAGATGTACTAATCAGTTTAAAAAGTATCTAACAAATTACAAATATGGATGTAAATATCCATATAGGGTATTCCACTGTCTTTCCAGACAATTCTAAGCAATCATATGCATATATTTATTTAAAACATACAGAATGAAAACATCGCAATATTCTGATATCCACTATGTATTGCTACTGTAGTATCACAAGTTCCACCCTTTTTCTGCCACTCTAATGGATGTTGCCACCGAACCGCAACAGAATCAAGAAGGAATGGGGGAACAACACTGAGTGGTTAATCTAGTTATTTTTACTATATCTATGATTGGAACTTGCTGTGATTAATTTATCATCTCGGAATAAAAACTCTTTGACATGACCGACTTTTTTTTTTCTTCACAATCATATTAATAAGAAATAAAGTATTAACAATTTATTTACTTTAAAAGTAACTAATTAACAAAGGGGTTAGGATCTAGATGATTCCCCTCCCTCCCAACTGTTTTTCTTAGCAATTGTGCATTTGTGAATTCCTTTGCAAAATGGAAGGAAAATTATTCTTAAGCACCAGGTAAAGTACAGTTCATAAAAAATAGAGCTAAATAATTTTAAGTTTTTTAAATTAGACTATTCTGCTGCCAAAATAGTTAACTACTATGAATCTGCATGTGCTTTAAGAAATGATTCTTTTTCTTGAAACTTTTATTACACATCTCACAATGATAAATATATTTTGTAGCATTTTTATGAATTGCTTGATGAGCATTCAACTGACCAGATGTTTTGAATGATTTGAAACACACAGAGCAGGTAAATAAAGACACAGAAGTTTGATTTTTTTCTTCAACTGAAGTGTAGTTATTGCAATTTCCTTCATTTGTTAATATGTCTGTTGAAGATTTAGTACTGTCTAATATTATCTCTGTACCAATATTAGTATCTAGTGTGACTACTTGTGAGTCTAATATTTCATTAGTTTGGAATATTTCAGCAGAACCATTTTTTGTCAAATTCAAATCAGTTATCGATAAGGGTACAGTATCAGTGACTTGAGTTTCAGATTGTTGAGGAACTGTATATCCTAAATGTTGTATTATCATTGGATTTACAGTTAAAGTTCCACTAGTGACAGGAATAGTTGAAGGATTAGTTTCAATGTTCAGAATTGGTTGAGCTTGATTAATGTCAACAAGTTTATTCATTTGATCAGATACTGTAGGAGTAAGGGTAATATTGATATTGAAATTTTGTTGTAATTGCTGAAGCAATGCTGCATCTATTTGTATAGGTTTAGAAAGAAAAGAAGGATCTACAGCTGTAATTTGTATGTTTTGACCAAGCAAAGTAGGTAACTGTAGTTGAATATCTTCATGACTAACAGGAACTTGTATTTCTGGACAAGGTTCTGCTTGTATATTTATCACTTCAACAGGGTTAGTTGGAGGAGGCAGTTCTTCCTGCTCATTTTCAATAGTTATAGCTTCTGTTTCCATTGAATAATTACTTTTACGTTTGCTTTTTGATTTATCTTTAAAATGTGAAACCATGTGGCTTTTACGGTGACCAGAAGTTCTGAATGTCAGTTCGCAATGTGGGCACTTAAATGGTTTTGCACCTAAAATAAATAAAAAAAGAACATAATAAGTAATGTTTGCATATTTTATTATAAAATACTAAATCAAAATTGTTTGTTAATTTATTTTTATTTTTTTGTTCTGATAACATTATAATGAATAAGTGCAATAAATAAAATATTTGTTTTAAAAAATGTATAAAAAGAAAAATGGGCACTTCTTTGCTATAAAAATGCTTTTGCAAAAGAAGGAAATTTCTCATGCACACTCTCTGGCAATCTTTCATTGTTTCATACACAAGCATTTTGTTCAACATTTACAATATATTTTAAATATACAGAAGCTATTTATCTGTTATTATATGCAAACAGAAGTAATAGATCCAATACATATAACCAGAAGCCATTTCTTATAATACATTTATATACAAGCATAATAGGTCATCAGTTTTGTTTTCATAGCAGTTTTATAATATGACAAGTTTCACTTTCTTAAGGGGATTGGGACGTCAAATACAGTACAGTATTTTGGGTCCTCCCGAAATTCAGAATCTCCCCTCCCTCTCTGCAATTTTTCAAAAGCATAAAAATAAAATTTAAACAATTCCATGTAGAGTATGACTAAAACTTATCTTTTGCATTTTTTAAATTATTTAAACAAAAATTCCAGTAAAAATGATTACATAAAAAAATAAAATTGGTAACTAATATTATTTTATCAACAAGCTGTACCCTTTGTTTCTTTACAGCTACATAATAAAAAAAATTCATCAATATTTTTAATAAATCTTAGTTCTTAAATAAATTCTGAACCCCCCCCCCCCCTCCTCTCCAAAATCTGGAATTTCGCCGGTATTTTTCAAAAACAGAAAAATAACAAAATTGAAACAATCACATGTAAGGGTCTTTTTCCTAAAAATAATACATTTGAAATTTTTAGTTGATAATCAAAAACTCTGTTTAAGTAAATTAATGTATACGGTATGAGAGCTTTTCTAAAAATTACAGATGAAATACCCTCTCTCTCTTTTACACACACACATACTCAGAAAAAAGACAGAAAGAAATCAAGATACTTTTTAACACTTTCCAACATATCTGAAAGCGTATATGACTTTATTTGGCTGTCTGCCATCTATCTGTCTGTGATGTAAAGCTTGTAAATATACTCAAATTCCCACATAACATATGTTAATGATGGTTACTATAGCATGTTTGCATTTGAAAATGATGTATGTAGCATTTGTTGTTCATCTACAGGGACACTCAAAAGAATTCCATTACATTATGGTCTTTAGCTTATTAAACAGTGAAGTTTTGTAAAGTATTTTGGAAGTGGTGGAAAGTATTTCATAATCTATGCTCTGATGGTTTTTCTTTCTTGTTATTATAATTTGATCTATTTTTATATTTTACTTTTATGCCTTTAAAATTAATAAAATTTAACAATAAACTAAAAAATAGAACAGGAAAGAAAACTAGTCGTTGGGGGCCACCGTAATACTTGCCCATCATGGATATGCTTAATATAAAATATGAAAATAAAACATGTGTAAACTATGTATAAAATGCATTGCAATTCCATACATTACAATTTAAACGTATTACAATCGTAAATGCATTACAATTACAAATGGGTCATTCCATGTCACCCACCGTCACAGATTTCTATGAAATTTTAAACACAAAAACAATGTCTAAAGATATGCTGTTACACCAAATTTCAGTTTAAAATAATATGTTTTTCATGAGTTACAAGCATTTAAAAGTACCCCTCTCACTCAATTTTTTGCTAAAAATGATCTTCTGTCAAACATGTAATGTTGGATAAAAAGGCTTATTTTTCTAAATATTATTAATAAAATTAGATATATATTTTTTTAGAGATTCTTAATAATGTGTTTTATTAAAAGAATGGTTTATAAAACTTTTCAGAACTCGAATATTGTTCTTAAAAAATATTTTATCTAAAGAGTTATGAAAATATGTAATTCATTTTTTTTACATGTGCCACCCATTTGATTTGGCTGATATTTTTTATATATAATAATATTATATAATAAATATTTTTTATATATGTTAAAAGGAAACCATTTAATAATAAAAAAATTAGAAAGGTGTTTTTTGAAATTCTTGAGAATAAAATATTTTTGTTAATTTTACAGAATATATCTAAAGTATTGTTAAAGTTCAAAATTCTTCAAAACTCATGTAATAATAATAAAGAAATATTATAATTAAACTATAATTTTGTTTCTAAAAACTTTTTTTTAATGTTATTTAAATAAATTAAAGCATAAAATTCATATTTCTGTTATAGAAAATTAATTTCCGCTGTGTATTCAAATAAAATTTCCATTATACTAAATGAAAAACAACCAGAAAGTATAAACTGATTTATAAAGCTATATTCATTCACACAATCTAAGCTTTGCATCTTCTTTAAAAAAATGTGGAAAGTATAAATTTATAGTTTAAATTTTGTTTCACCTATAGTCTTCAAAATGAAATAAAAATAAAGCAATAAAAACATAAATAATCACTGGTATATTGAGATTATTCAGAGCATAGATTATGATGAAAAAGATACAAATATAAAGTTTATGCATCCCAAACGGACCTTCCACTTCATTTTGCTGGCCAAATAATGATTATTGCAACGTGCCCTTCAACCATACATTATGTAGCATTGAATTGACTACTGCAACAGGATGGCCATATGCTCTTTCAAAAGAATCTACTGAAACAAACAACTGTAAGTGGAGCATTTATAAAAAGCAATATCTAGTGAAATAATATGTTGAATTTCTATTTCCTATTTCCATTTAAATTTATCATAAACACCTTTAACCATTCAATTATTAAAAAAAGTGCAAATCCGGCACAGATATAAATCTTATATTTGAAATTGGTTAAAACTTGAAAAGCTTCTGTCTCAAGTAAATTTTGTATGTATATATTATATCAGTAACAAAGAAAAAAATATATAATTTTTATGATTTTATTACAGGATATATAACCTAGAATTTTATGTAACATATTGTTAAATTATACACAAAATTTATCAAAATAAATCTTTATTCATTTGCTTTTTTAATAATTTCATTATTTTTACCTTGAATTGCTACTAATTCTACTTAATTTACAGTAAACTCTCTGTAAAGTGGACTCTGTGTAAGACGGAAATCAGTCTAACACGGAAAATTTTTCAAGTCCCTGCGAATCCATAGACATAGAGTAAAATTTGTCTAAGGCGGAATATTGTCTACTACGGAAAATTTTCTTGGTCCCGATCGATTCCACCCTAGACAGAGTTTACTGTAATAGTTTATAATAATTTTATTTCTGTTTATGAAGTTAAAAAACTTGATGTTAGTTTAAAAAGTTAATCCTCTTATAATACCATGTATTAATAATTGAAACTATTTTGACAAAAACTGTCAAGATGTCCCCCCCCCCCAAAAAAAAAAATAAATAAAAAATAAATAAATAAAATAAATATTTAAATCTAGGATTAGTTAAAAAAATGTGGCACTTATGTTTATTTTGACAGGATATTGAAGAATCTGTCTAAATATCTATCTCATGAATCTTTGGAATGTAGGGGGAGGGGTGTCCACTATGTTATCAATGGTATTTATGAGTTGATTGAATATTAATAAAGTTTATCAGCCCCCAGATCATCTTTATGCTAGATTATTTCTTTATATGTTTATGTGTCTTGAAAATACATGCATATTAAAAAAAAAATTCTAAGAAATTTTTTTTTCTCAAGTTTTTCAAAAAACACCTCTTTATTTATTTATTTTTTTTTTTTTTAGAAAAGATTGACTAATAAAAAGCTCATAAAAAATATTTAACAAAATAAAATGGGTGGTACATCTAAAAATATTTTTTAAAAGATTCATATATGAAATGTCAATTTTATATGAATATTCAAAAAATCTCAAAGAAATTTTTTTTTCTCAAGTTTTTCAAAAAACACCTCTTTAATTTTTTTTATTGAGAAAAGATTGACTAATAAAGAGCTCATAAAAAAATATTTAGCCAAATGAAATGGGTGGCACATCTAAAAATATTTTTGTAAAATTCATATATGAAAGTCAATTTTATATGGGTATTCAAAAGTTCAAAAATTAAGAAAATATATTTGTTGTAAAAAGAAAATAAAAATTGGTATTACTTTATGAAATAAATAATATAAAGAAAGTTCCGCCAAAAATTTTAACCATTTTAATTATTTGGTAAACAGTTATGAAGGTTTTTGTAGAACCATACAGAAAATCAACGCTTCAAAAATGTCCATAGAAAAAGAAACATGTCACATGTTCAGATGCTTATAATTTCAAATATTTTAATTGGATTCAATTAAAATTTCATGTGGTAGCATCTTATACATGTATGTTTTCATGTACCAAATTTTGTCAAAATCTGAGATGGTGGGTGACATTTTGTAAAATTGCTGGATGATTTGACATGGAATGACCCAAATGCATTACAATTTAAACATATATTTAAATATTTTTAATACATAGTAATGCTCTATTACTGAATTGAGGGTACTACTTGATTATCGACTTGATTATTGATTATGATCCCATCGACCAATTTCGATAAATTATATAAATCGCCAAACTGCTCGCAAAATTATACATACTAGCCGCCCTTGGCAACCATTTTGTCTCCCTTAAAATTTATGTTTGGGAAAGAATGCTAAGCATTGTATCATGTTACTTTTATTCCTAATTTACTTGGACTCCCTTAAATATAATTAATATAATCCCTTAAGCTAATATTAGTTTTTGTTGCATTAAAATATCTCAATTTGTTGATTTTCTGTAAGCAAGTAGACCCTATTGGTTTACAATGGAAGTCTGTGGGAATTTGGCGAAATATTAGAGATATTGCCAAGCTGACGTCATTTTTGGTGACTAATTTTGGTCACCAAATTTGGCGATATATCGCAACTTTGGCTACAAACTTGGCAGAATTTGGAGAAGGAACAGATATATAGATTGGCATAATTCTTATTTTAAATAACAAAAGAATAAATAAATTAGTAAAAGATTAATAAAAACACAAATTAAACGTCAAATTAAAAATCACTTGATGACGCAACAAACACGTGTAATGTGTAATCTTATAGTTTGGCAATAGTTTTTGGGTCAACGGGATAATCGAGTAGTACCGAATTGCATAAAAGAACCGTCTTTATAACTCCAAAAATTATAATCATATTAACTAACAGTTTACTACGTCAGATTAAGCGTCTCATTTCCAATTAAAATATACCTTTTAATTGAAATTTGAATGAAATACAGGTTTATGAAAAAGCGAAGAGTGTGAAAAATATGATTACAAATATCTCGGCAAATAATTATCCGATCGATTTCATTCTTTATGCAAAATTTATGTTTTTTTGTCTTTTATATTCACTCCTTCAAATAAACAATTTCGAAAATTTTTGTATACCTTTTATCAGAACGAATATTTCGAGAGTCTGAAAAAAATAGTTCCAGATAATCGAGGTTACTGATATTCAATAGGCTTCTTCCCATCATTACATACTAAGTGTACACAAAATTTCCAGTCTCTATCTCAATTTGTTCAGGAGATAGAGCATTTACACACACAGACAGACGGGCAAAAAATTTTTTTCTAAAAATATGTTTTTCGGTATCTTTAGTGTCTGAAACGCTTCAATCCGTCAAATTTTTTAATTTTTATTTTTAAAATGATTACAAGATTTACCCTATGCTACAGCTACGTATGATGGGTAAGTAAAAAATGAAACTACAAACTCAAAGTTTAAATCAAGAATATAAAGATATCATAGACATTTGTAATATAACTTAATTGCATATATGGCTCTTTTTTTACTGTGATTCTGCTAAAAAAAAAAAAATCCAGATTCAGATTCATAATTTGTATAAAGTAAGCAAAAAGTAACAAAACACAATTTAGTCACCAATAAGTTAAAATGTACATAAAATTTACCTGTATGCAATCTCAAGTGAACTTTTAAACTCCCCTTGGTAGCAAATAAGGATCCACAAACATGGCAAATAAAATTTCTTTCACCAGTGTGAGTCTTAATATGACTGTCGAGAGTTGATTTAACAGTAAAGGCTTTACCACATGTTTCACATGCAAATGGCTTTTCACCAGTATGTATTCTTAAATGGCGTACAAGATCACTAGGTTTCTTAAAGCTTTTCGGACAGTGCGTACAAACATGGGGATGTTTTGGCAAGTACTCTGATTTGTCCTAAAATAATAATATTATTAATTATAATAATGCAAATAATATAAAAAAAAAACTTTTTTAAAGATTCTAGTTAATATTAAAATTGCTAACTGGCATGCATTTAACTTGCATGGTATCTTTGGATTTATTTATTTACTTATTTTTTTTTTTTTGGGGGGGGGGGGAATTCATTCTGCATTTGATAAATATTTCTAATTTTATCCTCATTAAATTTCTTTTAATAAGAACAAAATGATATTTACAATATAAATTTAATTAAATTTTGAAATGTGTGATTTTCACACAAAGTAAAATGCCCCAATTTTACAATGAGGTCATTTTCACAGGTAAAAACAGTTTGTATTTTATCAAGAAACAACTATTCAAATTAAGGGGAAAAAAGAAATCTGAAATTTGAAGAGACACCAATCAAGGTGCATATACTCTTGGAATTTCCAAGGAGTCTGGGCAGTGCCCACCACTATTTCACATAAGATTTTTATTTAATACTAGCAGGCTATGCCCGCTGCGCTGGTCAATATTTCCAAATGAACCTTGGATTAAACTAAATGGTGAATTTGAACTTGTATTTTAAACAATATGGATCTTCAACTTGACCTTGCACATTACTGAAAACGATGCGAACGCCATTGCGATATAATGTTATCTTAAGCGTTGGACAAAATTTAGCAATTAAGAAGTAATTGTTTTAGTTGATTATAAACAGCGCACTTATGGTCGGGTAATGAGACCGTTATGACAACAGGAATTAATACCTCTGTAACTAATCAACATATAATGAAATCGTATATACTAACACCATTCCTAAAAGTCATGCAACAGGGCCACTTGTAACAAAATATGTTCTGTAGATTTTTTTTTTTAAAGGCTAAACTTTCACAATCAGGTTCACTTAATTTTTGAACTTTTACTGTTGCTCTATAACTAAGTACCCTTGAACAATATGTATACACTAAAACTTTTCCAAAATTATTACCTAACTAATTGTGGTATATCCTACGGAAGTATTATAAACAATCGGAATGAAATACAAATTTCCGTTGGAAATATATAGTAGATGATGATGATGCGATTTTGTGTAATAGAATTCATAGTAAAGTTTTCGCTTCAAACAAAAACGATGCTTTCAACATTAAAGCTAATACACCAATATGTGAAGTATCCGATTACGGAAGGTTAACTTGAATTCTCATGAGCAACTACTCAAAGAAAAGTGAATACGTGGCTTTTGTGATACTTTTATGTCAGCCGGGCGCAGGTAATAAATCAATAAAGATTGTTTTCATAGCATATTCTTATTTTATTATTTTCATTTAAAACACAAACCTTTCACTCATTTAATTTAAAATGCATGCCTTATACTAATTTCATTTAAAAAACTGAAAAGATAAACAATAACAGGAAATAATGCCATAATTAAAAGCAAAAAAATATTTTTAATTTACATACGCAAAATGTAACTACTGCTACTGGGAATTTTAAAAATGCTATCAGCGAGATGTGCGCACGGTTGTTATAAATGTACCCATTTTTTCTTCTTATCGAGGAGCAATTTATAAATCGCACAAAATTATTCCAATACCAATTTCTTTCATTGAGGAACCTATGACCGGAAAAAATGGAAAAAGACTCTTGTAGATTCTTCGGATGACGGCATCTGACGCCATAAACCGAGTTTATATATATGAAAATAATTTTTAAGTCGTTACAAACATTGCTTTCATACTTAAATATTTTCATTGGTACTACTTGTTATCCCGTCGACCAATTTCGCCAAATTATATAAATCGCCAAACCATTCGCCAAATTATATAAATTGACATAATCTTTATTTTAAATAACGAAATAACAAATAAATTAATATAACATTAATAAAAATACAAATAAAACGTCGAAATTAAAATCACTTGATGACGTAAACACATGTAGTTTGTTTAAATTCAAGTGAATTTGATATTTACGATCAACCATTATTGGCATTTAATCTTATAGTTTCACGATAGATTTTTGGTCGACGGAATATCTAAGTAGTACCTTTTCTATTTTTGTTTTATAACGCTAAATTCTCAGTAATTTTTTCCCTTTTATTTTACATAAAATCACTATTTTTTTTTTTTTAATTAAGATGCTTGCATTTTTATTTCAAACTCATAGAGCCGTTTTTATTTTTTAGCCAAAAGGGTTGATTTGGAATTTTTTCCGTTGCTAGAGTAACGGATGTAATGATAGATATTTTGAGGTTTAGATGCCAAAGACACCGCCAAATTAGAAAAATATGAAATGTGTCATGAACTGAAGGACTTATAAAAATTTATTTGGTAACATTCGATTCAGCATACAAAACTACATTAAAATATGCTATCATTTGACGCATAATTTTGATATTCGATTTTTTTCCCCTCCCCGTGCAAAAACCATTAGGGGTGACACTTTAGAAAATCCTTTCTTAGCAGAAGTTTATGTCATAAGAAGTATTTTTACCACGATTTTGAAGATTTTAGGTTCAGTAGTTTGCGCTGTGCGTTAATTAGTCCCCTAATCCAGACTTTATTTTATATACTATATTAGATATGCGATTTTGCGGTGAATCGATGATCGAAAATTAGTCCAATATCATTTGAAATATTACATAACAGAGGAGAAAGTACGAAGAAGGACGAAGAAGAAATGACGAATTACAAAAGACTTGTAATTTTTTTTTCAAAATGTTGAATTTTGCCATAGTAATAACGTATTAAAACATAAATTTCCTTAAAAATTATCTTTATTTCCTAGATTTCGAATCTGTGAATTTTCCTATAAATGAAATTGGCGGTATGACTTGAGAAAACAGATAATATTTGCTTAAATAAAATGGGTAATATTCGTTGATCTGAGTTCGAGTAAATATCACATGCTTTCGGAATTACGGCGAAAAGCATTTTAAAAAGTATGAAATTATTTTACAATATGTATGTGTGGCAGAAATTCACGCTGAAATTTAAGTATTCGATTCCATTTTTAAAATATTAACTGATATCTATATAAGTTACAATTGAATATGAAAATGTACTCAAAAAATGATCTCTTTCACCTAAAAAAACACCATTTGTGAGAACATCCTCAAGCTAATGTCACGCTTATGCATTTTTGGCTTAAAATCTGATTGTTTGGCGACAAAAGAAAAATAAAAATTGTAAAGAAATAAATAGTAATTACACATGTGACTCACAATTACATCTGCTTGTTTCTTCTATAAGTCACGTGATGGGACAATTAGATATTAAAAAAAAAGAAAAGAACAGAACAGAAAGAAAATGTCGTTAAAATTTCATCTAATCAAATTTTCAGATTCGTTTCCATATCTAACGCAAGCGATAAAGAGCCAAATATTGCGCATCAAGTGTAATATTTCTTATTAAATTAATTTTTAAGCATTACAAATATTTCTTTCAGGTTTTGATTAAATGTTTCCGTTTTTTAATATTATCACTCATTAAAACGGATTTTCTTCTTCTTTTTTTTTTTTTTCATTTAAATAAAATTAGTAACAGTTTTTCTTTTATTTTTCGAGGTTTAATAGCCGTTTCAATTTTTTTTATCAACGATGAATTTCGCCAAGAAATAAACCTTATCGCCCAAAATAACAGAATTTTCCGTCATAATTCTAAAACTAATATAGGTGGAATAATGTGTTATAGCTTAAAACCTTCCCTGAAACAATACCTATCTAACGGTATAGGTCCCGTAAAAATCCATGCAGTAGAACTCGAAATCTAGGCGTTTGGAAAGAAATTTCCGTTTGGATTTTATATATATGATAGATAATAGAATAGATAATAGATTTTATATATATATAATAGAATAGATAATAGATTATGTGTTATGAACTATCTCAAAGTTTAAAACAGATCGCATTGTTAGATTTCCTAATTTTAACAATATCGCGTTATGTTAGTTCCACATTCCACCACCAGGGAGCACACTCTATTCTTAACGAAAGCGTATCTGAACGAAACTCCTTCATGCAACCTTTCCGTAGATACATGAATCAGGAGGGTGGCGGTCTTAACCAATAATTTAAGATAATTGCTGAAATTACTACGAAAAATATTTTAAAGGGGCCCTACGCGGTCCCCTAATAGAGTTAGAGGAAATCGGAAGACGGCAAAATAATCGCGGGGAAAAGTTTGCTTGGGTGCTTCGGAGCTACTTTTGGCGCGAGATCTAAGCTCTACGACCAATAGGAGCCCAGATATTTAAGGAAATATGAAGTAACAAAGTCCAAAATAATAGAATTTTCCGTACCAATTCTATAACCAATCTAGGTAGAATGATGTGTTATAGCTTAAAACCTTCCCTGGAACGATACCTATCTAACGGTATAAGTTCCGTAAAAATCCATGCGGTAGAACTCGAAATCTCGGCGTTCGGAACGAAATTTCCGTTTGGATTTTATATATATAATAGATTTCAATAGCAGAATTTCTAAACACTGTGTTTAATTGTAGAATTTGTATTGTTTTTTGCAATAAAATAAGTAAAATATTCTGTTAAAAAATTGCGGTAAAATCAATAAAGACAAATAATCCCCATTATTTCCTTTTTTACATAACAATAAAAGGATTAAATTGTTACTACTTGAAAAAATTTCAAAAAGAAAATAGTCAGCTCTCACTTATACATGTTTGAAGGGATTGATTTAAAATCACACTTAACTGAGAGCAGAGGTGCCAAGTTTTAATGAAAGTTATCAGTAACCAGAGTTCAGGGGTGATTCTGTGTAAAAAAAAAAAAAAAAAAAAAAAAAATTCTGAAATTTACAGCAAATTTTCTGAAAGGTTACAGCAGAGGTGGGAGGGGAATCACCTACCAGTGCTAATTTTAATTGCAGGTCAGGTTAACTCTGTTTTCGGATTGGGTGAATTTCAAGCTCAGAATAGATTTCTGCAAGTTTAATTCGTGTTAACCGTTTTTTCAAAGTTAGTTCAGTATATTATTTCATATTAAAAACTATACCTATAATAATAAACACAGATGTGTGTATGTGCTGTTTTCTAAAGAGACTGCTGCGTTTTTTCCGCGACCCTTTAAAAAAATTCGGGTTCTTTCCACGATTTTTTTAATAAAAATCACATTTTTTCTACGATCCTTTGACGGAATTCACGTTTTTACTACGATCCTTGACAAAATTCACGTTTTTTCCACGATCCTTTGACGAAATTCATGTTTTTTCTGCGAACCTTTGATGAAAGCTGCGTTTTTTCCGTGATCCTTTGACAAAATTTGTGTTTTTTCCGCGATCCTTTGATGAAATTTTGCATTTTTCAGCTACAGTTTGATGAAATTCGCATCTTCCCGGCATCTCTTTGATGAAGATAGCATTTCTTCTGCAATAATTGACGAAATAAGAGTTTTTTTTCTGCGATCCTTTGATGAAATTCACATTTCTTCTACGATCCTTTGACGAAATTACCATTTATTCCGCGATCCTTTGACAAAATTTGCACATTTTCAGCTATACTTTGACGAAACTTGAGTTTCTTCTGCGATTCTTTGACAAAAATCACGTTTTTTCTCCAATTCATTGATGAAATTCGCATTTTTTCGGCAATGTTTTCACGAAACTCATTTTTCCTCGATCCTATGATGAAATTCGCATTTTTTCCTCGACCATATGTTGAAATTCGCGTATTTTCCTCAACCCTATGACTGAATTGGAGTTTTCTGTCCCCATGATCTTTTTATGAAATTGGCGTTTTTTTCACAATCGTTTCAAGAACAACATGTTTTTCCTGCAATCCTTTGACAAAATATCTTTTGAAAAAAAATTCCCATAAAAAAGAATAATCCATAAAATCGTTCGGAGTTTTCCGTGGTTTTCTTCGAATCTTAGATTTCCTTGCGTAAATACGGTTAGGTTCCCTTAAAAAGACTCCCCACGGAGGCACCCTCCCTTCACGGCCCATATCTCTTGTGTAGATAATTGGCCATCACAAACAACACACACACACACACACACTCTCAGAGGACATTGTTTGTAGTAGTTTTTTATACACATTATGGGAAAGAAAAACATTTTGAAATATAAGAATTATGATTAATAACAATTTATACAATAAAAGGGGTGTAATATTAGTATAGTGTACTTAAAAAAATCCCTACACTTCCACTATAAAATTAAGTTTAAAAAAATCATAGAAGAAGATATACTTACATAAAAAAATCTCAATTTATTTTCTTTTAAGTATTCATTAATTCTAGTTTGTTTTTGCTTAGGCCACGTTTGTACAATGGTCTTTTCTAATGCATTAGAGTGCATTTTATGCTACATCAGAATTTTGAAGGTATCAGTGTGTCCATCAGGACTCTTAAAACAGTAGCATAAGATGGGACAATTACCCTATCAATTTCATCGTTATCATCTTCTTCTTTTTTAGCTGTCACGTCATCAGAAACAGTTTCAATATCTCTTATTGCCATTGATGATAAGTTTCATCAACATTAACGAAATCTTGAAAAGAAAGAGAATCTTGGCTTATGCTGTACCATTTTTCTTTGTCTATGTTAAAATCATTGCTGTTGTTTTCATTTTTAGGGTTTCGTTCATCTGACGAAACCCTATTCGTCTCGCTCCTCTGTCTGTCTGTCCGTCACAGAGCCCGTTCTCAGAAACTATACATGTTAGAGACTTGAAATTTTGGGTACTCATAGCTGAACACCTCACATCAAACAACAAATCATAAAATTTTGAAAAAGTTGGTAATTAACCTAATTACGGGCTAATTAAATTCTAAAATTAACCAATCAACCTTTTGAATGCAGGTGAAAATGCACGTTATCGAAATCCTCCCCAGTTTCTCCTAATGGTTGCCAGTAAACTCGGCAGATGCTCCGTCAAATCAGCCGGTGCAGGGTTACCACGGAGTACTTTAAGCAATAAATGAAGTGGACCTTCAAAAAGCAAAATTGGATCTGCCAAAATATCGGTCGTACAAATTCGTAACAGGTGTAGAAATACGCGGAAAAAATTCTACTTTATTTTGGTATAAATTTCAAATTTCTGCATAGGATAGAATGCAAAAAATCCACTAAAAATTGATCGATAAAAATTTAATTTCTGTGTTTTTAAAAACAATGAAAACAGATTTCCATTCACCGGAAGGCAGCTGTCATCATTTCTCGACATATCGGCACGGGAGAAATTTAAGGGGAGGGAAGTCTAATACGAAATTTAAACTTTTTAAATATTAAATTTTTCGATTAAATTTTTTGACATCCGGGCTGGAAATTTCTCGCAGATTCCATACATACCCGGTTCAAAGAGATTGCTTCATTACGAGCTGAGATATTAATTATTATTTTATTAATTCCTTTTTTTCCATCAAATGCCAGATTAAGATGGAGGCATGTGCTTTTTTAACGGAGATTTCATTTAAATTAGGAAATTAACAAATTGCGTGGGGTGTTTCGACGGCGCGCTATGAGATAAGTATTAATTATTCAATATGAAAAAGTTTATAGGTTTATAAGTGTTCATCCCACTATTTCTGAATAGCAATTTCAGGAAATATCTTAAATTGTTGTTTAAGACCGCCACTCGATGTCTTCGAAACTTTAAGATACTTTATAACACATAAGAAAAAGTGTAAAAAAGAATGGAGTGTAATATTTCGTGGAGTGGAGGGGGGGGGGGGGACTAGATTTATTTATTAAATCTTAGCGTTTGTTATCGCAGAAAATGTTTTAAATTGTTGGTTAAGACTGCACCGCCACCCTCCCGACCATGTATCTACGGAGAGATTGCGCAAAGGAGTTTCGTTCAGATATGCTTTTGTTAAGAATAGAGTGCGCTCCCTGGTGGTGGAATGCAGAACTAACGTAACACGATTTTGTTAAAATTAGGAAATATAACAAGGCGATCCGTTTGCAACTTTAAGATACTTCATGACACATAATAAAAAGCTTATAAAATAATGGTGCATGCAATTTCCTGTGAAGGGAGGGCGGGGAAGGGGCGCTGGATTTCTTTTTTAAAAAATAGCGTTTACGACCTTTTTAGGTGTCGTTTTTTGAGCACTATGATATACTCAGACATGTGCTGCTTATGAAATATAAAAATGTCAAAATTTCAGTTACCACTATTTCTGAATAGTACTTTCAGCAAATTTCTTAATTTCTCGCTTAAGGCCGCCACCAACTCCAGTAACACATCCACTGATAGGTTGTTTAACAGAGTTTCGATCTGATACACTTTTGTTATGAATAGTGTGCGCTCCCTGGTGGTGGAATTTGCGACTAACATAACACAATTTTGTTAAAATTATGAAATCTAATAAGTCGATCTGCTGGAAACTTTGACATAGTTCATAACACATAATAAAAAGCTTATAAAAGAATGTTCCGTGCAATTTCCTGGGGCGCCTACCTATCTCGGGTGCTATAGACCCGATCCCCTCGACTAATATACCTACGGATAGGTTGTAAAACGGAGTTTCCTTTGGATAGAGGTTTGTGTAGAATAGAGTGCGCCCCTGGTTGCGAAATGTGGAACTAACAGATTTGACAAAAGGATAAAGTGTTTTAAAGGAATATTAAACGAAACCCTCTGTGCAATCTGTGATCACACTTACCCACTTGTTCTGTAATGGAATAACTTCAGCATTATTTCAATGAACAAAACCAGCTTTTCTAAAGCAGTTAGAAATTGCTGTGGCTGTTATGTTATTCCAAGAGGAAACCAATATATGCATAGCATCCAGAATCCAAATTTTCTTGAATTCCTTTTCTGCTCTAGTGATTTAAACATTCTTCGCACCAAATCTTTCCTATAATGCACTTTAACTGAGCTTACTACATCAAGATCTAATGGCTGTAGTCTGCTAGTACAATTTGCAGGAAAAAATATAACTTGTGTATGTGGAACCGAGCAATGAGAGATCTGAAGGATGGGCGGGACATAGATTCATAAATAGCAGAACTTTGATTTTCTTTTTTGAGCCATCTTCATATCAATTTCCTTCAAAAAGTCTAAAAAGTTTTTCGATGTCATCCAAACTTTGGTGCTGCTTGCATAAGAACAGGCAGTTTTTCCACATTTTTTAAACACTGTGGTTTCTTGGATTTACCAATCATTCGCTGTAACTTTTATGATCCATCCGCATTGCAACTTAAAAAGCAGTCACTCTTTCTTTGCTGTGTTTTCCACCATAACATGTATCTCCCATAAAATCCAGCATTTTGTTTGGCAAAAAATGATAAAATAAACGTGTTTCATCACAAATGAACTTAACATCAAAGTTTTTAATTAAATTTGGAAGGTCTGTGATCGATTCATTAACAGTTGAATCTGAAACGGTTGTGCTTTCACCACTCAGACAATGATTTTTTAACCCTATCACTATGTCCTATCGAAACATGCCCTGTTGTGAGCTGGGGTTCTCACAGACCCCATACTATAATGCACATGTTTAATATGGTTTAAATATCTTATAAATTACTTTTTTCATTTATTTAGTTAGATAAAAAATAATTAACGCTTATTCTGATGTTTTCATAATAAACTTTTTTATTTATACCCAAAAATATTAAATTTAAATTAATTTTAACATATTCTAAATATTGGCTGAGCATACCTCACAAACTGTCTTTTGGTGTTCCGGCAACAAGGGATATGGCAACAATAACAGCGGGTTTTCCCTTTTCTATCCATAGAACGTGAACATAGCTGGCACCTAGCCTTTTTATTAGGTTCTTGGATTCCAGATCCTGTAGTTTCAGTATGTAGTTTCGGAATTTCAATCCCTAATGATTTGAGTGAAAGGCGAACCCCAGGTTGCAGCGTTTGAAAATTCTGCAGTCTTCTCTGAATTTGATCATTTACTAATTCTCTCCCGAGATCTTTCAGGTATAAGTGTCGTTGATGGCACTTTCCAGATTCCCAATCTGAGTACTTTGAAATTCAGATAATGAACCCAGCAACAGCTGCACTGTTAATTATATTAAACCAGAAGACCATATGCCAACGGTGTATCTTTCACTTGCAAATATACAGTCTGCATAAATGATCAAAGTTGTCAACTCAAGATTTTGTTGCATTGTAATGAATAATAATTTCTGGCTTATTATCTTTCTCTTCAATTATCATCTTGTCATGATGCATGGATGATAGTAAAATGACCACCTTTCCTTTCTTTGGAGTATAGCTAAGTAAGTAATTAAGTACTGGAGTAAGTTCTTTATCAAAACAAAAGATAGAAGGCTTCTCATCACACTGACGATTTGGCAGTGATTCTTTAGAACTTCCTTTCGATTTTTTCGAATTGTTCCAACTACCATAGTTTTTGCAACTAGCAAATCCTCTGCTAACTGCGTGTTGGTGAAGTAATTGTCCATGGTAACATTACGACCTTTGTTCTTCCAAGGGTCAACAATCATTTGATGGTTTCTGAAATATTATTTGCTCCAAATACAACACCAGGTTGTCGCCTGACATACACTTTGCTTTCAAAGGAAACGAGGTAGTTGAATCACAACATCAAAATATTTTTATCCCATACTTTCCAGGCTTACTCGGTATGTATTGTCGAAAACTGCATTGACCACATGTTGCCACTAATCGCTCATCGACTGTTAGATCTGTTTCAGGCTTGTAATATTTTGCCAGATTTTCAAGAAGCATTTGCCAAACGTCATGAACAGCAGCTAATTTGTTTACCTGTAATCTTTGATTTCTCGTTGCATCGTTGTCAAATCTGCAAAAACGAAGCAGATTTTGAAAACGTTGCATTGACATAGTAGCACGAGACATTGGCCTTAAACTGTCCATGGACCACATTTCCTCCAAACTTTCATTCGCAGATTTGTAGACACCACTGAGTAAGAGTAAGCCAATAAAAGCATAGAGTTCTGTTTCATCGGTTCCTTTCCAAATCTTCCTTTTTGTCGGATTTTCTTGATTCCAACATGTTATCACCTTTTTTGCCCTTCTGATAGTTTCTCGGGCAATAACATTGATTATTTCAGACTTTATAAACAAATTTAGGGAGTCAAATTTATTAGTTACATTCTTAGCATTCCCTGCTAATCCACTTGCCTCTTGTAAAATATTAACTGACAATGTTTGGGCTGAACTAGGGTTATTTGTCATTTACTTACGTCCTGATTGTGATTAAAAAATCTGGGAATGATTTAGCAAATTGGTGTACCGAGCTCGTTTAGAAGAAAGATGTTGAGAGTCACTAGAATCATCACTTTCGTATTCACTATCGATTTCAAAGTTCAGATCTTGAATACTATCTTCGTCACTCTTTTCAAACTCAAATGACTCACCGAAGCTATCTATATCTACATCATCATCACTTTCACTTTCTTGTATCATACACAAAGCGTCATATACTGAAATTCATTTTCGTAACATTTTGAAGCATCAAAGCATAAGTCCCAATTGAAAGCGCAGTCAAGTGACAATTTCATTCATACACGAGCAAAAAAAAAAGAAAGAAAGAAACACATCTGCGGATAACTAGTGCTATCTATCGGATTCTGGGAGTAACAATCTGTGAAACAAAATTTTCAGAACCATGTTATAAATATTTGCTGTTCTAAAAGATTTTTTTTTTCATTTTTGGTAACGTTCCATGAATTTTTTATCTTGGGGTCCACACAGACCCCAGGACATAGAAATATGCTATCTATTTTTCAAAAAAAAAAAAAACAAAAAAAAAAAAACAAGTACCATTTATATTTGTACAGTTTAATTTTTACCATGCATTACAAATATTATGATATGAGATGTCACAGTCTGAAACTACTCAGTGAGTGATAGATATTTTTTGACAACTTGTTGAAAGTGCTTGGGGTCTGTGTGGACCACAGGACATAGGGACTGAGTTAAACCGTGTCTTTTCTTAAGTTTTTCTAGCCATCCCTAAGATGAAAATTTTTCGATTCCCATTTTTGATGACAAAGTGAGTGCCTTTTCTTTGAATAATTCACCACTAATGGGTAAATTAGAAGCTCTCATTTCTTTGAATCACTGAATTAAAGTGTTTTATAAAATCTCATATTTTCCATTCTGAATTTTTGATTGTTTATTCACTTGTGTAGAATATTCACTGTTCATTTTTTTGATCAAGTCCTTGTTCTTTAAAATTCCTCTGAGTGTTGATTCTGGCAAATTGAATTTTCGAGCTAAACTTATTTTTGACAGTTTAGGATAATTTTCTGCTGCTTGTATAACTTCCATTTTGAATGGTATTGTTAACTTTCTTGCATAAGGGAAGGAGGGAAGGGAACATGCACATGGCTTAGTGAAAGTGAAAGAAAACAAGGAACCATTAGAACTGAGGAGAGAGGGTGAAAAGTCGAATTGCAACACATTCTCTACCCTCTCAGGTGCTTTGCAGAAGGGTATTTTAACCTTTACATGTGCAGAAAATTCTTTATATATAAAAAAAAAGTTTTGTTCTTAACTCAGAGTTTGTGAATTTCACTGTTATTTCCGCTCATAACTGAGATAGACAATTCGAAGTGGCGCTTATAAGTGAGAGATCTATAGCATTATTTTCTTATTCCTCATGGTGGGACTTTATGAAATTTGCATATAAGTGAGAGGTGACTGTATTTCAGAAATTGAAAGGTGATGGATAAGCATTTTTTACCCCCCACCCCAAAATAGCACTAGGAATTTTTTTTTCTTCTAAAATCTTTTGATTGTTTTAATATAACATTAGGATCTATATTTACCACTTCACTGATTGAATTTTATTTGAAATTTGTTTCAATGTGCTATTTGAAGTTTGTTTCAATGTGTTATTTAGCAGTTAAAATTTCCTTACAAAATATTCTTTTATAACAACACTGGTCTGGTGTAGCATGTATAGCTAATTAGCAGAATTTTTTTTCTTAAAATGATTTTTGTATGTAAATTGTGTCATTTCTTATAACATACAAAGGATATATGACATGATAAAACACAAAAAACAAATGGAGATTACGACATTAATTGCAATGTTTGAAAAGCAAATTAATATATAAATATATTTACTTTTTTTTAAAATAAAAAATGTACTGACATTTTAAAGATATTTTAATTGTTAGAAAATCTGATGGCAAACCATAAATTTTTAACCTCTTTAAAAAATGTAAGGGTTCATAGTTCTTGTTAATTAAAATAATAAATCATTATTTGTTTTACACTCTATTTTAGTAATATCTTTCACATTGACATTTTCATCATAATGTGTGTTTTATTGTAAGTTCAACAATAATTTACAGTTGAAATCATCCATAAAAATATCTGGCGATAATATTGTCTGTTCAAATGGATATTTTCACATAATTTTTTATCAGCTTTAAAAATTAAATGGAGTTTTGATAATGTTTCATTGAGATGTAAACTAAAATATTAAAAAGAGCTATAATGTAAAAAATTAATAGAATTTTAAGAGTTCACATTTATTATCATATTTAAATAGATATTTTATTTTAATAATAGTAATAAATCTGATAAGTGTTATCAATATCAAGATCTAACTTTTTTTATAGTTCAGATAATTCCATTTATCATGAAAAATATAAAGCACCTAATACAGGTTAGACTCAGTCAAACACGCTAACAATTTGGCAACTAATCTAGTATCATCTGAGCATCAAAACACTAAGTAGATATAGCAGTATTTGCAAGATTTTTTATTTATTTATTTTAAGATATTGCAGCTAATTATTTTAAAGCTATTTCTACCTTTGGTCGTCCATTAACGAACATTGTATTATGCAAATTAGTGATCTGAATGCATGGCCCTCTCCTCATAAGATACAAGTAAATTTAATCTATCTAAGAGATCATATAGTTAAGATAATAATTATATCCATAATAATCTAACATAAGAAGCAAATTTTATGCATCTGAAATAAATATTTCATCTTACTTGTTTATCAGTAGCTGATTCAATAATACTTCTTTGAGCTACGTTAGTTACAGTTTGCTCTGTAACTGATTCTGGTTCATTAGTGTATGCAAAAACCTGGTTTTCTCCATTTATAACTTCTAAAGAAGAAAAAGAACAATATTTCACTTCAGAGTAACATATAAATATTACAATGAATTTAAATATCAGTGTGAAATGGATTAAAACAATCGTCTTTGTAATTACTGGATTGTAATATAGCTGTGTTTTAATAAATGTTTTGATCAGAAAATTAAATAAAAGTAGCTTCTACAAGGTGTTTCAAAATTATGTATCAGAACAGAAAAGGCAGGTAGAAGGGACCTAAATAAGCAGATTTCGAATAGGAATGTGGATGCAGAAATGCAGCATTGAGGCAGTAGAGAGCACTGTTGAATTCGGTGGATGAAAGCACTTTGCTGACTTGATTCGTCATTCTTCGCACGGATTTCGAGCAACATGCATCATTACAACTATGCGGAGCTCGCCGACATGTATTTTATGTATGGGGCTAAAGGAAATGGCTCCCATCCAACAGCTCTCGAGCTTATCGAAGGACTATTCTACTGTGCGTTAATACTGCTTCTTCCACTGCAGGAATTCTGCGATATCTTCCAGTGCCTGTATCACACCTCAAAGCATAAAACGATCCACCATGCACAACCCACGATAAAGATGCTCAAATGTTTGGCGGTCCCGCAGATTCCTACACAGGAATCGTTCCATGTACATTCTTTGAGCAGTCGCTCCTTTTCTTTTGGGCAGTTACCATACATGGAATGCATGTTGGCAAACTCCACAGAGGAGTGACGAGGCATGTCGCTCTAAATCCATGCAGAGAATAGCAATTCAAGCTAGCAAAGTGCTTTTATTCACCAAACTCAACAGCACCCTATACTGTCTCAACGCTGCATTTCTGCACCCACATTCCTATACGAAATTGGCTTACTTAGGTCCCCTCTACCTGCCTTTATATTTTTGACATAAAATTTTGAAACACTCTGTATGGTTTGTTAAGAATTGAACTAAGAACTCAACATAATAAAATGAATATCTTACATGAGCAACAATCCTGGTATTTTATCATAAAAAAGCTGCAATCAAGGCACCAATTAAAAGATTTTTTTCATACTCATTTTATGAATTTAGATACCATTGTATTTTAGTACTACAGTAGAACCTCGATTTTACGTTTCCCAACTTTATTTTCTAAATTTAGATAGTTTAAGGTTTATATTATACTTAATAACCAAATTTAAGGAATTTCATGATTAAATTAAATATACACATTTGATGTAATTAGTCTGTGTTTTCTTGTACATGCATTGTATATATATTAAATAAATAATTTTTCACTTTGAATTCCTGAGTTTTTTGTTTAGCTTTTTCTCCATATAAATGCTATTGTTTTTATGTGTTTATTTTACAATGTGGCCACTGGATTCTTTGGGCTTAGGAGCACTGGCTCCTTCCAGATTTCGGGAATCTGCCCTATAATATTTATGCACAATATACCATTGCATAAATTTTATTTACTATTCTTACACAGTAAGTATTGTATTGGAATGTTAAAATTACTGTTGGCATGTATTTACCAACAGATTTGTTATTTAACTGTCTAATACCCTCTTAATCAGGGTTGCAAAAAACCTGGGTTTTTTATAAAAAAAAACCCAGCCCGGGTGAGTTTTATTAAAAAAGCCGTGTTAAATGGGCAATTTTCACCGGGTAAATTGAATTAAAATGCCAAAATGTGGACTATGATTCCATCTTCCACATAAATAATAATCTTCAGGGTTGCCACTGTATGGAAAAACTGAGGGAATTTAAAAATGAGTATTAAAAACAAGGAATTTTACTAAATCTTAGTTCTTTGCAAAATTTATCCATTGAAATTTTGGAAATTCTCAGAGGAATTACTCTTGGAAAATTTAATTTTTTGCTCAGGAAAGTGCAAGGAATTCAATTGCCAAAATAAATGGCAATCCTGATCTCAAATACAATCTTTGTGAACACTTCATAGTCTAATAGATGGGAATGACTTCATAGTCTTAAATGGGCAATTTTCCTCATGTAAATTGGATTAAAATACCAAAATGTGGACTATGATTCCACTTTCCTCACAAATAATAATCTTCAGTAATAAAATAATAAAATACAGTAAACCCTATGATAACGGAACCTGTTTACAACGGAATCCTGTCTTAAATGTAAAAATGTCATTGTCCTTACAGTAAGAATATCATACCTGCTAACACGGTAACCTGTTTAACATGAAATTTTTCTTCTGTCCCTTGAAATTCCGTCTTAGACGGTTTCATTATACTAAATAAACACAACAATCTTATCAGGGTTGTAAAAAACCTGGGTTTTTTATAAAAAGCCCAGCCCAGGCAGGTAGCTGGGCGGGTACCTGGGCAGCTACCCACTACAACCCTGCTCTTAATATATTAATTGTGTTGAGTTCTGTTAAGAATTAATTACACTGGGTTGTCTGATTTTATAATCTAGAAGATTATAGAAAAACAACTCTAAATGCAAACAATAAATAAATCGAAATAATAATAAATCCGGCATTAAAACATAAAAACTTAATATCAAATACAGTATGGAACCATTTATCCGGAATGATATTTCTAATAGACTTATTTCAGAATCTCTGAAGAAAAAAGTGTCATAGACTGCCAGTTTGACATATACATTGCTTGAAACAGTTGTATAATTTGATGTCAATATCTAGTATTTGAAATAGAAACATATTTAGTTGTATTTTAGATGTTTTAAATTTTATGCAGAGGAAGCAGAACAATTTTTGTTCCCAAGGGATTTCCATAAATTACCTCCTTTCAAACTCTGGTTAACTTTTGATCTTTCTTGCATCTGATTTTTAATCCAAATAATATAATAATTTAAAATCAGAAATAATGCCACAACCAGATATATTCCACAAAACGTATCAAATGGGTGCTGATTTAATGCCCAACCAATTAACCAGAAAAACCAGTTATCCGGAATACATCTGACCCCAATCATTCCGGATAAATGGTTCTGTACTGTAAATAGACAAAAGTTGCTAGGAAGAAAATTAATTTCTTTGGTGGGTTAGTACTTAATTTTAGCAGCAAATATCAATGGAAAAAATCTATGACTTCATGCAATTTATTGTTATACTCTGCAGCTGAGATTTGTCACTGAGATTAGCAAATTGCTGAGCACAACAAATTTTACACAAAAGAAAGCAAGTTAAGGCCATGTGATTTGTAGAATGGCACAATTTTCTCCCCTGAAATAACGTTAAAAATAGAGTCAGTTCTTGCTATAAACTACTATTTTTTTTATTGTGCTACTGACCACACTACATTGTTCAAAATATAGTGTGCTACTACACTAAAAACTACTTATAGCACACTACTTCCGACCTCTAATTGGGACACATTGTTGTAGCACAATTTGTCCTGTTAAAGCAGATATCCCAATTATCAGAAATAAAGTAAATGAAAATTTAAAAATTTTGTTATTGATATTTTATCCCAATTAAACGGCTGCCCAATATAAAATCTACTGTATATAACATTTTTCTCCAAGTACTAATACTACATATAAAATTAAACCCTTACCAATAATTTGTGGTACAGGAGTAGCATTCTGATGATAAAGGACAAGATGCTCTTTATAAAGTTCTTTAGTAGAAAATTTTGCTGTGCAATAGGAACAGTGGAAAGGTTGACCAGAATCATGGGTCAGAATCATGTGACGAAGAAGAGCTTTTTTTGAGGACAGCACAAAATTACACTTTTCACACTGGATACCAGAATTAGGTTCATGGGTTTTCATATGATCAAACAATATTCTTTTAGTGGTGTAGAAATGCCCACAAATATTACAGCGAAAACGTCTATCTCCAGTATGTTGGTGAATATGCTGCTTCAAATAACTTGATTTTTTAAAAACTTTTGAGCACTGTAAACACCTAAAAAAATATTCTAACAATAAATAAAAATGTCAACATCTCCAAATACACAATTTATAATATTTTCCTATCTCACATATATTCAATTTAGAGAGGAATTTTTATCTACACAATAAACCAAATAAGTATATCTAAGCTAATAAATTAGTATACAAAATATCTCAAAATTGTTAGATAACATCACATTGGTAAGATAGATAATTATAATTTTATCAAATTGTTGGGAAAAAAATGTTAGCACATATTTATTTAATATTATTATGTTTGAAAAACACATCAGAAATAAGAAAAATTTTAAATTTAATTGTGACATTCAATTTTGTCTTTTACAATTTTAAAATGCACATATAATACTGATTTTCAGACTGAGTGAAAATACAAAGAATCATGGAGTTAGAATTTTTTTTTTATGTAGCTTTTGATTTAATTACTTATTAGAATCAAATGAACTGATTTACAGTGCATATTAAACTCATATTAACTTTTTAATGAATATTTTCTAATAATTTAAATCAGCTATACTCTTTCTTTCTTTCCCAAATTGTAAGTGATGAAGAAAATGGTAAAAAAATAACCATTACTCACAATAATTAAGGAATCATACATAAATTGTGAATTTAACAGCACATCCAACATAGAATTTTCATGAAGCATACATAATTGTTTGAATCTGCATAGCAATTGGATTCTTACCAATAGATCTAATCGAAAAATCATACCAACTATCACACTTATTACAAATAACACAGAAATTAAACTGTTTCATAAAGCTTGTTCCAGAAAAAGTAAGCAAACAAGTTCAATATCTTATTGCTGACTTTTTATGTTGATGCTGTTTGTCATGTTAACTTAAAATGTTAGTTTTTATTAGAATAAGTTTAGCTTTGTTAACATGACTTACTTTGTTTTTACCCTCTCCAAGTCAACAGCGAAATACATGAAAAATGCCATTGCTTCTCGCTACCGACATGCCGTTTTTCCATAATATGTGACATTGTAGCGATCCGGAACTGTGATTGAAATATCACCGGTGATTCACTGTTCACGGCTGTCGTTCGTACGTTTGACGTCATGGCGCTGGGCATGAGGTAAGAAGCATTTGACTCAATGGCGTTTTATGATGTTTTACAGTATTTCATTTCTAGGAATGGCATCACTTAGTATGCAGAAATTCTGTATTTGTATAAATGACTGGACGAATTTGCCTTTCGCCGTAGCTGCGTGTTGTGAGCAGCTCTTGTATTCTTTTTGTTATGGCGTAGTAGCACTATTTAAGTAACCTTTATTTAATGTTTATTTTAGTTTGTTTTAGTTCAAGCACAGTTATGCTTGTTAAAATTTCATCTTGTAAATATCACCACTTTTGTCATCATTAATAAATAGAATTGTTGGAATTTCTTTGCTTCTTCACTAAGCCTTCCACACAACTTCACGTTATTTTTAGACTTTCACTGATCTCTGCTGTCAAGATATAGTCTTATGCTATTAAAAATAGATCAAATGGTTATGGGCCCAGACCCATTAAATAACCATTTTTAGTGAAGTTTTGATACATGTGGAAGTGAAAAAGATGTCTTGTTGCCGTTTGTGAACTTTTCTGGGTTTTCTTAGCGAACTTTTGTGCTCCTGTTGACGCTTAGTTTCGCCGGTTTCCAAGATAGAAATTTCCTTTTGACGGGGGCTGATGGAACAACAAAACATCACCCTGCTCACAAGTAGCAACTGGGAGTCCTGGAAACATGAGGTCAAGGTATTATTACTACATTACAGAGCCTGGGAGTTTGTCGGAGGTACAGAGGAAAGTAACAAGCCACCTGATAATCCTGTTATAAGTGAAAAGCCAGACCAGAATGATACTTTGGAGAGTGAAAAGTTGCCTTCTAAAACGCTAGAACCAGCTGCCAATAAATCAAAAGTGGAGCCAGAAGCAAGTGACCTGACATGGAGAGAGAAGCAAGACCAAAAATTGAGAAGAAATAGAGCCTACACCATCATCTATCAATCCCTCAGCTCAGAATTTAGACCAATGATATCCAGCACGACAGATGGAGCCAAAGCATGGAAGATTTTGCATGACCACTTCGAGCCAACAACAACAGCCCGTGTGATCCAATTGCTTGATGTTTTTTTTTGGTACCAAGTATGTTCCGGGTGAGAACTTAGGACTTTTTTTGTGTCTTGTTAAACAAGCTGCTGAACGTCTTTGTGGTGTGTGTCATCAGCTACAATCACTTTACGTCGGTTATCAAATGATACGGAGTCTTCCGGATGAATTTAGAGCCACTGTCCAAGCCATCTACTGGTGGAAGGATGTGGAATTTACGCCTGATAAAATAGAATGCGAGCTCCTGCTGGAAGAAAATAGATTACGCCTGTCTCAGAAAAAATTTTCTGATGTGAATGTAGCTTTTTCCAGTGAGTCATCTGTTAAACCAGGTAAACACAGAATTGGTCCTTGTTTTTATTGTAAAATGTATGGTCATGTAATTTCTAACTGTAAGCTAAGATTAAGTAAATCTAATTACCAAAATTCTAAATATTCTAACAGTAGAAGTAATTGTGAAATAGCTGGTAAAAGTAATTTTGAAAAAGATAGTAAATGTAATTCTTATAGACCTAATGTCAAAAATAAATTTCAAAATAGACCTAATTCTAAAAGTAATTTTCAAAAGAAATCTTGTCAATCTGAAACTAGTAATGTTGAATGTAAAATGTTTAATTGTACCTTCTCTGAACTGGAATGTAGTTTAATAGAACTTTCTCCTGAACTGTGCGGGGCAAATTCATCGGATCTGGGCTATGGTAATACCCAATGGGTTTTTGATACGGCGGCTACAGCCCATTTTTGTAGCAATAGAAATTTGTTTTTCGATTTTCAGCCAGTATCCGATTTGCACATGTCTCTCGCAGTTGGGGAGAGAGAATGTCCAGTTGAGGGAAAGGGAACAATTCAGTTTTTAATAAAATGTAAAAATGGCAAATTTAATCGTATTATTTTAAAAGATGTATTATATAATCCTAAATTGAGAAGAAATTTGTTGTCTGGAGTTAAACTAGAAAAGTTGGGGATTAATTTTGTAGGGAAAAATGGTAGAATTCTTGTATATGACAAAAATGGTAATGAGCTCTTTTATGCATTAAGAAAACATGACCTTTATTTTTTGAAGCCTTCTAAGTATGTAACTAAATGTGAGGGAAGTACAACTCAGTAAATTTTTCAGCAAATCAAATAGAAAAAATAAATGTTAATGAATTATGGCATGAAAGATTCTGCCATATTAACAGTAAGTATGTTGTAAACACAAGTAAACAAAAAATTGTTAACGGTTTACCTTTGCTATCTAAATTGACTGAAGATTGTATTTCCTGCAAGTTGGCTAAGTCAAAAAGAGTGTCGTTTAAACCAATAGGTCAAATAAGGTCTAAATCTCCTCTCCAGCTGCTGCATATGGATTTATGTGGTCCTTTACCCGTTACATCTCATGGAGGAAGTAGGTATTTTTTGTCCATTATAGATGATTTTTCTAGAAAGGTCACAGTTTATACCCTGAAAAATAAGTCTGACGTTTTTGAGACCTTTTTTAAATATCAGAAAAGAGCCGAACGGTTTTTAGATAGGAAAGTTGTCTCTGTCAGAACAGATGGGGGTCTTGAATTTTGTAATCAAGAATTTAATAAATTTCTAGAAAATCAGGGAATTTCTCATGAAAAGACCAACTCATATTCTCCCAAGATGAACGGTTGTGCGGAATGCTTTAATTTAACTGCCCTCGATGGAGTAAAAACCCTTCTTAATCCTAGTGGTTTATCCCAGAAATTTTGGGCAGAAGCTCTTTTGTGTTTCACTTACGTGTGGAACAGAGTCTGTCACAAGAATTTTAAACTAACGCCTTTTGAGCTGTATTCTGGGAGAAAACTTTCTGTTTCTCACCTCAAAAAGTTTGGTTGCTTAGCTTATGTCGGTATACCTAAGCAAAACAGGAAAAAGCTCGATATGAGAGCAAAACTAGGTATAATGTGCGGTTATGCACAGCACACTAAAGGTTACCGGATATGGATAATAGGCGAGTAACGAATTTATGAAACTATAAATGTAAGGTTTGATGAAAGTAAAAGGGGGGTTCATGCCATAAATGACTCTAAACAGAATTTTCATTCTTTCTCATATTTTAATTTTCCTGAGGATGGGGATATTTTTCCTATAATAGACGATATTATTGAATAAAAAAAATAGATGTAATAGCCTATCCAAGACAAGAGAAATCAGTACTCAGAGCCAGGTTAGTCCTGTCAAAACTAGAAGTTTAGATTCTAAATCGAGTGATAGCTTAGATTTAATTCCTTGTTCATCCATTAAATGGATACGAACTACTGTTCCTCGTAGAAATGAACCTAGAATGGATATTTATTATGGCATTGAGGGAACTAAAGTTAAATTGAGATCCTTGAATGATACGATCAAATATTGTGCAGAAAACAACATAAAATATGATTATGATTTTTTTTATTTTAGTGGTAAAAATATTCAATCTGGTAAAGTTTCAAATACAGAAGTTAACTTGGTCGAGGTAAAAATCCCTAGAAGTTACAAGGAAGCTACTAAGACACCCGAACCATCTGAATGGGAGGAAGTTATGAATCAAGAGATGAAGGTCATGTATGACCGTAAAGTCTGGGATTTGGTAGAACCACCTGAAGATGCACAAATTTTGGGTAACAGATGGGTTTACACCATAAAAAGAAATGAAAATAATGAAATTGTTAGGTTTAAGGCACGCCTTGTGGCTCAGGGATTTAGCCAGATTAAAGGTTTAAGTTATGAAGAAGTTTTTAGTCCAGTAGTAAATTTTTCTATTATAAGATTGTTTTTTAGTATTTTTGTATGCCTTTTTAAATGGTTAAATGTACAGGTAGACGTTAATAATGCATATTTATATGCTGACTTGGACAAAGTAATTTATATGCAGCAGCTGGAAGGTTTTACAGTAGAATCTGGAAAAGTTTGTAAGTTAAATAAATCATTATATGGTCTCCACCAAAGTGGAAGACAATGGTTCTTTGAAATAGATGATGCACTTTTAAAATTAAATTTTCAGAAACTAAACTGGTGTAACTGTGTCTATACTCTTGAAAATAAACTTGTACTTTTATTGTATGTTGATGATATTATAATATTTGGTAAAACTGAAAGTGATCTGGAATTTGGAGTGGGTTTACTAAAAAGTTTCTTCAATTTAAAGGTTCTAGGGAAAACAAGAAAACTCTTGGGTATAGAGTTTGAAGAATGTGAAGACAAATTGTTTATTCACCAAACTTCATATATAGATAAAATTTGTGATTTGTATTCTAAATATAAATTTTCAATGAGTTCTGTACCAATACCTAAGGGGCTTGTATTGTCAAAATTGGACTGTCCTGTTAATCAACAAGAGATTGATGAAATGTCTAAGTGTCCCTACAGAAACCTAATTGGTTGTTTGAGTTTTATAGCAGGTCGAACACGACCTGACATTATGTATGCTGTAAACCTACTTTCTCAATTTCAGTCTAACCCAGGTATAAGACACTGGCACGGCACAGTTTATTAAAATTACTTGGTTATTTACAGTACACTAAAAATTTCAAATTAGAATTATCCAGAGTAAATGAGCTAAAACTTTCATGTTATTCAGATTCTGACTTTGCTGCAAATCGTGACGATCGGGTTTCTATAGGGGGTACATTTTATTTTTAGATAGGGTGCCAATTTCTTGGAAAACCTTTAAACAAAAATGTATTAGCCTATCTACTATGGAAGCTGAATATGTTACGCTCACTGAAGCAGCAAAAGAATTGATGTGGGTCAAAAATGTTCTAGAAAATGAAAGTTTAAAATTAAGTTTAACTGAATGTTCTTTATTCTGTAATAATCAGGCAGCAATTTCTTTTTCTAATTCACCAGTTGAAAATCAGAAAACCAACACATTAAATATTTATTTCTAAGAAATCTAGTTTATGATAAAAATTTTAAATTAAAGTATATTCCAAGTAAATATAGTAGATCCTTTCACTAAACCTCAAATTAAAGAACAGTTAATGAAATTTTGTATGCAAGCTTTAAGGATTTAATATTTATACATTTATGGTTACTCTGTTCATTGCCATGTTTCTTTTGACATGACATTGATCAGACTGCCTTTTTCATAAGTTTAATTGTTGAAGGGGAAAGAGTAGTTATTGAAAAAAAAAAAAAAAAAAAAAAGAAGTTATACATTTTGGTCAGATTTTGATTGGTACCTGGCCGGTGAATTTTGTTCAATTTTCCCCGACCCGATATTGATTAGACAGACTGTTTTTGAATTGAATATTGTATTTTTGAATAAAAAAAAAAAAAAAAATTACATAATATAATCTTTTGTAATGCCTTGGAGAGGCTAAAAAGAGGGCTGCTTGTTGTCATGTTAACTTAAAATGTTAGTTTTTATTAGAATAAGTTTAGCTTTGTTAACATGACTTACTTTGTTTTTACCCTCTCCAAGTCAACAGCGAAATACATGAAAAATGCCATTGCTTCTCGCTACCGACATGCCGTTTTTCCATAATATGTGACATTGTAGCGATCCGGAACTGTGATTGCAATATCACCGGTGATTCGCTGTTCACGGCTATCGTTCGTACGTTTGACGTCATGGCACTGGGCATGAGGTAAGAAGCATTTGACTCAATGGCGTTTTACGATGTTTTGCAGTATTTCGTTTCTAGGAATGGCATCACTTAGTATGCAGAAATTCTGTATTTGTATAAATGACCGGACGAATTTGATGAATTTGCCTTTTGCCGTAGCTGCGTGTTGTGAGCAGCTCTTGTATTCTTTTTGTTATGGCGTAGTAGCACTATTTAAGTAACCTTTATTTAATGTTTATTTTAGTTTGTTTTAGTTCAAGCACAGTTATGCTTGTTAAAATTTCATCTTGTAAATATCACCACTTTTGTCATCATTAATAAATAGAATTGTTGGAATTTCCCTGCTTCTTCACTAAGCCTTCCACACAACTTCACGTTATTTTTAGACTTTCACTGATCTCTGCTGTCAAGATATAGTCTTATGCTATTAAAAATAGATCAAATGGTTATGGGCCCAGACCCATTAAATAACCATTTTTAGTGAAGTTTTGATAAATGTGGAAGTGAAAAAGATGTCTTGTTGCCGTTTGTGAACTTTTCTGGGTTTTCTTAGCGAACTTTTGTGCTCCTGTTGACGCTTAGTTTCGCCGGTTTCCAAGATAGAAATTTCCTTTTGACGGGGGCTGATGGAACAACAAAACATCACCCTGCTCACAAGTAGCAACTGGGAGTCCTGGAAACAAGTTCAATATCTTATTGCTGACTTTTTATGTTGATGCTGTTTGTCATGTTAACTTAAAATGTTAGTTTTTATTAGAATAAGTTTAGCTTTGTTAACATGACTTACTTTGTTTTTACCCTCTCCAAGTCAACAGCGAAATACATGAAAAATGCCATTGCTTCTCGCTACCGACATGCCGTTTTTCCATAATATGTGACATTGTAGCAATCCGGAACTGTGATTGAAATATCACCGGTGATTCGCTGTTCATGGCTGTCGTTCGTACGTTTGACGTCATGGCGCTGGGCATGAGGTAAGAAGCATTTGACTCAATGACGTTTTATGATGTTTTACAGTATTTCATTTCTAGGAATGGCATCACTTAGTATGCAGAAATTCTGTATTTGTATAAATGACCAGATGAATTTGATGAATTTGCCTTTCGCCGTAGCTGCGTGTTGCGAGCAGCTCTTGTATTCTTTTTGTTATGGCGTAGTAGCACTATTTAAGTAACCTTTATTTAATGTTTATTTTAGTTTGTTTTAGTTCAAGCACAGTTATGCTTGTTAAAATTTCATCTTGTAAATATCATCACTTTTGTCATCATTAATAAATAGAATTGTTGGAATTTCCCTGCTTCTTCACTAAGCCTTCCAAACAACTTCACGTTATTTTTAGACTTTCACTGATCTCTGCTGTCAAGATATAGTCTTATGCTATTAAAAATAGATCAATTAGGAGTAGGGTGTAGAAAAATTATCTATTTTTTTTTAAATCAGAAAATGTTCATTTAAATGGATTTTTATGATTTTTTTTCCTGTGTTAAAATACTGAACAGCTACCAAGAATTGCAGGTTTCCAAAACAATCAATCCTCTAATTATTAGCACAAAGTTAATAAAATTTTAATTAGTAATTACTACAAAAAATTAGTAGTAATTACTGTAAATAAGTAATTTCATTAGTTAGTAGCATACAATAACATTATGTACATTAATATTTTGTAATAAATATGCAAATCTTTATTAAAATTATTAATATCTGCATTTAATATTAAAATGTTAACACAAGTTAAAATTAATACAGTAGACTCCCTCAAATCCGCACAGCTTGGGACCAGAGGTTGTGTGGATCTTAGAATTTTGCGGATTTCTGGTCATTTATTTGTTTACATTTTTAAACATTAATTTGATTGGTAGTTGAGCAATGGAAATTATAATGAATGGTTACAATAAAGTGAAACATTAAAATAATTAAGTAAAATATTAAAATAATTTATTAGTTTAAAAGTAAGTAATTATTAAATAAAATAATTATGCAAAATAAAAAATTTAGAAAAATATTAAAAATTAAGTCATGTAAATAATAATTAAGATACAATACTAAATGCACATAAATTACAATATAATATAAATATAAAATAATATATAAATAACACTAAATACAAACATACAATACTAAATATACATAATAATGAGGAAAAATAATTTTTTTTTTTTTTTTTTACAAACTTTACTTATTTTTTTATTTTATATTTTTGAAACATGGATAAAATGGTTGTTTGTTTAATTTTTTGTTTCGTTCTTTTGTTATTGCATCCTGAAGCTGCTGATGATTCATTATCTGTTGCTCAGATATAAAGCTCTGCTGCTTCAGGAAGCTCAAATATTTTTCTCCTATGGACCTTCTTCAAGATTAATTTTTTCAAGTTCTTCATCAGATTCAGTTTCTGATGAAGAATTTGCATCAATAACGAAATTTTATGCCATGTTTATCCAGATTTAATAAACGAAAAAGCTTGATTAATTAAAAAATATTTTGGAAAACGATCGCGATCGCCGATGATATTAGCGCCATCTTTATTTATTTCGGAAATAAATGCATATTTTCTTTATGAAAAAACTTGAGTTCAGTCATATTAATCAGAATTACATATTAAAATACGTACGCAAAATTAAAAATAAATAAATAAAAATCATTAGATTAAAACCAGTGTTGAATTCAGGAGGTGGCCTGGGGGGACATCCTCCCCCCCCCCCCACCGGAGCCACAGAAATCCCTCCCGGAAAAAAGTGTCTGAATTCAACATTGATGAAAACTGACGTCGATACCTCTTTCACGCTGCGATCTCAAAACGAAACTTATATCTTATTTGCCATGTTCCGTTGCTTCGCGCATTTCCTCTTTCTCAAGATTTTTCTCAGTTGTCTATACACACAGATAAGAGATAAGCGCTTTACTGTACATACAAAACAGGGTCATTAGATTTTTTTCGGAAGTAAATTCATATTTTTCTTCATAAAAAAGCTTGCATTTAGTCGTATTAATCAGAATTACATATTAAAATGCGTACGTAATATTGAAAAAATAATAAATATTGAAACACGAGGAAACGAACGGAAGAAAAGTAAACAATTCCACTACAGTTTACACTTGCTAATATTCTACAGAAAATACAATAAAGGGGAATTTTTCAAGGCTCGAAATGTACTGGAACAAATCGCAGCGATATTCCGGTTCTTGAAATTATGATAAATAAAGTTCCGATTCGTAAAATTATGGTAAATATCGTTCCGTTTCATACTTTCATTGAAACATTGTTACTGTTTAATATAGCTTATTGCGCTCTCTGTTACTATTTTCATTGTTATTTAGAGCCTTGAATGGGTTTTTTTTTTTTTATATATATATTGCTTTGTATGTTTAGAAATAAATTTGTCTATACTTTAATAATAAAAAAAAAAAAAATCGGCAAAAATAATTTTTAAATAGCGTTCTGTTTCGTAGATTTTTCCATTTCGAGCCCTGGAATTTTTGATATAGATATGCTAATTTATATAAAAATCAAAAGTAATATAAACTTATTTAGTAATAAATCAGCTGTAATAGCCAAAAGAGAATAATTAACAAAAAATTGAGTAAAAAAAACATGGCGGTAGTCGCTGATTTCGGCGCCATCTTGAATTTTGTGCCTGCACCTTAACTGTAAATTTCACTGTTTACATCTAAAAAAATACGTGGATTTTAGGCGTTCGCGGATTTTAGGGTCGCGGACTGGAGGGAGTCTACTGTAATTATTAAACAATTAATTCTCTAACAAGAAACAATCTACAATTTTATTTTTTAATTAATAAAATTAGAATCAGTATGATTACAGAAATAATAAAAACTCCAAATAAGTAAGTTCATTAGTTAGTAGTAAAACTAACAAAACAAACAAACATCATGGCAGCTCTTTTTTGCTGTATACATAGACAAATCACCATTAATTGCATCAATAATCTAAACTTACAAACATGTATGTGTATAATAACCAAAAAAAAATTATGAAAATGAGTTGCAACCATTAATTCATACACATATACAGAGTAAATATAAGAATGACCCCAGCTATATCCAAAATGCATAAAATATTTCATAGTTGTAGTATTACTACTCAGAAGGAATTATTAGCATCCAGTGTTTCAAATTAAAAAAAAGAAAAAAGTTTTGATGTTTTTTCAATCTTTAACTGATGTCTTTATTTGGTGTGTATGAGTTTAAAAGTAAAAACATTTATTCAACCTCTACTGAAGAATCTCTTCCTGTGCTTAACATTTTTATACCAATTACTTCTTTTTCTCTTGTACATTCTTTCACAATAGTTGATAAGTAGATGCTATCATCCTTTTATTCTTCTTTAGCTCCAATTTTATATATATTTATTTGTAAAAGTAGAATGAGAAATTAAGAGATTAGTTACTTATTCTTGTACTTGCAGTAATTTATCATACTTGCTATGTTAATTTTATTAAAAAGAATGAATCATTTGATTGCTCAAAGGAAATTATGACATTGCAAAGTGTATTAGATTTAATTAAATATAATTTTTGCTTTTTATGCTAGATAAAAGCTTGCTTTTCACTTACTGTACTTAATTTTTTTAAACTTAGAAAAAATTACAGTAGACTGCAAAATTTGGGTACACTTTTCGATGGTACAATAATGGAAATGGCACAAAAATCTCTATCCCAGTACCCCCTTCCAGTGGAATATTTCCAAATTGAAGGAGAATGTGCTAGCCATAACCAAAAACATACACAAAAAATTTGGTTCAATTCTATGCATAACTTCATACACTTTTTGATGGTACAATAATAAAAATGACACTGAAATTGCAATCACAGAACCCCCTTCCGGCAGAATATTTCCGTATTGAAAGAGGACTAGCTAGTCATAGTCAAAAAATTAGGTTCAGTTCTATGCATAACTTCATACACTTTTTGATGGTACAATAATGAAAATGGCATGGAAATCGCTATTACAGCAACTCCTTACAGTGGAAAATTTCCATATTGAAGGAGAACCTGCTGGCCATAGCCAAAAACATACACATAAAATTTGGTTCAATTCTATGCATAACTTCATACATTTTCTGATGGTTGGTACAATAATGAAAATGTCACTGAAATCGCTATCCCAGTACCCCCTTCAAGTGGAATATTTCCAAATTGGAAGAGAACCTGCTGGCCATAACCAAAAACATACGCAAAAAATTTGGTTCAATTCTATGCATAACTTCATACACTTTTTGATGGTACAATAATGAAAACGGCACTGAAATCGCTATCACAGCACCCCTTTCTAGCAGAATATTTCCATATTGAAAGAGGACTAGCTAGTCATAGTCAAAAGCACACACACAAAAAAATTGGTTCAATTCTATGCATAACTTAATACGTTTTTTGATGGTACAATAATGAAAATGGCACTGAAATCGCTATTACAACAATTCCTTACAGTGAAAAATTTCCATATTGAAGGAGGACCTGCTGGCCATAACCAAAAACATACACAAAAAATTTGGCTCAATTCTATGCATAACTTCGTACACTTTGCGATGGTACAATGGTGACACGCGAACAGACAGACATTTTGTATAAACATGTTTTTTGGGATATCTGACACCTAAAACGTAAATCCGTCGAAAACCAGAAGTTGAAAAAAATTACGATTACAATACTTTCTTCTATTGAAAATAGAAGAAAGTAATAATTAACCAAGATAATTAAAGTCCATAAATAATGAACACTGTAAAAGTAGAGTGTTGTTGCAGTTTTCTGCTTTGAAATGGGATTTCTACAGAGTTTTCATGTAGAAAGAAGAGAAACGCAGAATAAACATTCCTTTTTTTGCATTTTCACATTCACTTTACAGATGGAAATACTAAGGGAAAAAAATACTCACTTATTCTGGATATTTTACCTGTTGTGTGCTTTTCATTAAAACAAATATGAATATTTACTGTCTCAGAAAAAATTATTTTCTGAATGCCAATTTAAATTTTTTTCCCTTGCAGATTTAAAATTTTGCTTCGTTCCAGATCGAAAAACAAAAAACTTCTTGTATTTGGGTTACTTTTCTGGTTGAAACAGTGTATTTTATTTAAAATAATATTAATATTTACTATTAAAAAAAAAAATAAAAGTAAAATAAAATAAATTCTTTAATGCTGATTTTATGTTTTTCGCTTCTTCTGCATGTTTAAAATTTCGCATTTGCTTTCCAGATCAAAATATGAAAACAGTTATACATGAAACCTTTCTGGTTCTAACGATGCCTTGAATTTTAAAAAGCATTAATATTTACTGTTGCAAAAAAATTTTCTGAAACCTGATTTCATGTTTTTTATTTTTTTCTGCAGATTTAAAATTCCGCATCCATTTTCTAGACCAAAATATAATACCACTTAATTTTGGAAACTTTCTCGTTCTAACAATGTCTGCAAAAGAACTTGACTTGAACAGTGAATTTAAAGCAAGCAACAGTTGGCTGAATAATTACAAAAAAAGGCACAACATCGTTTTTCAGAAATTTTGCTGTGAAAGTGTATCAGTTGATACAGCTACCTGTGAAGAGTGGCTTTCAGAACTTCCTTCTCTTTTAAAGGACTACAAAGCAGATGATGTGTTTAACGTAGACAAAACTGGATTATTCTACCAGTGTTTGCCTAACAAATTGGCTGTATTTAAGGGTGAAGAATGCCGAGGTGACAAACAGAGTAAACTTCATGTAACTGTGCTTTTGGTAGCAAATCAAAGTGGTAAAGAAAAGCTTCCTCCTCTTATGATAGGGCGATCTAAAAAGACAAGGTGCTTTGCTAAAATTAAGTCATTTCCAATGCTGTATAGGTCAAATTTAAAGGTTTGGATAACAAGAGCAATTTTTGCCGATTGGCTGATAGGAATCGATAAAACAATAGCTAAAAGTAAAAGATGCATTCTCCTGTTCATAGACAATTGTAAAACCCACTCTAATCTTCCAATGCTAAAAAATATCACTGTTAAATTTTTGACGCCAAATACGACTTCGAAGTTACAACCACTTGATCAGGAGATAATATGTAGCTTCAAAGTTGGTTATCGAGCCCAAATTGTAAGAAGACTTCTGGATAATATCGGTGAAGGTAAATCTTCTAGCACACCTATGAACATCTTACAGTCAATGCGAATGGCTGACTATGCATGGAGGAATGTTACAGAAACAACAATAAGAAATTGCTTCATGAAAGCAGGATTTTTAGAAAATGTAACTTCCAGTGAAGCAGAGGAAGTTGATTCCATTAAGCAAGCAACTGAAAAGAAGAACTGAATCCAGAACAGTGGGAAATTATTAGGGATGCACCGGATATTGATTTTGCCGGATATCGGATACCGGATATCCGAAGCTCCTTTGCTTGCCGGATTCGGATATCCGGCCGGATATCCAGCACTAGATATGTTTTTAGTTATATGGTGAATTATTTCTTTATATAACGCCATCTCAGAACAATAAATTACAAACATGTTTCACACATCATTAAAACATTTTAAATGCATTAAAATATAATTTACAAAAACAATATATCTTTGAATATCAGGGCTTGAAATTCAAGTTATCCCCAGGAGGGGAGTTTCCCACCCAACATTTAAAAATGCAGGGAAGTTGAACTGCTAGAAAGGAAAAAAAAAATCTTTAAACCCTGTTATTTTTTATGTGCCACTTAAAGAATTACCTTTATACAGGCATGACAAAATACCATTGAAATAATTTAAATTAACAACTCAAGATAATTATCCAAAATGTTTATTTTTATTAAAACAAAGGAACAGAATCAAGTTTTATATATACCATGTCTATTTTTCAACTTTTTCCTAATGTTATGGGCAATTAACAATTGGGTTGATAAATGAATTTCTTAATTTATATTTTATTCCATTTTGCGTGATTTAGCCTTTTTCACAAGTTACGCTTTTTACAAACAGCATAGACCAACTTTTATAACTTTAGAAATTATCGGAAATGCATGGTTATGCTCTGTTAAAAAATTTTAGAAAACTTTGCAAAATCTGATGTGCATTAATTTTTAACTTATTTGCATGAATAATGCATATCGGTGATTCTATTGTCAATATCCTACAGTGATTGTATGTCACTTCTGAACAAACTTGTTTTATTATATCCTTAATGGAATTATAGTCAAAACTGTAATCCCTGGTATTTTCGTTAATTGAACTATGTTCTATGCATTGGAATTTTAAATCCATATCCAAAGTTTGAAAAGGAAATAGTCAATTGATTTCTTCTATTACATGATAAAAGGTTGATTTCAAAAAGTCATGTCCTAATTTCTGTGAACTGCAAGAATCAACTAATTTGTTATTTCTAAACATGTTTTTTTAAGTTCATCAAATTTTTTTTCCTCATGTGCACCACAAGTGTAATCTCATTTTGTTGAGTGCTGACTATTGGCCAATTTGGTAGGGCTCTGTCTCCGGTGGTTATTACTGCCCTTTTAATTATTTCCTGTTTTGGGCACAGGGAAAAATCATCGCAAAATACATAAACCGGTCATTGAAAAAAAATATCGCTGATTTCGTCAATCATGGTGAAAGTAAATAAAAAATAATTGTCGACCGGTCGCAAGAAGAAAACTGAAGTACTGAGAAGGAAATCAGTAGCGGGAAAATATCACAAAATTCGTCAATCGATCATGGAAAAATATCGTGAAATTTGCCAGTCCGTCACGAGCAAATATCATGAAATTCCTCAGCCGGTCGCAGAGAAAAAACACAAAATTTTTCAATTGGATGCAGAAAAACAATCGTTACTTTCATCAGTATGTCGCAAGAACAAACAGGGAAATTTGCCAATCGGTCACAGAATAAAATTGCTATATTTGTCAATTGATCTCGAGAAAAAAAAATTATGAAATTCACCAATCGGTCTCAAGAAAAAATCGTGAAATTCGTCAGTCGGCCGAGGAGAAAAAGCGCAAAATATTTCAGTCAGATGCAGAAAAATAACCATGAATTTTGTCAATCTGTCGAAAGAAGAAACTGTGAAATCTGCCATTCGATAGTAGAAAATATCACGAAATTTGTCAGTCGGTCCTGAGACTTGATCGTCGTTTTACAAAGAAATATTTTCGGAAAATGATTTTTTGGAAACAGGAGCCGACCACGAGCAATAGGGCATAATAAATAGGGCAAAATAATAATCTTTAGGGCACGAATCCTGCCATTCTGTCTCAAAATTCAAGCCCTGTAATATATATTAATAATATTGCATAAAAAATGTAATTTAAACATTAAAATATTCTGTTTATTTGTACAATGAAATGCTGATAATTGCCACTGGATTTGGATATGGGATTGACTACATAGGTGTAACCAGCCTTTTGAACGGGGAGGTGCCCAGACTTTTTAACCTGACCATGTTGGATACAAACAATAGCTTATATAGTAAAACCTGCTAAAACGAATCCCATAAAACCGATGGAATTTCCGTTTTAGACAGTTTTTCATCTTAGAAGGTATAATTGTGTGGTATTTCTTGTAAAAAGGGCTCAAACGCGATTTTTGTTTGCGTGAGGAAGGTTGAGAAGGGGTTCAAAACATTAAAACTAAATCTAATGGTAAAAAAAAAGATACGTAAATGTCCTTGCAGCAGTGATATAAGACAGTGACTAAGTGTGGTCACAACTGTAAAACCTTTTGGCACCCTAACTTCTTATAAAGATTAAAAAAGGCCTTTAAACATGCTGGAAACTTCTATAGGCACAGGGGAACACTGCATGAGATCTAAAATTATCTCAGTCAAAGTCTTGTAGATGAAATTTTGCCGGATGATAAATCTCATATAATACATGCGGTGCATCAGTACATACGCACGGAATTTTTTCAGAATGTGACTCCATGACTTCTTAGGGATCACCGGAGGGACCCAAGAAATTTTGGAGGAAAGTCTATATAAATAATTATTATAATATTATAAATAACTATAATATTCATTATTAGCGTAATTTCCTGCCTATAATCCGCGGCTCAAACAATCATGTTTCGACCCAGAAATTTTATTTCATTATTTAAGTTAAAGATTTATCGCAATTTAATAAGTTACGTTTTATGAAACAAGATTTCTGGATCTGAACCTAATTGTTTGATCCGCAGATTATAGGCCGGAAATTACTGTACTTCAGGTTTTTTACCCCATAGTGTGTCGAATATAACGTGGGGGAATATGTCGTGGGGATGGCATGATAATATACACTAAATTTTATCAAGATGATAAAAATTATACTATCATGATGCAACTGTAATAATAAAGACAGGCGCTTGTATGTCCCTGTGTGTGTATATGCCCGCACGCGCTGAGTTCTGAAAAAACAATGCAGCCTGCACCCGTAAGATTTCACAGGACCTTTATGCCTGAACTCATGTACATGGAAGACAATTTCTGGAATTTTTCAATTAAATTTTTTTTGCATTTTGCGGCAATTTTTTCAAATAAGTAAAAAAGAATCCGATTTCAATATTTTACACAGTAAACTTTGTCTTCTTTTCAATAGTGTTTTCGAGATTCTTACAGCGATTTTTCAATTTTTAACAATTTTTTAATGTTATCTTTAGAGGGGTTTTTCCCATTTCGCGGTGATTTTTTTTCTTTTTTTTTTTTTGACATTCCTAAAACGAATCCGGTTTAAATCTTTTACCCAATTAGTTAATTTCGTTCCCTGTGGTTTTATAATCTTTTCCGAATTTTTAATGCACTTTCTAGCGGAAGTTTTCGTGCTTTGAGGCGATTTTTTGACATTTTTTGAAACAGAAAAAACTCTCTGGTAATTTTTGGAAATTGCCGTGATTAAATCCAAATTGGAATAATGTCAAATCAGCTCTTATAAGAAAGCTGAAAATTTAATTTTGCTCGAAATAAAAAACACAATAATTCAAGATTGGCTTGTCTCGAGACAGAAGAGGTCGTAGCTTGCTCGGGAGTACGTTGCCGAAGGCAGCCCCCCCCCCCCCAATCCTAGATTTGTTTAATTCTATGTTCGTTTAAAAAAAACCAACCACTTCTCTAGTAATGAAGTTTTCTTTCAGGGACAGGGTTTGAAATAACGTGTGATCGCGCGATTTGTGCACAGAAAAGGAAAGTCTCTTATAATAAAAAATGCTGTGCAGTATTTCCCCCTTCAAATTCTTTCACAGAGCTGTGATTCTTCAGTAAGTATTTTTTTTAAAAAAATGGGTCCGCGATTTTTATTTCTTTTATGGAATTTGTCAAAATCAATTCGTGAATCAGTCCCGGAAAAAATTGAGAATTTCTGCAAACGATCGTGGAAAAATATCGGAAATTTCGATAAAAGAGTGCAGAAAGTAATCGCCAATTTCGTTTAAAGATTGCGCAAAAAAATTACGAATTTCGATAAAGGATTGACGAAAATTTTTTTCAAATTTCGTTAAAATGTTGCGGAAAAGAGTAGAGAATTTTGTTAATTGATATGGAAAGATATCGAGAATTTTTCCGAACGGTCGCGCAATACTATCCCGAATTTCGACAAATGATCTCCCTGTAAAAATATCAGTTTCGTCAATCGGTCGTAATAGAATATAAATTTCGTTAAAGGATCGCGGTAAAAACGAGAATTTCGTCAACGGATCGCAGGAAGAAAGCGCGAATTTCGTCAAAAGATTACAGAAAGAAAATGCGAATTTCATCAAAAGATCGTGGAAAGAAAACGCGAATTTCATCGAAGGATCGCGTGCTAAAGAAATGCCAATTTCGTCAAAATATTGCGGTAAAAAATGCGAATTTCGTCAAAGGATGGCGGTAAAAAATACGAATTTTGCCAAAGGTAAGTGGTGAAAAGTGCGGATTTCGACAAAAAATCCCGTAGAAAGACGTGAATTTCGTCACACGATTTTGGGAGAAAATTGTAAATATCATGAAATGATCACAGAATAAAATCGCAAATTTGTCAAAATTTACTGCACTGGGCTAAAAGGTTGAAACGGGGTTCCTTTTCCTACTTTCAAAAGAACGCCGCGAAATGAGAAAAAACTCTAAAAATCTTATACAAATTTTCAGAGGAAAAAAATCACTATATTGACTTGAAAGACTGCAACCATATTCCTTTCAAGAATGTGAAAAAATGGCCACGAAACACTAAATTCAACCAACCAACCAACCTGCAGATTAATTTGAATTTTCTGTGCTATTATTTTTCATTTACAAAGGAGACAGGGTATGTGTCCACCCCCCTTTACCTCGGCTAATGGAAATTTGGAATTATCGTTTCACATTTGCATCCCCTTTCAAATTTTTTTTTTGCTTCTTTCTTGACTTTAAACTACCAAAGCAAAGAGAAATAGTTTCTATCCTCGTCAAAAACTTGCGTTAATTTCTCATGAAATTGCAGAAACATGCACTAGAAAGAACGGCGTTAAAAAAAAAAATTCCTGCCGGCCCGGCCTACAGGCAGAGGTAGATTTCGAAGTCAAATATACTAATTTCACAAACAAAAACTAAATCATGATTAGAGATAAATCCACTTTAACAATTTTATCTGGCCGCTTTTGACGAGTTTTTATTTCATTTTTATATAATAGCTGGTTTTATAAGAATCATGTTAGGGCGGTATTCAAAAAAATATTTTTCCATGCTCAACCACTCGACATTTTCTGGCATAATTCCAGATTCATTTTTAATATACAAAAAATATGAAACTTGCTGACGTGATTTTTGAAGAGATTTATAAGCGACCTGTGTTTTTATTTTTTGTTCAATTAATTAAAACTTGATATATAAACAATTATTTTCTCAGAAGAACAATATTTTTCGTTTCTAACACAATCGCTTCGGGAAATTCCGTTCAAAATGCCGACTTTGACATCATTTTTTGAAATATATTCTGCCTCTATCCAAAAATCGATCATTACAGTACATTATATAGTTTCTGAATAAGCGAATCTACCAATTAAATGCGTTCGAAAGCAAAAATGAATTTAAAAATGAGTCAGAAAATAAGCAGTTTGGATTTGAGTGACAATGATTTTTCCAACACAATCCACTTCGGTAGATTCGGTTCAAAGTGCCCTTTTTAACAGCCTTTAAATAAAATATATTCTGCTTCTATCAAACAATCGACCATTATGGTAGTTTATATAGTTTCTGAGTAAGAAAACGTACCAATTGGAAGCCTTTGAGAGCAAAAATGAATTGTAAAATGAGTCAGAAAATAAGCAGTTTGGATTTGAATACACCCTTACTAAGATGATTTTTTTTCGTCAACCGCTATGTAGTTTTAATTTGTTTTTGCTGTAAGAATTGGTCCTATCCAAAACTTGTCTATATAGATGTTGTAGACAAAATTAAGAAGATATATGATAAATTCATGGGAATTTTATATCTTTTGAATTGACGGAGTTAGGGATTTTTTTCTTCTTCAAACCCCCTTTTTGTTTTCGTTTTTAATTTTTTTTGCGGTACGAATTGGTCCTATCAAAAACTTGTGAATATAAAAGTTGTAGATAATGTTAAGGAGATTTATAATAAAATTAATTGGATTTGATATCTTGAGAATTGACGAAGTTATGATTTTTTTTCTCCCAAAAACCCCATTTTTTGCGCCCCTTTAGCCCATTTTTAACTTTATCAAAAATCTGTGATACATAAATTTTTGACCCTATTTTTAGAAGTAATAAAAACTTTAAACTGATTTGATATGTACAAAAATTAAGAAGTTATGGGGGGTTTTCTGTTTCACAAAACTCCTCCCTATTTCCATCCCCTTGGTCTGATTTTGCCCATTAACAAACTTGACCGAGATTTTATGGCCATTGATTTTATGTATCAGTTTGGAAGAGATTGGTGCAGAATTACAAAAGTTATCGTGTCCAGAAGAAAGTGATATATATATATAGATAGATAGATAGATAGATACATAGATAGATGGATAGATAGATAGATAGATAGATAAAGTTTTTTACTGAGGGTGGTTTTGGGTTCTAGGGGTCATGATCGGTGTAGATCTGCAAAAATTTTTCAGAAATTCCAACATAGGAACGATCCCAATAGGTAGTATTTCATACGAAATCTACCTAAAATCTCCCACAGACAAAGGACGTCAAAGTGGGATTATAAAGCCACCTTTTTGAATTACTATGACTAATACAGATTCTTGCAAATATTCTAGTTTTAAAAAAGATAAACAACATAATTTTCTTTTAAAAAAAAGAAAGAAAATAAAAAGAATGTAGGTTTCTTTTTTTATCACATTTCAAAACTTAGCCGTTTAGTTTTCTGAACTAAACTAATTGAACTCTGCTTTCACTTCTTCTTTTTTCTTTTGTACATTTCGATTTTTTTAAATAATTGTGCTCGAGTCTGCGAAAATGGGGGGAGGGGGGGGGGTGCCCGGGCACCCAGGGCACCCCCCCTGGTTACGCCTATGGACTATATTGATAATTGCTAATAATTAATTTGTACAATGAAATGCAGATAATTTGTACAACAAATTTTAATCATATGCGTATAATTGTAGAGTATTTTCTGAAAGAAATACTACATACTTTCTTTTTATAATTTAAACATAAAATATCTACTAATATACCCATGATTAAAGAGTTATTTTCTCCAAACATAGGTTTAGTTGATGCCCTTTTTCTGTTTTAATTATTTAATATTGTTTTTGCTCTAAGTCACATTTAGTTTTATTTTAAGTTAAATTATTTTGATATTTATAAGTAAAAAGATAATTACTTTTAATTTTAAATATGTATTAGGTTGTAACGAAAGTTTCCCGCCACAGGTAATACGGTCTGTGCAAACAGTTCGCGTCGACGTGTTTGTTCATATTTTGTCAAACGATTTTTGGCATTTGAAAAAAAGAGGCTTGCTTTATAACACTGTGTTGTGAAATTTGTAAAAAAATATCATTTTCATTAAGTACAAGGTGTCTGAAATGAAACTATCATGCTACCAGATTAGAACCATCATTTACTTCCAGTTCTGTTGCAAAAAGTCTGCTACAGAACGTCACCGTATAAAGTGGTACTAGTGCTGTATCATATGACACTGTGAAGGTTTCGCAGAATAGTGGTTATATATAAAATTACAGTTAATTATATATATTATAATTAGTATTATGTAATGGTGATTTGGCAGAAAACTTTCGTTACAACCTAATATAATTAAGTTACAAAAATTACTAGTTGGATTTGCCAATCCCAAAAATTTCTTCTATCTCATACATCTTAATATTTCAAAAAGTAGTTCCAAATGTTAATACTTCAATATTATTAATTCAATATTATACCAACTTTGATTTTGATCTAAAATTTCTGCTCCAGTCAATTAATCAGAATAAGAATAAGTTCATCTCTATCATGATATTTATTAAAATAAATAATTTTTTTGTTATTCTGTTGTACATCAGCTGTTTGTGAATATCCAGCAGGGAGAAGTTCCCTTCGCTTTATGAGTCGTCAATATACAATACAAAAAAAATTGCGAAAAATCAAGAAAATTTTACAAAAATCTCTGTTACAATGCCACCTTCTGGCAGAGTAGTTCCAAATTCAAGGAGAGACTGCTGGCCATAGACAAAAATATACACACAAAATTGGTTCAATTCTATGCTTAGATTCATATACTTTTCAGTGGTAAAAATAATGAAAATAACACAAAAGTTCGCATTATAGCGCCCCCTTCCAGCAGAATATTTTCAAATTGAAGGAGGACTTGCTGGCCATAGCCAAAAACATACCTCCCAAAAATTGGTTCAATTCTATGCATAACTTCACACACTTTTCGATGGTACAAGAATGAAAGTGGAACAAAAATCGCTATTACAGCGACCCCATTCTGGCAGAATACTTCCAATTTAAAGGAGAACCTGCTGGACATAGCCAAAAAGAATGCAAAAATTTTGTTCAATTATATGGATAACTTCATACACTTTTCGATGGTACAATAATGAAAATGGCACAAAAATCGCGATTACAGTGCCACCCCCCCCCCCTTCTAGTGGAATGTTTCCGTATTGAAGGAGGGCCGCCTGGCTATAGCCAAAAACTTTCACAAAAAATTTGGTTCAATTCTATGCATAACTTCATTTACTTTTTGATGGTACAATGGCGACACACGGACAGACAGACATTTTGTATAAGCATGTTTTGGGATATCTGACCCCTAAAACATCGAAATCCTTCGAAAACTGGAAATCGAAAAAAAATCTATTACAATATGTTCTTCTAAAAATAGGCCTGTTTAATTGTTAAACTTAAAAGAAAGAAAGAAATTTAATAAAGTCATACTTTAATAAACAACTTCAAATTTTGTTTTACATTCTGAAAGTAAATGCACAATTTTCTAAAAGAAATAAACGTAAATTCTTAAATTTATTATAAAGAGTTCAAATATCAATGTTAGGAAAGCTGGCAATTCTTTAAACTTTTGAGAATTATCTTTTACTCATGAATAGTGAACTTACTTTCATATTTTGCATTGTAAACAAAATTGTTCGGCATTGTTTTGGGTCAAACGATTTCTGTTATCCTTATATATTCGCTTCACTGCACTCTGCCGGATATCCGGCAGAGAAGTCGGATATCCGGTGGTTATGATTCGGATATCCGACGGTATTTCGGATATTGAAAAATCAGCCGGATATCCGTTGCATCCCTAGAAATTATAAAAAAGGCATGTAACACTGACATTACATTTGAAGAATTCTTAAATGTAGACAATGAACTTGAAGCGTGCAGCATTATGACAGATAAAGAGATTGTTTCAAGCATTAAAACAGAACTTTCTGATGAAGAAATTGAAGACCTACAAGATATACAAGAGCATGAAAAAATTACAGTGAAAGAAGTCGAGAAGGCAGTTGACCTGCTGTAGAGATTCCTTGAATCAAATGAAAATATTAGAACAGAAGATTGTGGTGCCACTGCTATGTTAGAGAAAACTGTGCAATTTCAAAAATAATCTATGAGATGACAGATTTCAATTAAGGACTTTTTCTTCTGAAACAACTGAATGCATATCTTAATGAAGAATTTGATATTATTTAATCAAAACTGGTATGTGTATAACAATTTTGAAATTATTAAAACATTGAGAAATGTAATTTGTTAATTATTAGTAGATTGTGTCTAGTTTTTGATGAATCATATTGATTTTTTAATTTTTACAAAACCTAGATAACTCAAAACTTCTATACCTCGAATTTTTTTTCTCTTCCCCACAGATTCGAGATATCAAAGTTGTACTGTATTTTTAAATTCTCAATTTCCTTATTTTTAATGATGTGGAAACCCTAAGAACAGTTTCTAAAAATTCTAAATTTAAAAGGGTGAAATGAGCGAAAAACATTTAAAAAATGTTCTAAATTATGTAATGGTTGCAACTGATGGTAACAATCTCTGCTCCAACATAGGCTATATTTTACATCTGTGCCACTACCACCAGAAGGTTCCAGGAGCAAATAAGTTATAAAATTGTGATTTCTGTGATACTGAAGGGGCTAGAAACTTGAAATTTGGCATGGTCATTACTTATAAGATGCAAATGCTCTCTAATAACAGTTACTAATTTCGAAATTGATGCTGACAGTCCCTGCTTCAACATACACCATGTTTCATGCCCGCGCCACTACCAGAATGGAAGGGAGAGGGGGAGTAAAAAAGTTGTAAAATTAAAATTTTTGTGATATTGAAGTGGCTAGAAAATTAAAATTTGGCATTGCAGATACTTATAGGATGTAAATGCTCTTTAAGAGCAGTTTCTAAAACAATTGAAATTTAAGAGTGAAATGAGCGAAAATAATTTTGGAAATTTCCTAAATTTCAATTTCTATAGAATTGTTATGCATAGAAACTTGAAATTTGACATTGCAGTTACTTGTAAGATATAAATGCTACCTAAGAACAGATATTAAAAGATTCTAAATTTGACAGGATGAAATAAACGAAAAGCGCTCTAAAAGTGTCTTAAATTATGGTTTCTATTGAATTGATAAAGATGGAAACTTAAAATTTGGAATGGTAGATACTTATAAGATGTATATGCTCTCAAAGAATAGTTTTTAAAAGATTAGAAATTTAAAAGTGTAAAATGAGCAAAAGATATTCTAAAAACTTTCTAAATAATGATTTGTATTGAATCTCAGGAAATACCAAACTGATTTCAAAAACAATGTTGGCACATTGATGGGGACAGGCCCTGCTGCAACATAGGCTATATTTTATGTTGGTACAAACTGTGGCTTGATTAATAATTTTTGAATTATACGTAGCAGTATAATTTCTTCATATAAAAATAGTCACACAAATACCATTTGGCAGTTTTCAACTGTTACGCGAGCAAAGCTGCAGGTTTTAAGTAAAACCCGCAGTACAAAAACACCGCCTACAGTAAAACGTAGTAAAAACACTAAATAAGTACAAAGAAAATTTTAAGAAATTGAAGAAATTTCGCTTCTAAAACTTGATTACTTAAATAAATTGGTCTTACTTGTGAGGTTTTCTGTAACGTTTCCTTTTCAAAGGATGTTTTCTTTCAGATTTATCTAAATCATCTTGGCCACTTTTAGCATCAGTATCAGAAATGGGCTTTGCTTGCGAAGCAGTATTTGATATACTTGAAACTAGAGCATCATTCTCTGTTGAAGTGTTGTGCAGGATAGTCTCTTCATTATTTTCTAGCTAAAAATAGACATATAATATAAAACCAAGGCTTATTTAATTTCAATTTAACTTTGTTATTTAATTATTTTACAAGTTTATAAGTAACAATGGTTCGAAACTAGTTATTTTACGGCATATCTTTAATTGTTTCTGTACAATATACAGAGTGATACTGAACTGACTGGCTTATTGCAAATGGCCATTGAACAGAATTTCTTAATAATCTTTAATGGACATTGACTTTTACTACGTCAGCTACACTAAAATATGAGTTCGTTTTTTTTTTAACTTACCTTTTGAAAATAAGTTTGACTATTTGTTGAAAAAAAAAGCATTTATACCCAGAAGTAGAACTTTTTATGAATTGCGAGATTATTATTATTGAGTCGCGACCTGAAGTAAATATAGAGGAATCTACGTGGCTAGAATTAATGGGAATGCTGAAACCCTTTTATAGCATAAGTCATCAACTTCATATCATTTACAAGTGATATTAGTTCACAATGTATCATTTCTTTTCCACTCTACAAATTCACTGGTTCAACTTCATTTTTCTATCGTCACTTAAACTGAAAACCTTCATGTACTCTTATCAAGTGTTTATTACCTAGCCATACTACAACAATTTGAAAAAATCATTAAAGATCAAGAACTTCAGGATTTTATATCGAATAAAGGTATGACATGGAAATTTATCGTTGAGCGTGTCCCATGGTAGGGAGGGTTTTACGAAAGGCTCGTAAAAAGTGTAAAAGAACCCCTAAGGAAAATTTTGGGAAGAGCTCTCATTACATTTGAAGAATTGGCAACAATCTTGACAGAAATAGAAGCCATAATAAATATGAGACCACTAACCTATAAACAAGTGATTTTGGCGAGCCAGAGCCACTTACCCCGGCTCATTTCCTTCAGCTAGGAAGAGAAAACATTAGTTTTCCTCTACATTTTGCCAAATTAGAAAATAAAATTTCTACTAAAGAAACTTTGTTAAGAAGAAAACGATATCAAAGTAAGTTGTTGAAACATCTCTGGATTAAGTGGAAGGAACAATACTTATTGAATCTAAGTTCAGTTCATCAATTTAAAACTCCTGAAAGACACAAAAACTTAAAAATTGGAGATGTTGTTTTAGTAGATGGTACTGCTAAATCTAAATTGTTGTGGGACTTAGGAATAATTAAGGAAGTCATTATTGGCAGAGATAAACTTATTCGTGCTTGCATAATAAAAACTGCTAAAGGACTGCTAAGAAAACCAGTACAACTTTTGATGCTAAATGGGCGATAAAGGGAAGGCAATGGTTCTATTGTTTACGTAGGGTTACTCACTCCTGGGCTCATCTCTCACTTTTTCTGTACGAGGTGGTGAGTGTTGAAAGAATGTTTTTAAGAACACGTTTTCGTTTTTACTGTAAATAAAATGTATTATAGTGTATTATAGCTGTAAATATGTGTCTTCAGATAAAAAGGAAGAGAAAAAATGATATCCCATGGATTCACTGAGTAAGTGCCAATTGATTTATTTTAAGACAGTGTTAGTTAATTAAGAAATCCACTGAACCAGAACCAGTCGCCACAGGGGCTTTGGCATTTATTTAAAAAGCTTGGTGTAATTCAGGCATCAGAAAGTAAGATTTGTTGTCAAATCATATAAACAGCTATGAAAACAAACTTGATGAGCTTTTTTGTTTGTTTATAAATGTATTTTATATGTATATTATTAATGTTTTTATGTACAAATTACTTCAGTTTCTGTATAAAATTTGGTAAATGACTTTTTTTATGTTAAGTAAATCGTATAAATATCGAAAAAAAAAAATGCGTGTGTATATAAAATGAAACAGTGGATAGATTCCCGGAAAATATTTTGCCAAATTTCCTTCTTCGCCAAACCACCTATACTTGAAAAGTACCTAAAGCACATTAAAATCGCGCAATTAGGAGCTCAGACAGTATAGCGTCATCTATTGGTGGTTATTTTATTAGTAGTATTGGGATGAAGATGTAAAAACATACATTTTCGTATATAACGCTTTAAATTCTCACCCATAGATTTTGAAAAAAAATCTTAAAAGAGAGGAGTTTAAATTAAATTGCAGTGACCTCCTTTATGAAAGATTAATGTTTTAAATGGGAATTTTGCCAAATTAGCCAGCTATCGCCAAGTTCGCTTCATATATGGCAACTTTTTTTTGTTGCCAAATTTGGGGATATTTCCTCCAAGTTCGCCAACATTTGGAGCTACTGTGGTAACCCTGCAACCCCTTTCAATGAGGCAGTCCTACCGGAATTGTGAGGGACACACAGAGACTTGGATTTTATATAAACTAGGGGATCGTACCTGGGCTTCCAGGGTTACAGAATATAGGTGAAAACAATTTTTTTTTTATTGAAAACTAATAATTTTTTATATGCAGTAATTTTTTTAGCCTGCCTACTTAAATTAAAAAAGCATTTTTTATATGGAAAATATGAATTATACAATCAAAAAAATTTTTTTAATGTATCAAAAGCGATATTTTCTTATTAGCCACATGTTAAGAGTTATTTGACGAAGATTTTGCTACTTACGGCATCCTTTTATATTCTGATAATTTCAGAGCTTACACATGTCTGTTAAATTTGTGTTTTATTTATATTATTTTATTTATTTACTCATAGGGAAGTTTTTTTAATGGATATTAGCCATAAGAAAATGATGAACTCTTTATTTTGTTTTAAGGACAAACGGATTAATCTTTCGTAATCGAGCTCCGCTTGATATAGATGAATTAAAAATATTTCATGCTTTAAAATTGTTTTTAAAACCATAGACAATCAGTAAACTGAGATGAACTTTGCAAACAAATTCCATTTGAAAAAAAAAAAAAAAATCCTATTTGGTGATCTAAAAATTTAAATTGTACTATTACAAATATGTTAGACTTGTGTTTTTTCAATATTATTCTTTTATTTGTTTATAAAAGAAGTATTCATTTCATTAATTTGTCTTTCACAAATATGTTAGATTGGTGTTTTTTTAATATTATTCTTTTATTTGTTTATAAAGGAAGTATTAATTTCGTTATGCAGAAAGAGTCAGAAAGAAATGCTGAACAATGTTTGTTGCTTTATGTGCAAAATGTTTATTATTATTATGTATTGAATCCGGCACGTGATAAGATAAACTTTAAAGTAAATTTTTTTCCTATACGACGAAAGTTGAAAATGTACGATGGTCAGAGGATTAAAAAATTGCAGTAACGAAAATTTCAAGACCGAAGTTTGATCGTGAAGTGTTGCCATTGGCAAAATGACATCAGCGTTACGCACAGACGTGTTTGTTCTTTATAATATAGATACTTAATCAGTAAAATATAATAAAGATCAGTTATTAGGATGTGGTTATCAATTGCGGCTCTTATGCTTGGTATTCCGGAATGAAAAACAGCAATTTCACCTTCTCAAAATTTGCATATGCACTTCTCATATCTATATTTATCATTATTTAAAAAAAAAAATTGTATTTTTTTTATCATTTTAAAATTATTTTAATACAAAACTTGAAGTCACGATTGTCAGCAACATCTTTTATGTGAACAGACACACTCTTTATTTGACATTCTAATCTCAATTCCAGAGAGTAAAAATTTCCGTAATTTATCTTTTTTAGACACATTTGTGTTAAAATGTTTAATTTTAGCTAAGAAAAGGATTGTTTTCTTTTAAATATGACTTCATTTTCACTTAAATAAGCATTTCGCCTAGTGTCTGAAACTTAGTATCAGTAGACGTGCAGAAGGAAAATCAATATAGATTATTTAGGAGGAAAAAAGCGTGTTTTCAAGAGCAGTAGCTCATTTACCGTTACTAAGCCCTAATATAATAATTATGCTCCTAATGGGATTTTGCGCCACTAAACCCGATACAACAATTTTTATCAACAATTTTTAATTTTTATCAGAAAATGGCATGAATAAAGATAAAAATACCTCATTATTTCTCTATTGTTTGCAATAATGAAAGCTAATTCTCACCATTTTGAAGAAATTTCATAAAATGCTTTTAAAATTAAAATATAGAAGTGAGGATATTTAAAAAACAGATATTGCGATCACATCTACAAATGAACAGCTTTCAGTTAAAAAACAAAATAGTAAAATTGGTTCAGCAGAAAGATCAGGACTGATTACTAAAAAAAACACACTTGTGTTTTAAATATATAGATTATATAAAATTATGAAAAATTAAATTAAGCAAGTTATGTTATTTTGATAAAATTATATTAATCGAGAGAATTTTGAATAAAAACTTCAGGAACATGATATTATTTTAAACCTCGAATTATTTGTTTGTTTGTCTAACTCGGCGAAGCAAATCCATCATGGCGAGAATCATCAATTTCTGTAATATAAATTGCTATTATTTGCATGTTACCTCTCTTTTATAAAAACACTCTAAATTTTTGTAAGACATTGCATTTTATTAGTGTGTGATTTCGATTATATTATTTTCAAAAGTGAAGCATTATCATCTGATAAGAATTTCAAAGCAACTGGTCTGTGAATCACGCACTTCTACAAAACATAAATCAAGTCTAAGAATTAAATTACACCCTTTTTATAAAATGATATTATTGACAATTGCATCCGCTAAAGCAATCCACTTCTACAATCCAGTCTTAAATTTCGTCTATAGAAAAGTATGCATATGACGTCATTATCACAGAATAACAGACAATATTTTTGACATAGCTCGTATTCTAATTTCAACCTTTTTTTTCAGGTTTTATGAGAAAATGGCAACAAAAAGATACAGTATCTCCTATTTTCCATTTACTTTCAATAAAAATAGGGTAATTTTGTTGCCACGATTAGAAAAATGGTATTAAAAACTACAAAAAAATTAATATCTTAAAAATAAATTGAGATACAGCTTTCAAACAAATTGCATTTAAAAGAGCATTTTTTTTCCTTATACAAAGGTGTAAAAATTTAAAATATGCGATGTTCAGAAGTTTAAAAATTTGCAGTAGAGAAAATTGCAAAACCAAAATTTTATTTCAAATTTGAAAGTGTTGCCATTCGCAAAATGACGTATGCGTTATGCACAGATATGTTTGTCCTTTATAATATAGATAGATTGTGCAGTTTTTATTTCTTTATGGAATAGCTAGAAACAAATGTGGAATTATTTACGTTGTTTTAAGTGCAAATGGGGTGAAATTCCATAACTGGGTGTTAAAGATTTGATATATTTAAGTATTGCGCGGCAGCGCAATACTTATTTATTTCCAGTGTCACTTCTCAATGTTAATTTAACATAGAAAAGCCTATGGAGATCATAACTTTTTGACTTTTTCTTCCCACCTTTTTGTCCCTGATGCCACAATTTTTTTATTCTTTGTAATTTTAATGATATTGTAAATTCAAAGTACGAAAATGTTTGCCTGACGTCAGGGTCAAAACGGATGATAAAATGCCTTTGCATATGGGTGAATTATAATGGAGAGAGTAAAATAGCCTAAGCTTTATTTATATTATTCAAATTTTTCTTAATAATTCCAAATTTCACTTTTTTCATTGAAAACCAATGGACATTTTTGCTATAAAATTTGACATTTCTTTCTATGGTTGCAAAAAATTCAAAAGCCGTAATAATAATTTATCTACAGTAATTAATTTTCAGTTAAAATATTTCCACGTGAGAAAGGGAATTTGAAATAATTTTTTTACGAATTAAAAAGAAGACGAATATGGCGTCATACGGGAAATAAAACTGATGCTTTCAGACATTTGTTAGTGATACAAGAAGCATTAATAAGAGTAAATACAGAAAGCAGGTGATTATGACGTCAAAAAATTGCAACATATTCTACCAATACTGTTTTTTAAGCATGAATATCAATTACATACAGGCATACCCATTCGATTAAAAAGGTGTTAACTTCGTGATTTATTTATGTTCTCCTTTTATTTATTTGTTGATGAAGTTTTAATTTCCTTGAGGAATACTAGTCAGAAAGAAATAATGAACTACAGCGCACTCCCGATTATCCGGGTTAATCACCGGGAGACGTTTACGAACCGCAGTAATGACACGGTAATCAAATTCTCTTTCTCCCATATAGTCTAACAAAGTTTCTACAGATTGTAGAGCAGTAGAATGAGAAATTGTATTGCCTTCATTTAGTATATCTTCTTCATCAGTACTGTCATCACTATTACATTTAACAACACACTTAGAAACGATGTCTTCATTTGTCAAATATTGGAAGCCAGGCCTTTTACCATCACCTTTAACCCTTACCAGCGCGGAGTAATTCTGTTTATAAACTGTTGAAATATTGGACTGACACCGCAATTTATAAACGAATTTAGAAAATACAAACTTGCTTATTTTCATGTACATTATAATAGGAAAATTTTAGTTAAATAATCTTGGTGCCGTTTGTCAGTTTTGGAATTAAAATTAGGTGTCTTTTTTTAAGGACACTGCACCGGTAAGGGTTAACCCTACCCATCAAATAGGTTCCAGAGCGTTTGATTTTACCTCTACGTACTTCAGAATACTATCAGCTAGACCGGAAGAGATTCTAATTAACATCAACATCGATTTTACATGCATGATAACTGTGAAAAATTTTTTTTTTTTTAAGTCCAGAATTAGCACGGATAATCGAGAGTACACTGTATTTATATTGTTTTAGGACTGTGTAAAAATTGAAATCGTTGGATGCTTAGAAGTTAATAAATTTGCAAATAACCAAAATTTATTTTACAGGTTTCATCATCAATATGACGTCAGTATTACACACGGGCATGTAATATATACCGGGTGTCCCAAAAAGGACTGACTGATTTTAAAATTCAATAACTTCCAAACGGTGACAGATATTAAAAAAATTCTTGCAGGAGTGTTATGTATAAAGTCAAAAGTTTTTTTACAGTGATTTTCGATTTTAGTTCAAATTACAAACAATAGATGGCGCTGTGATCAATAGAGGCTAAATTCAGGCTCGATTTTTGGTACTTCGTGGCCCGGATAATACATTTCCATCTCCTTTTTCTGCATAGAACAATAGAAAGGACCAAAAATCGAGCCTGTATTTAGCGACTATTGTTTACAGCGCCATCTATTGTTTGTAATTCGAACTAAAATCGAAAATCACTGTAAAAAAACTTTTGACTTTATGCATAACCCTCCTGCAAGAATTTTTTTAATATCTGTCACCGTTTGGAAGTTATTGAATTTTAAAATCAGTCAGTCCTTTTTGGGACACCCGGTATATTGTTCATATTCAATTTCTTTTTGTAGTATTAAGAAATAAAAAATAATTATTTGTAACTTTTAAAATGATGGAGACTTTTAATATTAATTAAACTTAATGAAGTTACGTTAAGTAAACTTAATGTTATTGCCGCATTTTTTATCTAAAATTATTCCTCAAGTTTTTAATTTGTGGCTTGAAAGCGACTGATATTGATGCTAAAAATTATCCCAAGTTAAATTTAGGTAACAATTTAATCTTGCATTTACATCGCCCCCTGGCAGGAAATAGGGTAGCAAAATTTAAGTAAAACTGTTTTTATTTTAGGTTTTACTATGTAACAGCTGTACTGTTGTTATGATAGTAGCAGTCAAGATTTAAGGATATTTTTGTATTCATAGCATACCAGAGAGAAAATAGGGTAACTGAAATTATTTTTTTTTTTTTTTTTTTTTTGTATGTTTTTATTAAAGATTTTTTATGGTCAGACTGGAAGTTTTTGTCCCAACTTTGCACTACTGCACAGATAAAACATTTTGAATTAAATATTGGTAAATACATCACAAATTGTGATGCGTTATCTTGTAGATCAAACCTGATGATGATACATCTAGTTAATTTTTAAATGAGTTCGTCTGAATGCAGTAGTTATTAGAAAACTAGACATATTAAACAAAAACATAATTTGCCGAACAAATTAAAAAATATATATATATATTATTTCCTACTTTATTTAAGCCCGAGAAGGAACAGATATTAAGATATTTCATTCAGTTAGTTATACATTTAATGTTAAATTTTTGTAGCAAATTAGTTAAACCAAGTGAACATTAAAAAGTAAAAATGAAATTTAAACAATATGATACTTAAACAGCCTTAACCCAGGAGAACTCGCGAGTGAGAATGCCCAATTGCTTTTTTTTTACTTTACATTCCTATAATATCAACTGTTTTTGGTTGGCTTAGTACTTTTATTCACAAAATAGGTAAAATAATTGAAAAACATTTTGAAATTTTAATTAAAATGAAAAATGATTTTAATAAGAGTCTTAAAAAAGTACGACTGTGAGAGAAAATCTCATGCAGCAAGTTCTCCCGGGTTAAAAACTTAGATTCCGTTGATACGAAATCGAAATAAATCTTAGAATTTTTTTTCCAAGTTTAAGTTGCAAATATTTGTATTGTTGATTTTGTATTATGTTTACGGTAGGCGAAAACAAATGATTCGGTCCCATCTAAAATACAAACCTTCCAAAAAAATTCTAAGATTTATTTCGATTTCGTATGAACGGAATCTAAGTTTTTAAGGCTGTTTAAGTATCATATTGTTTGAATTTCATTTTTACTTTTTAATGTTCACTTGGTTTAACTAATTTGCTACAAAAATTTAACATTAAATGTAGAACTAACTGAAGGAAATGAAACTGAATGAAATATCTTAATATCTGTTCCTTCTCGGTAAGTACCTTCCTAAAGTAGGAAATAAATTTGGTTTTTTTTTTAATTCGTTCAGCAAATCATGTTTTTGTTTAATATATATATAAACAAAATCATCTTTTTTGGTTAAATCAATTTTACACATAAATTAACTTTCATTATAGTTACTTGTTTTTATAGTATTCTAATACATCTCAATTTAAATTTAATATTAATTTAGTTTTGTTATTCATTTATTTCATTTATTTATTTTGTTCCCAGTATATTAGAGGTACAATTACAGGATGTATTGTGTGCATTGCTGCAATGACTTAAATCCTTACTTCTTTTATTTTACTGTTATGACAATATAAATGATTTGTGCATTTTAATTATACTTTTTTTTTTTTCTGTGGCGTTAAACTACTAGGAAAGAAATACATAGGATTTTCAATACAACTTTCTTATATTCGTACCTTAAATAACTTACAGAACTGCCAACCTTTGAAAATGAGAAATAGTAGCACCCAAAATTCAAATTAATATAGAGGTTGGTTGGTTGGTTGGTTAATGTTTTTTTACACTGCAAATCATGTTAACTCTGATTGTTTTTGGTTCAGACTGAGTTTAGATTCCCGCAGGTTGGGTTCGGGTTAACTCAATTTTTCAAAAGTTAATTCTGCATATTCTTTCAGATTAAAAACTATATGTATCATAATAATAAACATAGATTTTTGTCTGTATGTGATGTTTCCTGAAGAGAGCACAGAGCAGGGGTGATTCTAAGCCAAAAAGAAAAAAAAAAATCACAAATTTTTCTGAAAGATTACAGGAGTGGGGGGAAGGAGGGATTTTCTTCATGGCATTAATTATGTGTTTTTTCCGCAATGCTTTGCCAAAATTCGCTTTTTTTCTGTGATCCTTTTACGAAATTCGTGTTTTTTCAGCGATCCTTTGATCAAATCCGCGCTTTTTCTGCGATCATTTGACCCGAATTCACGATTTTTTAGCAATCCCTTGACGAAATTCAGATTTTTTTCTCGCGATTCTTTACGAAATTTGTGTTTTTTTTTCACAATCCTTTGACGAAATTCACAATCCTTTGACGTAATTTGCGGCTTTTTGCAATCCTTTGGATCAATTAGCATTTCTCCCGCGATCCTTTGATAAAATTTGTATTTTTTCGCGATCCTTTGACGAAATTTGTGGGTGGTTTTTTTTTTTCGCGATCCCTTGAACAAGTTTGCGGTTTTTTTTCGCGATCCTTAGACAAAATTGATGTTTTTTTCCGGCTTGTGTGTTTTTTGCAAAATATCGTAGTTTTAGACCGATTTTCGTAGCATCGCAGTTTTTAGCTCAAAATCGTAGAAACTATGATTTTTTTGTAGCAGTTGGCAGGTCTGTAAATAGTTATATAAATACCATTATTTTTTAAATTTAGATAATATAAATAATTTCAAATGAGGTAAGACACTAAAACTATTTTTTTAAGACTATACATATTATAGGCTTCTCTTAAATTACCACAAATATCTCATAAATTTAGAATAGAAATTACATTGCTTTAATTTTTCCTCACTAGATGACAGCAATACAGATTTTTTTTTTTTTTTTTTTTTTTTGCAATGCAAATACAACTGAGCAAATTATAATTAGCTTTATATATTTCTCACTAGATGTCAGTATTATAGTTTTTTGCAGAACTTGCAAATATGGGTGTAATTTTTTGATTTAATTATGTTACTTAAATGATTTTGAATATTAATTAATTAATATATTAATAATATCATTAATAAGTGTTATATAGTGTAGTTTAATTAATAGTACTAATTTTTTTTTCTTGTATGAATGTAATAATCTAAGTGTCCTATTTTAACTACGACCGCTGTTTATACTATAAGATTTAATGTAATTTCTCTTAACCTTAATCATTTTGTGATACAATATCTGTACACGTGCAATTCGAAACAATGTTAAACACTTTTGTGATTTTTATAGGGTAAGCTTAATTTCATTTAATTATTTTTTATCATATATAATATTTTATCGTTCATTTCAGAGGTTTTCTTGTTATAAAATGTTCTTTGTTTACTTTTATTATTCTGGTTCAACAGTCGATTGGGCACAGAGAGAATTAATTTTTCAGCTTAAAGCTTAATTCTCTACAGAAATAGACTGTTTTTGCTTATATCTGTAAATTTTGTGCCCCTGAAGACGTAATTTACAATATAAGCATTTTTTTGTATCCACAATCTTGCTTTTTATTTGTAATTTTCATAAGTAATTTTATTGAACCACACAATATAACTAGTATTCTGTTTCTGTTGTGTATAATAGTGATTTCATAATTTTTGGTTAATATCAACTGTTTAAATGGTATAATTGTACAGAATGTTTGTTATATTAAACTTCCATAATGAAATGCTGTATTTTCACAATCATTAATGGATAATATTATTTATTTTTTAATTTTAATTTTCATTAATAATATTTGTGTTAAAGTAGCTGTCGTTTAGATATTCATCTATTTATAGCCCAAATTTTGGCATAATTTATAATTTTATAATATTATATATATATATATATATATATATATATATTCTAGCTTGAAAATTATTTTAAAATCCATAAAAAATTAGTAAACTGAGATATAGTTTTGAAACAAATTGCATTTGAAAGAACATTTTTTCCCGTATTCGACAGTAAAAAATTAAAATTATGCAATGTCAAGACAAAAAAAAACAAAAAAAAAACAGTAAATTTTAAATGTATTGTCAATTTATTGCGACCAAAAAATGACATCTCAATCAGAATTACTCACAGACACGTTTTTGCTTTTATAATACAGATACAAAATCTTAATTTTTTAACACAGCAATAGAAATTTGTACCTATACATGTTGGAAACTGCTTGCAATTTATTTCCAGGATATTCTAGAATTATAATGCACTAATCACAATTTTTATCATAAAATACCCATATGACAAAATTTTTTACACATTGCTGTCTAAGAAAATAACTGAACTCACACTGTAGACTTAGTAAGTATTTTAAATTAATTAAATGAATGCAATACGAATAAAAGTGATAAAAAGATTAACACGAATAAAAGTGATTTATAACCTGTGCCCAGATAACATAAAAGTACCTAATTTTACTTTAGTCGCATTTTAGTTTTACCAATTTCAAGAATCCTTACTTAAAATTTGATTAACAAAGAAGCCATAGACATGAATTTAAAAGAAAAAAAAGAAATCCTTTCTTTAAAAGTTAATTTCTGTGAAGAAGATTTTTTTAATCCTCTGTTGTTAAATTTAATGCTTGCTTTTCATAGATTAGAACATACAAATACATAGATTTGGGAGGGAACAGAGTTCGTACACATTTCTTTAAATAAAAATCAAGGACTTTCAAGGACCAAAAACAAAAAAATGTAAGGACTTAGAAATTAAATAAACTAATAAATTATAATATGCATTTTTTAATAAAGAGTTTCATTTTCGTAAATACAAGTTTTAAACATTCAAATGGCCAGGAAGAGGGAATTTCAGCATGTGGCAGTAGCAATTTAGAAAATTTTAAAATAACAAATACAGCAGAAGAAAAAAGTAGTCAGATGTGCCAATCTCAAAACTTTCTTCTATTTCATACATGTTAATACTTCAAAATTCACTATCACCGTGCCAAAATTAAATGGCAATCGATGCACATCATGAGGATTCTGAAGATATGAAATTCCGTGCATTAGTTCTTGAGATATGACTATTGCTAAAATTTTTTTTAGCACGGGTGATTTACACGAGGTGCAAGGTGATTTAGCGAGGTGATTTACACGAAAACCTAATCAGAAACAACTTATGTCAATGTCTAACTAAATCTGAAGTTTGATAAAAATCCATGCAATACTTTTTCAGATAGAGCTATTACGAAAATCTTGAAAAATCCAGCATAGCAGTGCCACCTGTTGAGCAATTTACACCAAAACATAATCAGCACCATTATTTATCAAGGTATACCTGAATCTGAAGTCTGATGAAAATTCATGCAATAGTTCTCGAGATAGAGCTATTACGGAAATCGTAAAAAAGGCAGCATAGCAGCGCCACCTGTCGGGTGATTTACACAAAATGTAATCAGTATCAATATTTATCAAGGTATACCTGAATCTGAAGTTCGATGAAAATTCATACTTTAAGTACTTGAGATAGAGCTACTGCGGATATTGTAAAAAAATTCAAGTACTCTTTAAGTGGGGGTAGGGGGGGGGAGACCCGGAGCAAAGGGAAAATGCCAATTTCGGGTGGGAAGAGAAATCTTCATGATCGATTGTTTATTATGGCAATAAAATGACAAATAGAGCAGATTTTTAAAATTTATTATTTAAACAGTTTTAAAGAGTTTTTAAACTTTGTGTACTGTGCGGGGAGGGAGGCAAAAACGGGAAAGCAAAATTTTGAGAGCTTGAAATTCAGATGAAATTTTAATGAAATGAATTGTCAATGAAATTTGGGACTGATTATTTATTCACAATAAAGTAACAAATGGAGTAGAAAAAGTTTACAAAAATTAAGTTTTAAAAATTTTAAACTTTGGTATTGTGGAGGAATGAGCAAAAGGAGGAAGTGAAATTTGGGAAGAAGGAGAGGCAAGGGGGGGGGGGGGGGGTTAAGATTTATTTTAAAATCAGAAATTCAAAGAAATACAGAAGAGTTTCACCCCTGATTAGGAAATAATATAAGAATACAATTAAGCACTTTTAAGGACTTTTTGCAGATTTTGCATGAAAGTAAGTCTTTTAAGCACCAAAATTCTATTTGAAAAATGTAAGCACTTTTAAGGACTTTCAAAGGACCGTACAAATCCTAGGGAAGATTGAAAAAGATGGCCACTATTTGGAAGTGTCCCTTATGGAGATTTTAGTGTATAATAAAAAAATTTCTTAATAGAGTTAATAAAAATTTTTACCTGAAGCGTCAGATGATTTTCTGTAAAGTCAGAACTTGCAAGAGTAAAAATATTGCCTTGAGTATTGTCAAATGATGAAACCTGAGCTACTATTTCTGCTTGCTCAATCATACCAGTTTCAGGGTTAAATGCTTCTTGAAGATGAGGTATATGGGTAAGAGCTTCCTGGAGATAAATATAAAAAATGAAAAAATACAAAACGAAGATTTATATCATATACACATATCTATATATATAAAAGAAAGTCTGGATTTTGTATTAATCAACGCGCAGCCAAAACTGCTGAACCTAAAATCTTGAAAATCGGGGTAAAAATACTTCTTATGATATAGAGTGCCGCTAAGAAAGAATTTTCCAAAATTCCACCCCTAAGGGGTGTAAAAAAGAGAACGAACTTTAAAAAAATTCTTTAAAAATCTGATTTTATAGTTATTTTTCAACTGATAACATATTTTGGTGTATTTTTGTATGCTGAATCGAATGGTACTAACTAAATTCTTTTAAGTCCAATAGTTCGAGAGATATTTCATATTTTTCTAATTTGGCACTATCTTTGGCGCCAAAATCTCAATTTTTCAAGTGATAATTTCTAAAAACTCATTCTTTTCATTCTGTTGCTATAGCAAGGGAAAAAATTGAAATTGAATAATTTTTTAATCAATCCTTTTGGTTAAATAAAAACAACTTCGTCAATTAGAAAAAAAAAAATTCAAACGCCTCAAAAACTAAAACTAAAAAAAAAAAAAAAAAACTTCTACTTTTTCGTTCTAATTTTCGTCGCGATACCATGCCAAAATGTATGGTATTGCGCCATTTATTTCAACCCTAATCGTGCAAACGATTTTTATTGCAAACCGTGCCACACATTAACATTTACTAATTATTGAACATTAATATTTTTATGCAGGAATTTTTAATGATGAAATTTATTTTATTCCATCATAATCTCGCAAAACTTTTTAATTTGTTATTTTTTGAATAAAAAATATTTATTACTGATACTGATATAGATTTTACAATTTCGCAGTTATCTGATAATGAGGAAGCTACAATAAAATTATTTCAGAAGTTAGGAGTTATACATATAAAAATGTTTTGTTCAAAAACCATGAATGTATGTCTTCATTGAAAGAATGAAATGTTTACTGCAATATGAGACATACGTATTACGTACATCATGCTTCAGTAGTAAAAGACATTTACAATTTCAAGACTGCAGTTTAAATTGACTATATTTTATTACTTGCAAAATATTTATTTATTCTTATATTTTAAGTATTTATTTTGGTACCCGTCGACCAATTTCGCCAAATTTTATAATTCGCCAAACCACTCGCCAAATTATTCAAATTGACGTAATTTTTATTTTAAATTTCGAAAGAACAAATAAATTAGTATAACATTAATAAAAATACGGTACTTCTTAGTTATCCCGTCGACCAAATTACTGTCTCCAAATTGTAAGATTAATTGCCAATAATGGTTGCCATTAATTAATTAATTGGGTACTTATTAGTTATCCCGTCGACCAAATTACTATCGCCAAATTGTAAGATTAAATGCCAATAATGGTTGCGATTAATTAATTAAATGTAAGATTAAATGCCAATAATGGCCAATAAAACCATTAATTCGACGTTTTATTTGTATTTTTATTCATGTTTTACTAATTTGTTTGTTCTTTCGTTATTTAAAATAAAAAATTGTCAATGTGTATAATTTGGCGATAAACATGGCGATTTATATAATTTGGCGAATTTGGTCGGCGGGATAACTAAGAAGTACCATTAATTGTAAGATGAAAGGCCAATAATGGCCAATAAAACCATTAATTCGACGTTTTATTTGTATTTTTATTAATGTTTTGCTAATTTATTTGTTCTTTCGTTATTTAAAATAAAAAATTATGTCAATGTGTATAATTTTGTGATAAACATGGAGATTTATATAATTTGGCGAATTTGGTCGACGGGATAACTAAGAAGTACCAAAAAGACATTTAAAACGTCGAAATAAAAATCACCCGATGACGTAAAAACGTGTAACTTGCTTTAAGTCAAGTGAATGTGACATTCACGATAAACCATTATTGGCATTTAATCTTATAGTTTGGCAATAGATTTTTGGTCAACGGGATAACCAAGTAGTACCATTATTTTTATTTATTTTAAAAAATGGTCGGTCAAAGTCTGTAATTTTCAAAAGTTATATTTTTTTAAATGCTCATTTTTTTATCAACAAAATTATTTTTTTTTTTCAAATGTATCATTTCATTTTTGTGCCAACTATTACGCTTGGTGACAATGGTGTTGGCATAACAGGGAAATATCAAAACAGTTACTGATTTTATTTCAAATGTAAAGAAAAAAGGTTTAATGAGCAATAAATATTGTATATATCACTATAACTCAGATTTTACTGAACAGAATTTTGTAGAACTTACACTGTTAAATAGTAAATTTGGTTTATAAATGGTTTAATGTAAAAACCACCATTCTAAGTTACTACGGGAGTTCTAAAATTAGGTGAACTCCATTATGAAAGATTTCAAGTCAACTAATTAAATGCAAAGTAAGTTAGATAATATTTCAGGGATTTTTTCAATATTTATCATATCATTCTGTGTTGTTTAGTTACGGAGCTATGCGGAAAAAGTTCTCAATGGTACAGTAAAGAAAATTGGAAGATATACGCTACAGAGATAGGTATACTAGAGAGTACATATGCTATAGTTATGGAAGTTGAGTTGAGTTCCTTAAAAAATTCAGAAGTGATGCAGTATATACCTACCCCTACTTCCCGGAGAGTTCTATAATCAGGTTAACGCGATTATGAAAGTTATATTTAACTATCTCAATATATATATAATGCAAAGAGAAATTTCATTTCGGCCGCTTATATCTTGAGTTCTGCTGAATAGATTTTGACGGGACATACATTGTTAGTTAGATAATTTTTCAGAAAAGGCGTTAGTATAAAACATAACGTTCTACGTTGCTTAGTTAAATAATTATGGGGAAAGTTCTAAATGAGATGAACCCAATTTTGAAAGATTTGCTTTTGTTAAAGGTTCTACTGAATGAATTTTTATGGGATTTAAACTGTTAATTAGATCATTTTTAGGGAAGGTTTCGGTATATTTTCCAGTTTAAAAGATTTTGCTAAGTGGATTTCGATGCAACTTGATCGGTTAGTTCATTTTTCAGTGAATGTTTTAGTATAAAGCACATATCATTTGCTGTTGCTTGGTTGTTAGGTTGCTTGATTGTAGAATCATAGATGAAAGTTCTAGAATCAGGCGAACCCAATTATTATGAACGATCAGCCTTTTCAATAAGTCCAATTAACAGATTCTGATTAGACTTGAATTCATAATTTTTCATGAACGCTTTTAGTATATTACATTTGTTCTATTGTTCTTTACCAAATCCTACACTAACAGATCAACTAAAGAAATTGGTCCTTAACAGTCTAAATTTTGTATGACTCAATAAAAGATAGCGTAATGACATTCATATTGCTTTCAGCAATTCGGTTGGATACACCAGGTAAATGTTCATATTGCTTTAAAACGCATGATCATATTCACAGATATATTTTGTTTCATTAAAGATTTCTTTAGAAAACCGACCAGCGTAGCGGCCGAAGGCGGCTAGTACATAATAATTATAAAATGAAATTTCCCATATCAGAATACCCATCTATTAAAATACCTGGTGTGTCAAACGAATACTTAAGATTTCTATAGATTCTAAGCAAGAAAAAGAAGAAAAAATCCAAATTTCAATGAATTGCATTTAAGAGAAAGTCTTCTGATTTAGGTTACTCAATAAATATTTTGATATTGGCAGAAAATTAATTTAAAAAAAAAAGGTTAATAATTTAAATCTACATTTGTAATCTTTCTGCCAAGATTGCATTTTTTTTTCCTAGATAGGTCATTCAATGTGAAATGAACCAATTTAAAGAAAACTTGTTGCACCATAGTCACAGATTAAAAAAAAATTTTTTTATCATAGGCAGACATAGTATTCACTACTACGTCTGCTTATGATAAAAAAAAAAAAATTAAAAATCTGTGACTATGGTGCAACAAGTTTTCAAGTTTTTAACCCTCAAATCTGAAACTTAAAAATAATTTTCGCAATATTGGCTGAGATATAACCTTTTGAAAATTGGTCATTTTTACCAAATGGTGGTCATCTTGGATTCTATCCCAATGTGTATATATGCCCATAACTCAGCAACTAATGGCTCAAATTGTATATTTTTGATATCAATTTGAAGATATTTGTACTAAGAATGCATATATGATATCAATACATCAGCAAATTTTCATTTTAACATTTTTTATGACATGCAAACTGAAAATATCACCCTTAAAAAATGGCTTACTGTAATGGGCCATTAAAAAATGGACCATCATGAATTTTCCTGAAACTTGGTAAAAACATTGCTCCAACATTTCTCCTTGGTAAAAACATTATGCTTTAAATTAAAAAAAATTTGGAGAGGTAAAATTTTTTGTTTTAAAATAAATGGGTTTTTTACACATCGGATGTCCTTTACCAACAGTGACTGATTTAGAACATGTAAGCATCCCTAATTTAAGAAATAATGGTCAAAACTAAAATTTTTTACATATGAGTTAATGTGTGTGTGTGTATACATATAATTCAATATATCAATACCAATTTGCAGCTATTTATGTGGTGCCCGGAATCACCTCAGATCAGATGTGAAGCAAAACCACATTAGAAGAATCTAGGACAGCTTGCAAATTAGTGCAATCTAAGCACTATTTTTCTTGAAGCAGCCACACAGAGGGACCAAAGTATTGGTCACAGAGATAACGAATCTGTGAACCGTTGATTTTATTGTATAATTGGGACATTGCCCTTTAATTTATTAATCGCCTCTGAGTTTAAATATTGAGCTATTTACCTACCTATATAATAAAAGCTGAAGTCATGTGACTGTCATCAACAGTTCCGGGATGGCCGCTTCACTTTTTATATGCCAAGCGTCCATTTCGGTACTTTTATGTTAACAAGGCACAGGTGATAAATCACCAAATACTGTTCCATCACCATCATTTCATTTAAAATATAAACGGTACTACTTGGTTATCCCGTCGACCGATTTCGGTAAATTATACAAATCGCCAGACTATTCACCAAATTATGGAAATTGACATGATTTTTATTTTAATTAATGAAAGAACAAATAAATTAGTAAAAAAATTAATAAAAATACAAATAAAAAGTCAAATTAACAATCACTTGATGACATAACAATCATGTGTATCGTGTTTAATGTCAAGAGATTGTGACATTAACGATCAACCATTATTGGCATTTAATTTTATAGTTTGGCGGAAGTTTTTTGGTCGAAGGGATAATCAAGTAGTACTATATAAACTTATCACTCATTTCATTTAAAATGCATAACTTTCATTTATAACACATAGGTACAGATGTCATATACGCCGCATATTAGTGCAATTTTTTTATGACACCAATTCATATATGCAAAGAGTACTTAACTGGCGCCAAAATGACGTTAGTTTGCTTGATATGGTAACCTGGATGATGTTGTTTATGCTGTTGATGTTTTCGCCAAATTGGCAACGGAAAAAAATTGTGCCAATATATATATCAAAATAATTTAAAATACACTTTTTTCATCTGTAATAATAGAAGTTTAACTCATATGACTTTTATATAAATACGGGCTGATTAGATTCACTTTCCATATGATAAGCAGCCATTTTTAATCAAAATTATTTTTTCCAATAAAACTGTACAAAAGTTCAATTTTTTGAAAGATCGTTCAAAAATAATTGATGTTTAAGCGATAAATTAAATTCAAATATGGATATATTGTGAGACAACTTCAGTTGGAATTAGGCTGACAACTCAATATCTCATTTCATTGAAGTAAACAAACAGTAGTGATTCATTCATTTTGGCGATTAAAAATATTAAGCCATGAAGGTAATCATTTATAAAGCGAGTTCGCCAGAGAGGAAATTAAAATAATTAAGCCGATTGTGATTTTTATAGCTGTCAAATCATGAGGCAGAATGCATCTTTGTTTGTGACGTCATTCAACTATGAACCAACGAAATAAATTTTAGATTTAAAATTGAGCTCGCTATTCATTGGATTTGAATAATTTTTTACTATTATTATTACTTAATCGTATCAAAACAACTTATTTGCTATATTTAGGAAATAAATTATTTGTTTACACTATAACTTACATTTTCCGTTGATTCTGAGGTGGATATTACTATTTAGTACTTATCTGATGATGAAAGAGCTGGATCAAAATTGTAACATGGAATTATACATAAATATTTTCTTTGAGATGCAGGCTACGAGCATTTCTCAGTAAATTTTTGCAATTTAAATGATAGATTCACAGTAATTTTGTTGACACTGGCGCTCGATCCCTTTGGTGTCATAATTAGCTGAAATGTGCTAATAGGCAGAGGATCCAATTACGGAAGATTACTTAAAATGTTAAAATCTCCGCATTGGTGAACGTATTACAATTCATATGCAGACGGACATGAAACAATCTACCTAAGTGAGTTAAGCGGTTTTTGACAAGAAAGATAAAATATATAACTTAAAAAAATATACGAAATGCTGCCATAATCTTAAAAAATTTTTCATTCCTCAATCAGAATCTTCGGTTTTGGCGAAAGATGAAATAAATAAATAAAATTATAAATAAAAGTAACATGTTGAAATCCTTAGCATACATTTAAGGGCGACCAAACTGGTTGCCAGAGGTGGTTAGTTTATTGAAATAATTATCATTTGTAAATATCTTCATAATATAATGCTTAATCAAAAAGTTACCTTAAATATTTAAAAGTAAGATCGAACTTTTTATTTCTCCTTCACCTCCGACAAATCCTATATTTATACTAAAAAATCATGTACTATATCAAAATAATAGTAAATTTTCATTTCAATACTACTTTTTATTTCATATAAAATGAGAACTTAATTTAAAAAATATATATACAGTAGAGCGCCGATTATCCGAACAAGTCAGGACCGACCCTAGTTTGGATAAATGGACAGACAATTTAAGGGGGTGTTCCTGACTATATAAAAACCTTCATACTTTATTCAGACTTAGGACTGGCAGCACCAGTTAGTGCTGGCATGTTTTATTTATTTTTATTTAAGTATTTATTTTATTTTTTTATCATTTAAAATTTTATTTTTCTCTTTTTATCATTTTCTGAACCCCAGAGATTATAATTTAAGCAAAAAACCTTTCGACTTTTGTTTGTTTCAAAGAAGACATTCCTTTCAATGCTGCCATATTTCTAATTCTTCTTAAATTCGTTAGTTGAATAGGATCAGCGTTCTTCTGCCGTTCGAGTCATTTCATAGCTGTTTCCAAACATTCAAAGGCTTCGTTATGTGATGGACTTGAGTCATTTTCAGAGCATTCGTTTTCATTTTCTTCAGTTTCTTTCCCCAAGCTTTTTATTCTCTTGTTACGGCTCCCAACGATACACTAATCGGGAATTTGATTTCGTATTCTAAATCTGAAGGGGGAAAAAAGGAGAGAAACAAGGTGTTTGGATCATTGGAAGTTTGGTTTAAAAAATTTTTTGAGAGAAATTGGCTGTTCGGATAATTGGAAGTTTGATTAATTGGAGTTTGGATAATCGGCGCCTTACTGTACCTACATAAATATCAAATCCCCAATTCCTTACTATAATAAACTATAAAAAACAAGTAAGAAAAATCATGCATACAGCATAGATTATGAAACACTTTCCAACACACCCTGAAAGCTTTAACGAAACTTCGTTACTTAGGGAAATAAGGTAAATAAGATAACTAAGTAAACATTTAAAAATCTGATTTCAGTAGTTACCGCCCATAGCCAAATATGTATTCCAGTGACCCGGAGCCGAACAATTTTTGATGCTCCAGCTCCAGCTCCGCTCCTAGAGAAAATACCGTGGCTCCAGCTCCGGCTCCAACTCGGCTCCGACTTCGCGCTTTTAAGTTGCAGATTTTAATTTACACGTTTAATTTTTTGCTCACAAATACTTTCTATCTTCATTAAAGATCTGACAAAATTCATTTTTCTTCTCATCAAACTTGAAATTCTTGTTCAGAAAATATGACATCTTTTAGCTTTTGCTTTTAAAATAGAAAGTTTGGTAGAATTTTAAACACAAAAATCTTAAATTTCTTCTACACTTTTCAAACAGCCAAAATTGTACGACTACACATGTAAACAACAGGCGGCCATATTTGTTTTCAAATAGTGTTGTCACTTAGTTCAAGTAGAAAGTAGAAGTAAAGTAGTGTTGCCATTTTTTGAGAAGTTTTCCTTCCCTAATAATAATAATAATAAAAACCTAAAAAATGATATAATTAAAATACTGAGTAATGATGTAATTAAAATATTTTAAGCCTAGAAATTTAAAAGACTGAAAAAAAAAAAAGACTTAAAAGAATATTAAAAACTAAAGGAGCCCTGGAGCTGGGGAAAATTTAGAGCTCTGGCTCCAGCTCCAGAAAAAACACAGCTCCGGAGCGCTCCGGTTCCGGGCTCCAGCTCCAGCTCCGGGTCCCTGATGTATTCCTATTCTTTTGAACAGCCCTGTATTCGATCTGTATGTTGATATATATACTATATAATGGGAAAATTTAGTTTAGCAAGAAAATGCATAACAGGTTGAAATTCATCTTTCAGCAATTTATACTAATAGATGGAAACATACTTGAATACTTTTGTACAGCCCTGTAGTTTACCTAGTACCTTTATTACATGCCACTATTTAGCTAAAATTTAATTCGAACTAAAACACGCTTAAAACTACTGAAATTACATTTCCAGAAATTATCACCCATAGACAGCCATGTATCCAACTCTTTGCATGGCCTTGAATATCATTTTATCTATATTCTACAAATATTTCTTAGTACACTAAATGCAGTTCAGCCTAAAAATGTATAACTCCTTTAAAACCCACCTTTAAGCAATTTATGCTCATACTCAGTAACCTTTACGAATTCATTTCTGTAGCTCTGTATATGAACTATAGCATTTATATGCACTTTACAGTATGCATAAATATAGTGAACAAGTAGGTAAGTCTGATCACAGATCGAACAGATGGTTTCGTTTAATATTCCTTTCAAAACACTTTAACCTTTTGAAAAATCTGTTAGTTCCACATTTCGCAAACAGGGGTGCACTCTATTCTAAACAAACCTCTATCCGAACGAAACTCCGTTTTATAGACTATCCGTTAGGACCGGGCGATGTAGAAATTTCTTAAATCGATTTATCATCCATCTAACATCGCGATTTAGTGCTAAATCACGATTTAACACCGATTTTACATTTTAGAATATGGAAGCCAATTTTTTAATTTTTAGTAACAAAATACGGCCTTAATTCAGCCCCCCCCCCCCCCATGTATTATTTAGTATAATAAGCTTTTAATTTTTCAAATACCTTTGAAAAGAGTTATGTTTTACACATAAAAAAAAAAAAAAAATTGAATGCCCCAAAACACTAGTTTTTTTTTTCCCATTTTAAAAATTAGTGACCTATTTTAATACATTTTATAAACTTATTCTTTAAGAAGTAATATAAAAGAAAATGATTTTTTTTTTTTTTTGTCTGACTTATTATGCTTGCTACAATATAAATTCCTTAAAGGGGGGGGGGGGGACTTCCCCGAGCCCACCTAAATAGCACTTCATTGCTAACAACCTACACACACTTTTTATTACAGACACAGAATTAAAAAGTTATTGAAGTAAAACAGAAGCAGATTCAAAGAATTTATCTGTTCATTTACCATGATGAGAAAAGTAGTAAAAAAAAAAAAAGAGGGGAGATATGAGAAATAAGGTGCAATTTTGTATCTTTTTAACTTTTAGATTGCAATAAGATTTGTTTAGCATAAATGCTGACATTCATATAGCGGATGGAGAAGGATTGAAAGTGTGAGCCATGGAACACATAACTGAAACTGCAGATTTTTTCGCGGCCGTTGCCACTCTGTAAGATTAGTAATAAAATATAATCTTAAAATATCTCTTATTAATGATAACAAAATGTCAAAAAAACAGAAAATCACAGATCTGCAGAAAAATCTAATTAATGCCCCCTCCACCCCTCCCTCATTCTGCTCTAAAAATAAAGTTACTTGACTCATTGCAGAACTTTATTAAAGTATTTTTAATTAATTACAAAATCATAATAAATTAAAACTAAAATATTCCCATAATGCCCAAACATATGAAAATTAATTTTTCATCAAAATAATGCATAAAAATATAAACTAACAAGATGGAAATTGCTCGTCAAACGTGGCAAATGAGGTGCGTTCATACTATAACTAGTTCTATAATTATTTTTTGCACCCCATATTGTACTGAATGTGTATTTATTTGCAATTCATAAGTGCATAGTCTGTAACATCATTAAAATGCACTTGCAATAATTTTTTCCCATTCCCCTTAATGTAACGGAAAACTTTTGACTGTCCCTGTAATTAAGCTATACATCCGATTTTCATGAAATTTGAAATGGCTCGACAAAATTTTGCAGCAATTATATATTTAAAATTTCAGCCCATTCGAAAAGCTGTAACATCATTAAAATGCATTTGCAATAATTTTTCCCATTGGCTTTAATGTAAAGAAAAACTTTTGACTGTCCCTGTAATTAAACTATACATCCGATTTTCATAAAATTTGAATGGCTCGACAAAATGTCACAATAATTATATGTTTAAAATTTGAGACCATTCGGAAAGCTTTAACATCATTAAAATGCACGTGCAATAATTTTTCCCATTGGCCGTAATGTAAAGAAAAACTTTTGACTGTCCCTGTAATTTAACTATACATCCGATTTTCATAAAATTTGAAATGGCTCGACAAAATTTTACAACAATCATATATTTAAAATTTCAGTCCATTCGGATGGGTAGTTTTTGCTCTATTATATGCGGACGGACGGACGGACAGACAGACAGACGGACTGAACGACGACTATAGGTGCTACGTATTTATATAATTACGAACGCACCTAAAAATGGATGAATTTGGATATAAATAGTGAATCAATTTCAGCAAGATACTCAATCCATGTGGCATTGAAATCTGATGTCAAACCCGATGCATGACTATTTTAAAATATTTTAATTAATTACAGTATAATAGAAAATAAAGAATATGTATTAAAATATCACCCAAATATGTGAAAAATGAATTTTTCATTAAAAGAATGCATAAAAATAAAAACTGAAATTCGATGAATTTGGATTTTAAATATGAAATTTTACTCTTTTTTTCAACCATAAATACTTGATCAATTTCAGAAAAAAAGAATCTTATTAGCAAAAGAAAACTATTTCATGCTGATCACAGCCAAATCAGGATACACACAACAATGCATGACTATACTTTAAAATAGTTTCATTAATTACAAAATAATAGAAAATAAAAAATATATGTTAAAATATTACAAAAACATGTAAAAAATAAATTTTTCATCATAAGAATGCATAAAAGTACAGACTGAAAGTCAATGAGTTTGGATTTTAAATATAAAACTTTTTTATTTTTTCTTTAATCATATAAATACTGAATCAATTTCAGGAAAACAATCTTTTGAAAAAATGCAGGATTCTACTTTAAAACATTTTAATTCATTACAGAATAATAGAAAATAAAAAATATGTATTGCAATATTACTCAAATATGTGAAAACTTAATTTTTCATCAAAAAATTGCATTAACATATAAACTGAAATTCGATGAATTTGGATATTAAGAATTAAACATTACTTTTTCTTTTCAACTTTCCTCCATATAAGTTCTTAATTTCTGAAAAATACACATTCCAATCTCGTAAACTCTGAATCTCATTTACAAAATAAATAAATTAATATAAATTTTTACTTAAATCATCTTTTCTTAAATCGGTGAGGATTGAGGCTCGATATTTTCTTAAATCGGTTGCTGCTAAATCGATTTAACACCAGCTTGCCTTGTTTTTCTTAAATCGGAAAGTATTGAGGCTTACGATGTTTGCTTAAATCGGTTCCTCCTAAATCGATTTAACACCAGCTAGCCTTGTTTTTCTTAAATCGGAAAGCATTGATGCTTGCGATGTTTACTTAAATCGGAGCATCCTAAATCGACTTAACACCAGCTTGCTATGAAAGTGGTAGACACATCAAAGTAGATAAATCGTTTTTCCGATGTTAGCTCTGAATCAGTATTTTGTTTTAAATCGATTTAAAGCCAATGCCTAAATCGCAATTTAAGACAATGGCTAAATCGCGATTTAAAAGAATGACTAAATCGCAATTTAAGACATTAGCTAAATCGCAATTTCCGATGTTAGCTTAAATCGATTTAAGACCAATGATTAAATCGGATTTCCGATGTAAGCTTTAAATCGATTTAAGGCCCAGGCCTACTATCCGTAGATATATTAGTCGAGGGGATTGGGGCGATAGCACCCGAGATAAGCAGACCCCCCTGGCAGTAAAAAGTGGAACTAAAATATGTAAGACTATGGTGCATAATATGAAAGAATGGTCAAAGGGGTGTCGGCAAAAGTTGGAAAAGTGCTCCCCGGGTGAAAAGGGCGGAGGTTAAAAAAATTGCTTAAAATACACAAGTTAGAGTCCGGAGCAGTAAATAATATAAGACTTTTTGAAATTTTTATGATTTGCCATGTGCTATAAGTATGCAAAAATTCATGTCTCCAACTTAATTAGGGGCTCTCTTAGAAAGAATTGCTTAAAATACATATGTGGTAGCTCAAAGGGTTGAACGTAAGACTTTTTCAAGATTTTATGATTTGTCGCCTGGCCTCAGGTGTTCTGCTATAAGTAAGCAAAATTTCAAATCTCCAATTTAATAAGGGGCTCAGTTAGAAAGAATTGCTTAAAATATGCGTGTGGGAGATCAAAGGGTTAAATGTACGATTTTTTCAAAATTTTATGATTTGCCATATATGTGGTGTTCAGCTATAAGTATGCCAAATTTCACGCCTCCAGCCTAAATAGGGGCTCACTTAGAAAGAATTGTTTAAAATAAACATGTGGAAGCCCAAAGGGTTAAATGTACGACTTTTTCAACTTTTATGGTTTGTCATTTGATGTGAGGTGTTCAGCTATAAGTATGCAAAATTTCACGCCTCCAACCTAATTAGGGCTCGCTTAAAAAGAATTGTTTAAAATACACATGTGGGAGCCCAAAGGGTTAAATGTAAGACTTTTTTTTAATTTTATGATTTGTCATATGATGTGTGGTGTTCAGCTATAAGTATGCAAATTTTCAAGTCTCCAATATGTATAGTTTCTGAGAACGGGCTCTGTGAGAGACAAATAGATAGACAGACAGACAGAGGAGCGAAACGATTAGGGTTTCGTCAGATGAACGAAACCCTAAAAAGAAAGAATTGTTTAAAATACACATGTGGAAGCCCAAAGGGTTAAATGTACGACTTTTTCAACTTTTATGGTTTGTCATTTGATGTGAGGTGTTCAGCTATAAGTATGCAAAATTTCCTGCCTTCAACCTAATTAGGGCTCGCTTAAAAAGAATTGTTTAAAATACACATGTGGGAGCCCAAAGTGTTAAATGTAAGACTTTTTGTGAGAGACAAATAGATAGACAGACAGAGGAGCGAAACGAATAGGGTTTCGTCAGATGAACGAAACCCTAAAAAAGCGCATATCATAATTAAAAATGCATTTCGCACAATCATTACTAATATACAGTAATTCGGATACAATATTAATATCTGAAATCTTTTCAAATACACCACAAACAATCCCCCCTATACTATTATGAACGGAATTCTTTTGTGTGGCCCTGTAAATGAACAATAACTATTCTTTGCACCGCATATTCAACAGAATGCATATTTTAGTGGACTTCATAAATGAATATCAATTTTACTATGTTTGAAAGAGTGTAACACCATTAAAAATCATTTGAAACGATTTTTTCCCATTGGCCGTAATGTAACGGAAAACTTTTGACTGTCCCTGTAAATGAACTAAACATGCTACAAACTTCATTTTAAATAGGGAACATGCTATGGTAGAGGTCACTAACATACAAAAATTTCAGAACGATCCGAGCATATTTACGAGAGTTAGAGCGTGGACAGACGGACAGACAACCAAAGTCAAACACTTTTCAACTTTGTTGGAAAGTGTTAAAAAAGCCACATATTTCTCTAAAATACGGCAGAAGTATTCGATGTAAATCACAGCTGAATAATTTAAATAAAATATTAAAAAATAATATTAATGAATTAATTGAGTTGCCGTTTGTTGTTTTTAGTTCACATTGAGTTAAAATTTATATGTGTAACTCGCACCACCAGTCTCAAAAATCGACTCGACTGGCAATCACGTGACTAGCTTGCGTGAGCTTTGCCGAATGAGATATGCTGTGAGTTCGTTGTAGTTCTGTTCTGTTTTGAGTTGTGGAAATATGTAGGAAGTTATTTGCGCTTTTATTATTTTATGTGTACGTGTGATGTTCTATTTGTTATGTGCCGTCTTACCAAGAAGAAATAAAAAATATTTAAAAAGCTACCCAGAGAAAGTGTTATTTTGAAGTTATGTGAAATTTCTGTGTGATTTTAATCTGAGCTAGCCTGACAATTGGCTAAACAACGTCGGGCCCGAATTCGAAGGAAAATTTTCACATCCTAATTCTACAAAACAATAATATATTTTTTAATTAAGAAGCATCTTGATAAAGTGTGGTTTTCAACTAGCATACAGAAATAAAAAAAAAAAAAAAAGGGCACGACCGGTCGTGTGCGAGTGAAATATGTTCCTAAAATTCTACAGATTAATTCGTCGTGTGCGAGTGAAATATGTTCCTAATATTCTACAGATTCTGTCATTGCGTGTAAAAATATATTCCTATAATTCTACAGCATAATTCGTCGTCGTAAGCTTGTGAGGTATGTTCGCCATGTTCTATAGATTAATTTTTGTTTCGTTACCTTTGCCATTTTCATGCATCAGCTTTACATGATGTGATATGTGTTCTTATTTTCGAAAGTTATTCTGCAAATTGTTTTGTTTACGACGAAGAAAAATGCTACGATATGAGTGTTTTTAAAAAACCTTTCACTTCATTTGTTCTTAGAACGGTGCCTATTGTGTTTGTGCCTATAGTGGTTTATTCTACAAGATTTGTTAATTCTACAAAATATTATCAACAAGCAACAAGTAAGCGATTTTTAAATAGAATGGATCCATTGTTTGTTTAATAAAAAGAATGCATTCTTGATTTTCTTCATATACCTAACATTATCGAGATTCTAAAAATTCTTAATAATTTTTGACATTATTAATTTGAATTCATTTTATTATCTTCCATTCACTTATGTTTTGTATATTTCCCCTTTCCCCCTCCCCTCACCCATTATTCTGAAAAGTTACTTTTGATTCTGTTCTTGCATGATTAATTTTAGGTAGATTTCGTAAGAAATACTACCTATTGCAGTCGTTATCATGGTGCGACTTTTGAAAAATTCCTTCATAACTTTTCATTATAGGACCCCACGAACCCAAAACCACCCCCACCTAAAAAGTTTATACCAGGTGTCCCAAAAAGGACTGACTGATTTTAAAATTCAATAACTTGCAAACGGTGACAGATATTAAAAAAATTCTTGCAGGAGGGTTATGCATAAGGTCAAAAAATTTATTACAGTGATTTTCAATTTTAGTTCGATTTACCAACAATAGATGGCGCTGTAAGCAATAGTCGCTAAATTCAGGCTCGATTTTTGGTACTTCGTGGATCGGATAATACATTTCCATCTCCTTTTCTGCATGGAACAAGATAAAGGACCAAAAATCGAGTATGTATTTAGCGACTATTGCTTACAGCGCCATCTATTGTTTGTAAATCAAACTAAAATTGAAAATCACTGTAATAAAACTTTTGACCTTATGCATAACCCTCCTGCAGGAATTTTTTTAATATCTGTCACCGTTTGCAAGTTATTGAATTTTAAAATCAGTCAGTCCTTTTTGGGACATCCGGTATATATATGTATGTATGTATGTACTAAATTTTGTCTGCACGATAAAAGTCGCAATTATGCATGGATCGTCTTCAAACTCGCCAAACACATTGAGATGGCTAATATCTCGGCAGGGATTGAAAATGGGCAAAATCGGCCCAAGGTAATGGAAATGGGGAGAGTTCAAAATTTTTAATACCGTCTTAACATGATTCTGATAAAACCAGCTCTTACACAACAATGACAGGAAAAAAAAAATATTTTTCGTTATAGCAGTTGCCAACAATTAAAAAAAAGCAACAAAATTCTCACCACAACAATTGCTTTTCTATTAAAAGTTTTTTGTGTGAAAAATTAACTTAAATAGTTTGACGAATTGAAAACAAATTGAATATTACGTCATAAGTTTTCTAGAGTAAGATTTCCGCATGAAAACTCAAAATGAAATAAATAGTTTGACGAATTAAAAACAAAAACAAAATATTGCGTCATATTGGAAATAAAATGGACCTCAGCAGGTGAATAAGTAACGTCATGTGAGTTTGAAGAAATGTATTAAAACATGATTAAAACCCGACTATGGAAATATTAACTTATTTTAAAACTTTGAGGTTCTCTGAATTTGCTTTAGCTGTTTTTTAAACCTATTCCACATACATGCGTGTGTGTATTCATGCATATTAGAATTTTCATAAAATGTTTAGCTCACTAGAGCTCATTTTTAGTGAAGGAACTGGGTTTATCTCTAATCTTGATTTAAGTTTTGTTCGAGAATTTAGTACTTAACTTCGAAATCTACCTCCGCCTGTAGGCCCGAGCCGGCAGGGATTTTTTATTTTGTTTTAAGTAAGATATTTTTTGAAAAAAAAAAAAAAAAAAAGAGTGAGAGAGAGCGGAAGCAAAAGAAATATTAATTTACGTTTTCGTTGATTTTTTTTTTCTTTTCTTTTTATAAACAGGGAAATAAACTGTCAGTCAAATGTATTTATAATTTTATCGCAATTCTCATAAAGATGCATATTTACTTATTTCCTTTTTTATTGGTTTCGTAAGAGAAATGATTACTATTTTTATTTAAGTGTTTGTTATTATTTAAATGCTAAATGTAAGTATTTAATTTTGAGTTGCTGATTTACTGATGAAAAAAGCCTTGAATGTGATTCATTTTCAAAACGGAATGAGTAAGTTTTTGCATTTATTGTTTGTTTATAAAAGAAAGTTTATTTTCTTTTGAAGTTATATTGAATGAAACCGATATTAAGTAGTCTTAGTAATACATTGGTTGAAAATTTAATTATTCAATTATGTGTTTGATATTATTTAGAATATTGCTTGAAAGTGTTAACTATTCAGTAAATGGTTTTATATTGGTTAAAATATTGTTCTGATTAAATGTCGCGTTATGACAATCCAGTTTATTTATGTGGGGATTTAAAGTTTGTTTTGTTTGTAGTAAGAGTTTTGTTAAGGTTAAAGATTACTATTTTGTTTTATTAAAGTCTTGTTTATATGAGTTGTAACGGCAAAGCTCACACGTTTGGGGAATAATTTAAACGAATTTTTGGCATTTGGGGGGTACTTGTTTTGCTAAAGTTTAAAATGTGTGAACTTAATAAAGCTCGTAAAGAGGATTTATATCAGGTTGCGTTAGAAATGAATTTAGATGTTCAACCCTCTATGACAGTTGTCACATTGCGTGAAAAAATTAAACCCTCCCCCTCGTACGAAGTTGATTTTGTAAATTCATTAGTCAGAAACCAAATTTCGACTCGCGAGGAAGAACAACGCAGACAGGACTTAGAGGAAAAACAAAAAGCAGCAGAGTTAGAGCAGCTTAAACTTGAATTAGAAGAGAAGCATAGAGCGGAAGAGTTAGAGTTAAAGCTTGAGAAGCTCAAGTTACAGGCTCAGAGCCAAAGTGCTTCCAGTGGAGCGGTAGGTGGTAATGCAGCAGGGATAAAGTCTCACCTGGAGAGTAAGATAGATATCCAAAAGCTGTTGCCTACATTTAGGCCAGAAACTGATGATGTAACCTTGTTTTTGGTGCTCCTGGAACGTCAGCTAAAGCTCTCGAAGGTACCAGAGCATCTGTGGGTTTCGTATTTACTCAGTGTTGTACCATCTTCCATCTCTACGCTTATCGCTCGTGAATCAGAAGAAAACGCTTCAAATTTTTCACATGTTAAAGATTTACTTCTAAAAAGGTTTAAAATTAGTGCCGAAAAGTTTAGACAGCTGTTGTTCTTTACTCATCGCAAGGCCAAGGAAATTACTTGGTGAGATTATTATTTCAAACTTCGAGCTTATTTTGAAAACTGGCTTAAAGAATTAACTGTAATGTCTTTTGAAGTTCTTCAGGATCTTATCATAGCTGATCAAATGAAAAGGACCGTGCCTGTTGAATGCAAACAACATATGTTAGACGATTGGGAAAATTTAAATTCGCCAGTCGACCTTGCCGAAAAATTAGATGCGTATGACATTATCAGATGTACGCAGGGGCGTCGCCATGGGGAGTATGGGGGGGAGCCTCCCCCCCCCCCCAATATATGTGAAGTTGGGAAATTCTAGATTTTTGAGACATTTTCTTTTTTTTAAGTAATAGTAAAAAAATTACAAAATTTTTGTTGTTTTGGTGATTATTTTGAGCACTGCAACAGTAAACAAGTTCAATTATCAAAAGAAATACAAAAAGAAATCAGCCACACTCAATCTATCATTGTATTTTTCAGTTCTACAAAAATATTGTACGTCTACCAGACCTAAATTTCTCTACTCCTGTCCATCAATAACTGACTAACCAGTTCCCTTATTTCCTCCAAAACTTTGTTCCTTTCTCAAAAATTTCACCCTACCTACCCTTCTCCTCCCCCAAAAAAATCCAGCTATTTTAATCCAAAGGGATTGCAGCTTCTTTTGAAAATTGGAGATCACTTGTAGCGCAACAGAAAGGAATGTAGTAACCTACTTGAAACACAGCTATGGGCAAGAAGATTTGATGAGTTTTCACAACTTTTTTGACTAATTTTGCAATTTTTGGACAATATTTTACTCATTCTCGTGATTTTTTTGCCGCAAAAATTAGTTAACCCTTCGCTGTCAAGTAAAAAGCGTTATAAGAGCAAATGCGGATATAAGAAGTCGTTAGTTTAGATAAATTTGTCACATTTTACTTTTATTTGTGTGCAGAAATATATATCAGTCCTGTTCGTTTATATTTATATGTGTTTATAAAATTTTAAACCAAAAGTCCAGTGTTCTGTGTTTAAAGCTGTTCTAAAAAGTTACTATAAATCTCAGTACGAAGAAACCCTTCATAATAGGAAAAGAGTTTTCATGCAAAATTTTGGAGCATCTAAAAATCCATTCGAGGATGAAAAAGGTAAAAAATGGATGATTTTAATTTGGAACAGAAATATGACCATGAAAGCAGTTCATCACCTGAAGAAAAAATCGACATGCACTGTAACACTGACACGTTGCACTTGAATAAAATTTTGAAGAAATAAAGATTTCCTTACAGACAAGCTCGCAAACAATTATGAATATTAGGACGTGACTGGAGAAGCTGAGTTCGGAAAGCACCGTAGGAAAACGGTTTCACCAAAGGCAATAAATAAAAATAATAGTACAGCAACGGACATTGATACACATAAGTTTTACAGTAAAGTATTATGAGAAATACAAGAAAATTTCGGGAATTTAGTAATGGGCTTAAATGACAATGTTCCCTATATCAAGAGAATATTGCAGCAATGCATTCCATATTTAAATTACAATTGTGCAAGGAAAAGTTAATAACCACCTGGTAATAATAAGATAAAAGATAAATAAGTTCACCTGGATATGAGAAACCAGATGTACATGACTTGCAGAGTCAAATAGAAATAAACCAAATCCCAACTCACTTAACAAACCTTTTACTCATGCCATGAAATTCATCACGCCGTCAAACTATATACTCGTACCTTAACATTCACAGCAGTTTATCTTTATGGCGTTGCATCTAATGAAAGAATCTTTAGTCAAATAAAAATTTAAAATATATATATTGCAAGCTACAATGAGGGATGACAGACTTGACAGCCTAATGCTTTTAAAATATGAAAGTGAAATAGGGAATTTTATTAAACTAAGCGATGTTATTAACAGGTGGGCTTCTTTGAAGACCACAAGAATTAATATTAAGTGAAAACTAGTCGGATGTGCCAATCCCAAAATTTTCTTCTACTCCATACATGTTAATGCCTCAAAATTTGCAATCACAGTGCCAAAATTAAATGACAATTCTTTGCCTATAATAACAAACTCAAAAGGTATAGATTTGTTAAATTGTGTGCACTTAAAAAAGGAGATATAAGCATAGCATTTTTCAAACAAATCATTGAATTTTGGCACCCAGCCTCTTAGATGTCTGCAACCAAAATTCCTTACTCAAAGTGCACAAAAGCGATAGCTTTGGACAGTATAGACCCAAGCCTAATAGGGATCTATTTATGTGGAAGTGCTACTAATGTGGAATATGAAGTTTGACTAAATTCCGTGCATTAGTTTTTGAGATACAGCTATCGCAAAAACGTGAAAAATGCTGCATAGCAGCGCCACCTGCTATATGATATACATAAAAAGCTAATCTGCATCAAATTATGTCAAGGTTTAACAGAATATGACATTTGATAAAATTCCGCGCAATAGTTTTTGATATATAATTATTGCTAAAATTATGTAAATCGTGAAAAATGCCGAATAGCAGTGCCATCTGGTAGACGATTTACACCAAAAAAAAATCAGCACCAATTTTTAACAAGGTACAGTCAAACCTCGTTAACATGAACTGCTTCCGATTGCCTCGTCCAGTTGTATGTAATGTAGTTAAGTTCCGATAACACGAACTACTTTTAATACGAACAAAAAAAGTTCCCCCTTGAGTGTTCGCATTAACGAGGTTCAACTGTATAAGTAAATCTCTAAAGTTATATTAAATTTCGCGCATTAGTTCTTGTGTTAGACTGCCCACAAAATTTGTATCACATATAGACAGACAGATATTTTCTAAAAACAGTCGAATCGTGTTCAGGACTTACTAAAACGTATAAATCAGTCTAAAACTGGAAGTCGAATTTTTTCATGAATCCAATACTTTCTTCTTGTAAAGATAGAAGAAAGTAAAAAGTGTATTTATTTTTTTAGTAAACAAACCCATAATTAGAATTTTTATGTTTTCAGTTTCAGAATTTTTCTTTAGAAAGGAATGTTTTATGCAAAAGTATCATTGTAATTGTTACACATGTTGTGCATATCATTTTAGTCGAAAATTGGAGCAATTTGTTTCAAGTTGGGAAATTTTCGAATTCTCCCCCCGAAAAAATATCTGAGGCTACGCCCCTGGATGTACGTTTCCTAAAAGAGATCCGGTTGTACACCAAGATAAAAAAGAGTTTTCTCGTCGAGAAAATAATTGGAAACAGAGTAAACCTCCAAAAGAAGACAGATCTCTCCCTAAGTATATTAATCGACACTTAGAATCCGATACTGTTTGCTATGGTTGTGGTAAATTGGGATTTATAAAGAAGAAATGTCCAGATTGTTCCCCTACGGTTAAAAAACAAACTGTTCAAGCACATCGTCTTGAGCTATATAGTTTGAATACTTCAGCAGTTTCAGCTCCAAATGTGCCTATCACGATCTGCAATAAGAAGGTGCTAGTCTGTGCAGATACGGGAGCGAATCGTTCTATTGTGGGAGAACATATGTATGAATTATTTTTAAAAACTGGTGTTGCATTGAACCCTCATACTCATGAAGTAACGTTAGCTGACGGAATTACGGTGGTTAGAGACACTTTGTTTGCCACTGTGCCCGTAGAGATTGAAGGCCGAGTCTTCGAAACTGAGTTCATTGTATTACCAGATGCCAAGGGTAATAGAACTCTTTTAGGTATGGATTTCTTGCATAATGCTAACATAGTGTTAGATACCGCCAACAAAACATGGCATTTCAGTGATAAACCTCGGAAATATTTTTATTTTGTAGACAAATACGAAGAAGAAAATAATGCGTCAGCTAGTGTGGTCAAAGTCAGTCCGTACGCTGTACGTGAACATGAAGACAAAAATCTAAATTCCGATGAAAGGGACAAAATTAATGATGTTCTGATAAGAAAATGTTGATATGAATGGTATGAAATGTTGGTATGAAAAATGTTTTCAACCAGGGGGAGAGACAACCCCGTTTGTGAAACATCATATCAATACAGGTGATAGTGCTCCTGGTCCTGTTGCTGTACCACCTTATCGGTTGCCTCCTGCTAAGAAAGAAATTCTTAAGAAGAAAATAGAATATGAACCTGAAAAATCTAATGTTGTGGCTGACATGCTGTCACGCCCTGTCTGTAATCATCAATCTGCTTTCTGTGAAACATGCAATTTTGTCAGCATAGACATGCCGACAAGAAGTTCAAAAGATATCAGAGAAGCGCAGTTGCAAGATGAAAACCTTAAGAAGATTATAGATTGTTTTGAAGATGAACAGAAAAGCGAAGATTCCGCCAATTGGACTGATAGAGGATTCCTGATGAATCAAGGTGTGCTTTATAGGTATGCTCCCGAATCAGATGCCGAAGAAGCGCAACTGGTCGTTCCAGTACAAGAAAGACAAAATATTTTGAAACTTCATCATGACAACCCCTCAGCCGGACATTATGGTGAAGCAGGAACTTATCAGAGAATTGCTAAAAGATATTATTGGACAGGCATGAGAACATACATTTCTGAATATGTGAAGAAGTGCCCAGAGTGCACTCGTTATAAAGCAACAAATCAGAAAGCAGCCGGTTTATTATGAACACCTGCTTATGCTCAGCAGTTTGAGACCCTCAGCATTGATCTCTTTGGACCATTGCCTCCTAGTAAAGATGGGCATCGATGGATTTTTATAGTAGAAGATTGTGCCACTAAGTGGGTCGAACTATTTGCCTTAACAACTGCCACGGCACAAGAATGTGCGACTACTCTGATTGAAGAGATCTTCCTTCGGTATGGTATCCCAAGAAGACTCATAAGTGATAACGGCCCTCAGTTTGTGAGCGCTGTTCTATAACAAGTTTGTTACATTCTTGGAATAGACCAATCATTGACACCTTTGTACCATCCTCAGGCCAATCCAGTAGAGCGCAAAAATAGAGACTTGAAACCTCGAATAGCAATCCTTGTTGGAGATGAACACAGTTCCTGGATTGACAAACTTCCTTTTATTAGATTTGCTATGAACTCTGTCAAATCTGATACAACTGGCCAAACTGCCGCCTATCTGCAATTTGGTCGAGAATTAAGAACAATCAATGATATGGTGAACGATTTCAGAACTGTTGTGGAAAATGACAATTTTGTTCCAGAAATAACCCCATATCTTAAACGTCTTGCAAATATTTCAAAAAGTGTGAAAGAGCGTGTTGAAATGAAACAAGATCAGTGGAAGAAATATTATGATAAAAATCGTAGACGAGTGTATTTCGCACCTGGTGATAAAGTATGGGTTACCCTACACCCTGTGAGCAAGGCAAGTAAAAATAAAACAGCAAAATTTATGCCTAAGAGAGATGGGCCATACATAGTTTTGACTCAAAAGTCACTAGTGACATATGATATTGCTAGCCTGGACAATCCTACCGAGCGAATTGGGTCTTACCATGTTTCCGCTTTGTCACCATTTCAAGAAACTGAAACTATTCCAGTTGCACCTTTAAGAAAAAGAGGAAGACCCAGAAAGCATCCTGTTTCCTCTCCGAGACATAAATCGGAAACAGAGGGGGAGGATGTAACGCGCACCACCCGTCTCAAAAATCGACTCGACTGGCAATCACGTGACTAGCTTGTGTGAGCTTTGCCGAATGAGATATGCTGTGAGTTCGTTGTAGTTCTGTTCTGTTTTGAGTTGTGGAAATATGTAGGAAGTTATTCGCGCTTTTATTATTTTATGTGTACGTGTGATGTTCTATTTGTTATGTGCTGTCTTACCAAAAAGAAATAAAAAATATTTAAAAAGGTACCCCGAGAAAGTGTTATTTTGAAGTTATGTGAAATTTCTGTGTGATTTTAATCTGAGCTAGCCTGACATATGAACAAATCTGAACAAAATGAAAACAAACAAAACTTGTATAATACAAATGTAAAGAAAAAGATTAAATGTGAAGAAAAGTAAGTCTAAGTTGAAACTCACATGGACAAATCTATGCAAAATAAGAACATAGAATACTTACATGAATATAACTTTATAATATAATGTTAAAAGGCAAGTTTAAACTGGGTCATTTCAGAGCATTAAGTCAGTTTGAATGCATTGGAAACATAAAAACAACTTCTTGTAATAAAAAAAATAATCTATACAAATGTTTTGACTTTTGTCATTATAATTATACCATTTAATGCTGATTTTAAATTTTGGATTTTCTGCAGTTTTTTTATTCATGGTCAAATCTAAAACTACCAACCAAAGATTTAATCTGCCTTGAAGTTTAAGCGCAAGTTTAATTGCTTTAATTCTTCTGGTGCTACAGCATACATTCTTCCTGTAGCAGTCACGGGAGTAGACACTACTTTCATTCTGTGTTCATATGGAATCCAACAAACATCTGAAGATTTTGGCCATGAATATAATGAACTAGAGCCATGACGACGCATGAACATAATTTTACTCGCATATTCATTGAATCCCTTGCAGTAATCCAAAATTCCACCAAATAATACCATATACACATGCAACATATTGATCACCTCTAAGTAGGACTGCCAGTTTTATTTTTCAGAAGAAAAAAAAAAAAAAAAAGATTTTCGTTGAGATGAGTTAGTTTTGGTTTTATTGCACTACCATCATTCTTAGTATGAAAATATGTATTGAAATAAAAATTAAACTGACATATTTATATTGGCATATTTAATGCAGCTTGAATAATTCTAATATATATACAGTAGAAGTTTTCTAAAGGATCACACACAAATGTGAAACTTCTTAAGTAGGAAATTTTTAAAGTAAGAAATAGACGTTTGGATATAAAAATTAAAGTTTCTTGTGTGGAAAAATGTCTTAAATAGGTTCCACTATATATATGTACAGTAAAACCTCATTTACATGTTTATAGTTTACATGTTATAGTTAAATTATTTACATGTTTATATATTACATTTATAGGTTTTCACAATTATATGTTATATTCTTTATTTTCTTATCTTCTTTAGAGTTAAAATTTTTCAATTATATATTTTTTGCTTTTTTTTTGGCACTGATCTTACAAAAAACGAATAAATGAGGTTACATATTATAGCTTTATATTAATTCAGATATTGGAAAAATTTAGTTTTGGCCATTGTTTCTTAAATCAGGGATACTTGCATGTTTGAAATTGGTCACAGTTTGGTAAGTGACATCCACATGTGTAAAAAGCCATTTATTTAAAAACAAAAAAATTTACCTGTCTAGTTTTATAGAATTTGAGACATTAGTTGCCGAGTTATGGACATATATAGACATTGGGAATCAATCCAAGATCGCCGCCACTTGGTAAAAATGACCAATTTTCAAAAGGCTATAATCTCAGCCAATATTGCAAAAATTATTTTTAAATTTCAGATTTGAGGGTTTCACTACTATGTCTGTCTATGATAAGAAAAAATTTAAAAATCTGTGACTATGGTACAACACCCATTGGTTGAATTTGTGTGGAATGAGCCAGATACAATAAAAAAGAAACAAATTTATTAAAGGAAATAGGATACAAAAAACAGTTTTGGAATTCACAGGACCAATAAACTAAATTTAATAAAAATAATTATATTGCATGAACCATCTATTGATTTAAGATGGAATACGTCCTATGATGATTTAGATTTTTTCTTTTTTTTTTTTTAAAGGAATAGTTAGCGATGACTCTAAGCCGCTTTAGCAGGGTGCAGCACCAGGCGGCCCTTTTTATTTCTTTTTTGTGCCCGGCGGCTCTTTTAAACCCTTCTGATGCACCCGGCTACCCTTTTTAACATTTCCTATTTGCCCCGTGGCAATTCAATTGATCCTGGGAAAATATCACAAATTCTAGGGACTCTAAACAAACCGGTTCAAAATATTTTTAGTGAACAAGGTACAAGTGTGCCCTTTTTGAAAAAAAAAAAAAAAATTCGTAGATTTCATAAGAAATACTACCTATTGCAGTCGTTACCATGGTGAGACTTTTGAAAAATTCCTTCATAACTTTTCATTATATGACCCCAGGGAACCCAAAACCACCCCCACCTAAAAAGTTTATATATATATATGCATGTACTAAATTTTGTCCACACGATAAAAGTCGCAATTATGCACGGATCGTCTTCAAACTCACCAACAGCATTTAGATGGCTAATACAGACCTGCCAACATTTGAAAATGAGAAATCGTAGCACACAAAATTTAAATTAATCTGGAGGTTGGCTGGTTGGTTTTTCGTGTTACACACCTATCTTTTGACATTCTTAAAAGGAATAAGGTTTCAGTCTTTCAACTCAATACAGTAAATTTTTTCCTTTGGAAATTTTTATACGACTTTTAGAGTTTCTTTTCTTTTCGCAGCGTTTTCTTTTTTTTAAAGGTAGATTTCGTATGAAATACTACCTATTGGCGTCGTTCCTATGTTGGAATTTCTGAAATTTTTTTTCAGATCTACACCGATCATGACCCCTAGATCCCAAAACTACCCTCAGTAAAAAACTTTATCTATCTATCTATCTATCTATCTATCTATGTATGTCTATATGTGTATATCTATCTATATATAACACTTTCTTCTGGACACGATAACTTCCACAATTCTGCACCAATCTCTTCCAAACTGATACATAAAATCAAGGGGCATAAAATCTCAGTCAAGTTCGTTAATGGGCAAAATCGGACCAAGGGGATGGAAATAGGGAGGGGTTTTGTGAAAACCGAGAAAACCACATAACTTCTTAAATTTTGCACATATCGAATCAGTTTAAAGTTTTTATTACTTCTAAAAATAGGGCCAAAAATTTATGTATCACAGATTTTTGATAAAGTTAAAAATGGGCTCAAGGGGCGCAAAAAATAGGGTTTTTGGGAGAAAAAAAATTCATAACTTCGTCAATTCTCAAGATATCAAATCGAATTAATTTTATCATGAATCTCCTTAACATTATCTACAACTTTTATATTCACAAGTTTTTGATAGGACCAATTCGTACCGCAAAAAAAAAAAAAAAAAAATTAAAAACGAAAACAAAAAGGGCGTTTGAAGAAGAAAAAAATCCATAACTCCGTCAATTCAAAGATATAAAATCCCCATGAATTTATCATATATCTTCTTAATATTGTCTACAGCATCTATATAGACAAGTTTTGGATAGGACCAATTCTTACAGCAAAAACAAATTAAAACTACATAGCGGTTGATGAAAAAATTCATCTTAGTAAGGGTGTATTCAAATCCAAACTGCTTATTTTCTGACTCATTTTACAATTCATTTTTACTCTCAAAGGCTTCCAATTGGTACCTTTTCTTACTCAGAAACTATATAATGTACCGTAATGGTCAATTTTTTGATAGAGGCAGAATATATTTTTAAACATGCTGTCAAAGTGGGCCTTTTGAACAGGGTTGGCAAAGGTTTTTCCCACCCCTGGTAAATACCATGGTAAAAACCGGTATTTACCGTCCTGGGAAATACTATGTTTTTCCCACATGGGAATAACTGATTATTAAAAACATAAATGTAAATTCAAAACAACCTTTAAAAATGTCAAAATTGAGTTCTAAGTAAATAGCTTGAAAGGTAAAAAAAAAAAAAAATCTACAAAAACAGACAATGGGTGCCTATTTTTAAATATTTACATATCACACAGATTCCCAAACATTTACCAATCATAATCGTATTCTTCGTCTTCCACTTCCACATTGGATTTTAGCATCATATAACAAAATACTAATTTAGAGGCTTTTTGTAAACCCAGTCTATTTCTAATCTTGTTTTGGATGAAAGAAAAATTAGAAAAAATGCACTCCAGAGATTTTGATGATGCAGGACATCCCTGAAGATGTTCCATTAATTGGAGAAATTCTGTATCTATTTCAGTTTTACTTAAATTCTTTCACCATAGTGCAGGTGAAATAGTTTTTGTAATGTCTTGGGAAAAGGTGCATCTTCTGACTTGAACTGTATTGTGTATTCTAAGTACTTTCGATTTAAAGTCTGCAAATATTCACGAGCAGATTCCTCCTAATCCTGTGATAACTTTCACCTTTATATTTCTGATTCATCAGGTGTGTCAAAAAATGGACAGGGGTCATTGCTTTATCAAAGCTAGATTTTACTTTGCTGAAATGTGGATTGAGTTCTGTATTTTGAAGAAGTTCTAGGTAAATTTCACAAGTAGCAATATTGGCATTATTATTGCGTTGTAACTTCGTAAAGGCTTTTGGAACTGGTTCCATTTGGTTGTACATATTTTTTCCTTCTTTATACAGATGAAGATTATTTACTAAACACTTAATGTTATTATCAATTTCATCTTCGTGATTATCCACAATTTGAAGATAAAAAGGCCTGTTAGTAATAAAGTTTCTAAACAAGCTATTTGCAAGTTCTACCTTGTTTCACCTGGAATTTATGGTTTAACTGAATTAGCATACTCTTTCAATAAACTCCCAGGGATATGGTGATTTCTAAAAAATTTCTGAATTTTGACAATATTAGCCACAACAGAATCAATAGTTGCATTCTTGCCAAGAATATTTAAATAATATGATGCAGATCCATATATAACTGGTATAATATCATTATTATATTAACATATTTATTAGGGCTATTCAGTTAATACTTATAGAAATTTTACTGTTTAGTATTTTTAAATAAAATAGTGGCCGCTAGTTTAAAGAAAGTGGCCACTTAACCTTCCAGCGAGCGCGCTATATTTTTTTGCATGAGCAGGCGCATGTCGTATTTTTTACGACAAAAAGTTTTCCCATATTTGCGCTGTTATAAATCCAAGACATTTCACAATTATAATATAAGTTAAATTAAAAAACAATTTTTGCATATCAATGGATCAAATTAAACTTTTATCATAGTTGGAAATATAAAACAATACACTTTTTTAAGATAAAAGGAAATATTGACAAAATTTTAACATGAGAAACAATGAGATAAACAATAATACCGCATAAAAAGGATGTGAAAATCAAAAAAGGATATAGATTATAAGAGAAATAATTATATTTTATAAGTTTTTAGTCACTAGCATCACTCTCCTGACATTCAAGGCATCGAATTTTTGTAAGAGAATGTTGCTTGCAGGTATATCTGTTGCATATATAGCATTTCATTGATACTGATGATCTTCTTCTTTCTTTTACACACACACCGCAAGTTCCACGTTTCTGTACTTGTTGTTCTTGCGTTCTCTCTTCTTCAGTACTTGCTTCAGAAGGTAAGGCATAATTAAGACTTAGAAATGTTGTAATATCACGTGGTAAAGAACGAATTTTGGCTCGAGCTGTAAGGTGTTCTTTCATAAGTCCCAGTGCTAAGTTTTTCAAGAAAATTCTTCGAATTGGAGGATTTTCTGCAGGTTTTGATAGCATATATAAAATTTGTGCATTTATTCTGGCAATATTCATAAGGCTGTAAAAGACTGCACATGGCCATCTCCTTGTAATCCGCGAAACAGAGTATGTAGCGCACATTTTGTCGACAGTGTCTACTCCACCTTTTGTAGAGTTGTAATCCAAGATAATTTCCGGTTTACCTGTATCTTTGTCAATATTTGATGTGTCATGCATTGTAGACAGGAGTAGGACAGCTTTGTTCTTTCGAGGGACATAAGAAACAAGAGCTTTATCTTTTTGAAAACTGAATATTGTCGATTTAACCACATTTTCCTTGCATGGCAAAAACTCTGGTGGAATTTCCTTCTTATTTTTCTTTAGGGTACCCACAAGTGTCAGCTTCTTTTGCAGCAAAAAATCTGCCAGAGGAATACTAGTATAGTAATTATCTGTAGTTATATTTCTGCGCGAATTTTCAATTGGAGTAACCAACCTTTTCACAACATCCAGTGGAGAGTTTGAAACTGCATATGGACCATTAGGTTGCAATCCACAATAAATTTCGATATTGTATGTATAAAAAGTTTTTGAATCACATAGAGCGTACATTTTTATTCCTTATTTTGCAGGTTTACTTGGAATATACTGAATCCATTAGCAACGACCACGAAAGGGATGCAACATTTCATCTATCGTAGCAAATTCACTCACACTATAACAGTTATTGCAATTTCTTAGAAAACAATCAAAAATTGTTCGTAAAGCTGCCAGCTTATCCTCCTTACGTCTGGAAATTCTTGTTGTTCTGTCATCAAATCGAAGACATCTCGTTAGAAATAAAAATCTCTTATAGCTCATGACGCTCCTTGCTATTTCTATTCCTGTACCATAATTTGAAAATAATTCTTTCACATTGGCATGATGTCCCTTTTTTATTCCTATCAAATACAATAGTCCAAAATACGCCATCATTTCACATCTTGTTACATCTTGACAGTCTCTTTCTCTGGAGTAGTTATGTTTTGATCTTAACTGATTTATATGTTGGTTTGTACATTTCAAAATTTCATCAATCATATTTAGATCTATTATTTTCATAAATGATCCAACTTCGTCTTCTATATTTTTCACAAAAGTTTTGATGCCAGGAAGAACTTTGACAATGTTCAGCTTTTTTGCCTTCGAGCACTTTGTGTATTGTATTTTACGCCATTTGGTAGTTGTGTCTTTACCAATGTAAAATTCTTCATCTTCAAATGCATTTTCTTGTTCGTCCTCAGAAATACTTTGCTCGGATTCACTGCTGATGCAATTTACTTCGATATTTTCATCACTAAGATCACTGTCACTTTCCAGATCTGCTTCCTCATTATTATCTTCTTTTTCCTCATCAGATAGTTCCTGAAGGAGGCGTGGAATATCTTCATACTTTACCCATCTTGAAGCCATATTTTGAAAATTCTACTAAAAATATATTTTTAGACTACATAAAATCAACTGATAAGACAGTGTAATAAACATTAAATATAGAGCTGCCGAAATAAAGCTTTAAAAACAAGAAAAAAAAACTCGCAAGAGCGGACGCGTGTCGTAAACTTTACGAATATAGCACAGCTCTGCATAAAACCTACTGCGAAGCTGAAATTTAACCTTGGAATTGGATCACACCCATTTCATCGCGAAGGGAGGGGACCCATAAAGGAATAGGAATGACCTTGAAGCACTTTCGATACAGTTTGTGAAAGCAGTGTAAGGAATATTCCGTTTGTCGTAAAATTTGCGCAGGCGTGCCCGCTGAAAGGTTAAAGAACTAGTCCTACTGGCCAGTGGCCGGTAATGAAATTTCACAGTTTTGCCCTATATAAAATATGGAATTGGCTATAACAGAGCCATTATGTACATTACTCCATCCATCTTGCATAAGAGTAACAGTTCTCCCAGCTATTTTCTCTACAGCAGATTCTTGAACTTCTGCTTTATGCAATAATTCTTATTTATTTATATTCCTTTCCAACAAAATAATTTTAAATCTAAGGGAAATTTGTAATAACTATATATTTCTATCTTTAATTTTACACATAACAGGGCTTGAATTTCAGGGCGGGATGGCGGGATTCACGCCCAAAATTTTGAAATCCCTCCCAAAAGAATATCGTTGGCGGGAGGCTCCCGTCCAAAAAAACTCACCATTTTCCTGAAAATTTTGCATTTTGAAATTACGATCAACTCTCGCTAACGCCTTGCGAATTTCCCGATATTTTCGCACGACCGATTGACATATTTTGCGATTTATTTTTACCGCGAAAGATCGTTGAAATTCACGAATTTTTCACGCGACCAATAGACAAATTTCATTATTTTTTTCTCGAGATCGGTTGACAAGTTTCTGCGGTCGATTGACGAATTCAGGGGTGATTCTGTCTGAAAATTATGAAAAATCGGTCATCAGTTCAACAGAAAAATATCATGAATTTCGACAAATGATCGCCGAAAAAAATCGATTTCGTTAATCGTTCGAGGAAAAAATCGACAATTTTATTATCCAATTAATAAAGGTAATTGGAATGGATTTAAAAAGGAAGCAAAGCATAACACGCATATGGAGCGTTTAAGCTGAGACTGTTTACCCAAGACATTTGTAAAGTCTGAAATATTCTAGAAAGTATTTTGAAAGAATGACCAAACAGATTTAAAAACAAATAACAATTTTATTAAACAAATTCAAATAAAAACAAAATGAAAATAAAAATCATAACGATAAAAGTAGATGTATAAACAATCAACATAAATTCTCAAGTTCTCTTAAGCATCCAATTAACATAAGCACTTAGTGTAATACCGTGCAGAGAAACATCACTCTATATCAATGCTTAATGAACCAGAGCACCAAAAGCTAAAAACTATTTTAAAGCAAAAATATTAAAAAGAAACTTGTTTAAATTTTTACTCCAATTACTTTACTTAACTTCAATTAACTTTAAAAGCATTAAACTTTAAATAGAGAAAATATCAAATTATCTTTAAAACATTATGAATAGCAAAAAGGTTTATCTTCAATTAATCACATTAAAATTATCTTTCTCTTCATAAAAGATTTGTCACTTAAAGTCAAGTCAAACTTCATTATATTCAAAAGCTTAATACAATTCTCCAAATACTTCATACTGCCACTAGAAGTTAAAAATATAGGAGAACTAAAGCAAACATGAAAAGCGACATAAATGAAATCATAAACTGCAGCAAGCCTCTCCAGAGATCCCCTAGCGAAATCCGTCTGTAGGATCTCAAAGGAATTGTAAAAATCCCAACACTGCCAGTCAATAACAACTTCAAGTACCTCGCTCATATTTCCAGAAAACGTAGGTCTCGAACCACTATTGCTACGACCGATCTGCAGCGTCAAAACGGGAAAAATATCCCTGGTCCCTTTGGAAACCAATCTACATCCCTACAGTTTACAATCCACTTACTAAAAGGAAGTTGACTAGATTAATCTCTATTGACATAATTACCCAAAAGTAATTCAAACCAAAAATATCTTTTAAAAAGGGAGAGAAAGTTACTGTAAAGAAAAGTATTCTATTTCAAATAAAAGAAAAGAAATATAAAAGTAAACTAACTGACATATCGCCGGTGGCCCGCTTACTGTATGCTAGGAAACACTCAAAAAAAAGATTAGATGCATCTATTCAGGTATATTCTTCTATACCAAATAACATCTGTAAACAAACATCTTTCATCCAGCGAAACCAGCACTACGTTGACACCAAATCATACAGTCTTCATGTTGACCAAAAATGCGAGAATATCCCATTTAAAATAATTAAGTAAAAACTGTCACTGTAATTCATTAAACTTCACATCCCATCATGTTTTAAAACAACAAACTTAAGCGATAGTGACATTATGCAGCCGACATGCACGAAGCGAGGTATATGTCTAAAAGAAAAACGAAGCCATCAATGAGCTCGCTCCAACGATATAAATAGCTCACTCCCTTTGCCGACAACGCCCCCTCACGTGACTTCCGATCGCCAAGTCAAACGCCACTTCCGGCATCTTGAACGATCCTGGGGAAAACGAACCAATAGTGATCGGCCACTAGAGATAGACACGTGTACTGGACAAGCAACGCCATCTGGCAATGGTCATCGTAACTTCTCACTTTACGAGATTGAACTAACGATGTCTGTTGACAAGCTGAAAGAGAGGTTACGTAATGCCGGTAAGAACGTGGCTGATAAGTAAATACAGATGCCCAAGGAAATAGATTATGCAGAAGTGATTCAAGGTAAAAGGTAATGAAAAATATATTTATTATAAAGTAATATTTAAACACTGAAATAAAGATAATGAAAAGTGTTTAAATTTAGAAACTTAGATTATTGAAACTTAAATGAGTGAACGGTAAATAAAGTATTTAAATTATATTTTATTTAAAGACAATTATGAAATTACTTAAAGAGGGTTATATTTATAAAGATAAATTAGATGAAAGAGGTTAAATTAAACAGGTTGAATGGAAAGATAAGAATAGGAGGGAAATATAAATATATTTCCTGACAAATTTCGTCGCAAAGGATTGCGAATAAAACGCAAATTTTGTCAAAGGATCGCCGAAAAACGTGAATTTCGTCAGATCGCGAAAAAGAAACTCGAAATTCATCAAAGGATCGCAAAAAAATGCAAATTACATCAAAGGATAACAAAAAAAATCGTAAATTTCGACAAGGGAACGCGGAAAAAACGCGAGTTTCTGCAAAGGATCGCGAAAAAAAGCGAATTTCGTCAAAGGATCGTAGAAAAATGCAAATTTTTTCAAAGGATTGCGGAATAAACACGAATTTAGTCAAAGGGCTGCTGAAAAAAAAACGAAAATTTCCTCATAGAATCTCGAAAAAACGCGAATTTCATCAAAGAATATCGAAAAAAATGCGAATTTTGTCAAAGGATCGTGGTAAAAACGCGCGTTTCGTCAAAAGATTGAGGAAAATATGCGAAGAAAGGATCGCAAAAAAAAACCGTGCATTTTGTCAAAGGATCGCAAAAAACGCGAATTTGATCAAAAGATCACAAAAAACGCGAATTTCGTCAAAGAATCGCGAAAAAACGCGAATTTCGTCAAAAGATTGCGGATAAAACGCATATTTCGTCAAATGGCTGCAGAAAAAAATAAGTTGCGCAGTAGAAGAAATGAATCAGAATCCATTTCAAACTTTTGACTTTGATTGAACAAGCATTCAAATTTTAAAGAAAGAAAATACCAGGGAGTCAAGTTTTGACTAGAATTCCATTAAGGATATAACAAAACAATTTTGTTCAAAAATGGATATTGATGATTCCATCACTGTGGATATACATTATTCATGCAAGTAGTTAAAAATGAAGGCATGTCGGGTATTCCAAAGTTTTCTGAAAATTTTTTAAGTGAGCATAACCATACGTCTCCGATAACTTCCAAAGTTATAAATGTTGTGCTTGTGTTGTCTGTCACAAGTTTACCTTCTGAAAGAAGATTCAGGGCTCAAAATGGAATAAAATCTAAATTCAGAAATTCATTTAACAACCCCATTGTTAAGGAACCATGATATTTGGTTGAAAATTGAAAAATAGACTATATAAAAGCTTTAACTCTCTTACTTTTTTAAATAAAAAAACATTTTGCATAATTATTCTGAGTTGATCATTTAAATTGCCTCAATGGTATTTTGTCATGTCTGTATTAATACAGGCATGACAAAATAATTAATGTAAATCTTTAAATAGCACTTAAAATAACAGTGGGTTTTAGATTTTTTTTTCTCCCTCCCAAATAGCTCAACTCCCCACCATTTATAAATGTTGGTAGGGAGACTCCCCTCCTAGGAAAAATTGAATTTCAAGCTCTGCATAAGATTCAGAAAGCCAGAATATTTCTTACATATTGTCATTTGGAAGTTTTTCCCGGTATTTACCACTTTTTCCCAGTATTTACCACTTTTTCCCGGTATTTACCAGTTTTTCCCGGTGGGATGGGAAAAACAAGTTTTGGACGGGAAAAAGCCAACCCTGCTTTTGAACCGAATTTCCCGAAGCGGATTGTGTTGGAAAAATCTTCGTATTAAGGGACTATTCAAATCCAAACTGCTTATTTTCTGACTCATTTTTAAATTCATTTTTGCTCTCAAACGCATCCAATTGGTAGATTTGCTTATTCAGAAACTATATAATATACTGTCATGATCGATTTTTTGACAGAGGCAGAATATATTTCAAAAAATGATGTCTAAGTGGGCATTTTGAACGGAATTTCCCAAAGCGATTGTGTTAAGAAACGAAAAATATCGTCTTACTGAGAAAATAATTGTTTATATATCAAGTTTTAATTAATTGAACGAAAATTAAAAACACAGGTCGCTTATAAATCTCTTCAAAAATCCCGTCAACAAGTTTCATGTTTTTCCTATTAAAAATGAATCTGGAGTTATGCCAGAAAATTTCAAGTCGTTGAGCATGGAAAAGTATTTTTTTTAATACCGCCCTAACATGATTCTGATAAAACCAGTTATTATATAAAAATGAAATAAAAACTCGTCAAAAGCGGCCAGATAAAATTGTTAAAGTGGGTTTATCTCTAATCATGATTTGGTTTTTGTTTGTGAAATTAGTATACTTAACTTCGAAATCTACCTCCGCCTGTAGGCCGGGCCGGCAGGGATTTTTTTCTTTTACATTTGTAAAAGGAGCCTGGTTCCAATTTTTAGCTCAGTGCAGTAAATTTTAACGAAATTTGGGATTTTTTTCCTTCGATCATTTCAGGATATTCACAAGTTTTCGGCAATCGTAATTCACATTTTTCTATCACGATTCTTTGTTGAAATCCACACTTTTTATCATGAACTTTTGACGAAATTAGCATTTTTAACCACGATCCTTTGTCGAATTTTGCGCTTTTTTCTCACGATCATTTTGAAGAAATTAATGTTTTCTTTCTGAGATCTTTCGATGAAATTTGCATTTTCTTACTGATCTTTTACAAAATTCGCGTTTTCTTTCTGCGATATTTTGACAAAATTCATACTATTGAAAACACAAACAAAATCTCAAATCTTCCAAGGAGGACATCCACCCTCCCCCCTGAAATCAACACTGCATTTTTACCCCGATCCTTTGACAAAATTAATTTTCTTCTGCGACCAATTGATGAAATTGATTTTTTTTTATACGGTCATTTGTCGAAATTCGTGGTAGTTTATCGCAAATTGTGCGATTTTGCACACTATTTCAAAATTTGTCCCTCAAAGAATCCTCCCCCCTCCTTTCCAGAAATTCTTAAAATGGCACCTTGTTTCTAAGGAAGCGAATTCCTGTATAAATATTTACAGAAACATGATTCACTCGTGGTTAATATACATAAAGAGAGTGTTTTATGTTAAGAAGTTTGTTTTGCAGCCCAGAATTTTTTTTTTCCATGAGGATTTTTTAATGTTCGAATTTTCGCACAAATGGCCAATTTTTTAAAATTTTCGGAAATGAATACTTTGAAATTTTGGAAATTTCGCAACAGAATCACTCCTGAAAAATATGATATGCAGGATAAAAATCACAACTAGAAACAAAAAATGCGTTTGTGTTTTTGCAAAAAATCGTAGTTTAAGACCGATTTTCATAGCATCGTAGTTTATAGGTCCAAATCGTAGCAACTACAATTTTTTCGTAGCAGTTGGCAGGTCTGCTAATATCTCAGCGGGGATTGAAAATGGGCAAAATCGGCCCAAGGGGGTGGAAATGGGGAGAGTTCAAAATTTTGGATACCGTCTTAACATGATTCAGATAAAACTAGCTCTTACACAACAATGACAGGAAAAAAAAACATTTTTCGTTATAGCAGTTGCCAACAATTAAAAAAAAACAATAAAATTCTCACCACAACAATTACTTTTCTTTTTTTTTTTTTAAATACATTAATTTGATGAATTACTTTTCTATTGCAAGATTTTCACGAATTGAAAACAAATTGAATATTATGTATTACGTCCTAAGTTTTCTAGAGCAAGATTTCCGCATGAAAACTTAAAATAAAATAAATAGTTTGACGAATTAAAATACAGTCGAACCCCGTTATAGCGAACCCGGTATATAACAAACTCCCGGATGTAACGAACGAAATTTTTGGTCCCGTCGTTTTTCTATTTTATTTAATGCTAATTTATCCTTTTATAGCGAACCACCAAAATCTTAAGAATCGGCTATAACGAACATTTTTGTCCAGTCGACCATGTTTTTTTTGTTTTTGTTTTTTTTTTTTACTTTTCCAAATTTGTGAGAACGGGACTTCGACTCCAATTTCATAGGCATATGTATGCCAGCTAGTGAAACATGGGGCAAATCAGCAATAAGTCTTTTTTTTTTTAAATGGAGAAACAACTGCATTCTTTCGCTTTTACGAAAGCCATTCTACAGGTGTGATCCCGCCCACCCGTCAGTCATTTTCCCTTATTCCTGATCACAGCTGTTTTCTCAGTTTGTGATATGCAATCGTTTGAAACATGTGATGTTGAAGTTATTACATGTGAAGATCCGACTGATGAAGAGATTGTGGGAGAAGTTAAAATGAATCATTCTGAAATCGAAGATTCTGCATCTGATGGTGATGAAGAGGACCACATAAATGACGAAATCCCCACTATCTCAGATGCTACAGCAGCGATGCGTGTAATTAACAAGTTTTTGTCTACACAACCACAAACAGTGTAAAAAAGAGAGTTGGAGTCATTTGATGTACCAGACAAAGAAATTCATAATATGTTTTTGAAATCGGCATCGCGTCAGTAGAAAATTACCGATTATTTCTATATCAAAAGAGTGAGCAACAATTAAAGGTAAAATTAATTTATTCATGTTTGTTTTCATTGTTAGTTAATTTAATTAGTATTGTGTTAGTTTAATGTAATCGAATTTAGTCAATTTAATTCTTTAATGGCTATATTTAATAGATTTTATCTTTTTTTAATACATCATTATTGAATATACACATAGCAACTAATGAGTTATACATTTTGTGAACTCTAACATTTTTCTTAACGGTTCGGATACTGCGAACCACCGGATATAGTGAACAAAACCTTCGGTCCCTCGAAGTTCGTTATAACGGGGTTCGACTGTATATACATATATTGTGTCATATTGGAAATATAATGGACCTTAGCAGGTGAATATATAAAGTCATGTGAGTTTGAAGAAACGTATTAAAACATGATAAAAATCAGACTATGGAAATATTAACATATTTTAACACTTTGAGGTTCTTTGAATTTGCTGTAGCCATTTTTAAACCTATTCCATATACATGCGTGTGTGTATTCGTGTACATTAGAATTTTCACAAAAAGTTTAGCTCCCTAGAGCTCGTTCTTAGTGAAGAAACTGGGTTTATCTCTAATCTTGCTTTAAGTTTTGTTGGTGAATTTAGTACTTAACTTCAAAATCTACCTGCGCCTGTAGACTGAGCCGGCAGGGATTTTTTAGAATAGTGCCCTTTTTGAAAAAATGTACCTTTTTTTAGAATAATGTTCCCTGTTTTGAAAAATTCCCGCCTGGCGGCTCTTTTTTTCTAGAGTCAACACTAATAGTGTACATTTATTTGAGAGCTTCTTTAAAATATATGGATAGAATACAATAAAAAAGAAAATTACTAAAGGAAATGAGATGCAAAAAACAGTTTTGGAATTCACAGGACAAGTAAACTAAATTTAATAAGAATTAAAAAAAACAAATGATATGAAAAGAAAAATCTATTGAATCTAGCTGAAATGCAGCCTATGATGATTTAGAGCTTCTTTAAAATATATGATAAGTAATGGAAAAGACAATGATATAAATATGAAATTTTACATTCTTTTATTTTTCTTAACTTGATTCATGCAGACCTGCCAACTTTTGAAAATGAGAAATAGTGCATCGAAAATTCAAATTAATCTAGAGGTTGGTTGGTTGCTGTTTTTTATGTTGCAAATCGGGTTACCTCTGATTGCTTTCGGTTCGGACCGAGTTTAGATTCCTGGAGGTTGGGCTCGGGTTAACTGGATTTTTCAAAAGTTACTTCTGTATATTCTTTCAGATTAAAAACTATATGTATCACAATAAACAGATTTTTGTCTGTGTGTGATGTTTTCTGAAGAGAGCACGGAGCAGGGGTGATTCTGAGTAAGGAAAAAAACCCTCAGAAATTCACAGAAAAATTTCTGAAAGGTTACAGCAGTGCAGAAGGGGAGGAGGGGGGATTTCTTCGTGGCGCTAATTATGTGTTTTTTCCTTGGCCCTTTCATGAAATCCGTGTTTTTTCAGCGATGCTTTGACGAACTTTGCTTTTATTAATATCTAATCTATTATATATATTTATGTTCTTTATAGGTCTAATTAAAAATATTGAAAAAAATATTTTTTATATATAATATGGGATAAATATTAAACTCCCCATTATGCTTATAAAAAGTTAGAATTTGCTTAGTGCGTCTCTCTTAGGACAATTTTGAATAGATTAATTTGAAATTTAACAGATTACACTAGCTTATTAAAGATACTTTTTGTTCTTATTGATACAGCATGAAAGTTTTAACATGATTTCTAAACTACTCTCTTATATAAAAATGGGTAGATAAAACCCATTCAGGGTATGAAAGTTAAGAAGAAAAAAAGTGTTAGTTAATTTCAAGTAAAATTTTCATTATACCTGATGAATATAAACTGTCAAATTAAAAAAGTTTTACTGTGTAAACATAAAAATATTTCTTACAAAATTATTCGGCCAAGGCCGAATAATGGACTTCATATTCGGCAGATAGGACAAATGGGCGGAATATTCGGCTTCAGCCGAATAATCGTTGCATCTCTAGCGTGGAATGACCTGAAAACAGGACATTTTAATATTTTTCAAACTTAATTATAAAGTAATAAATTAATTTTAAGACATTTTTCCATTAGCCGAGCGCCGGTGATAAACCATCAAGTATTATTTATAGCAACAATAGAGTTCATTTATGTGCAAAACCACACTTGCTAAAACATACCAACTGACTGTGAAACTGCAGTAATTAAATATTTACACTTAAACGTAGAAAATAAAAAATATAAAAAAAATAAAGAGTAATATATATTTATTAAAATTAACACTATGAATTAATATTATCTTCCTATAATGAAGCAATATTATTAACCCTCCGGAACTCATTAGAAAGGTCACGGCTACCACCTATCCTTAAAAGGGGCTCTATGCTGGGCAGATCTAGACTGCTATAATGAACCACTAAACAACTACCCAGACATAGAGGGTTGGGATAATTAAAGGGGGAAAGGTCACACACCAAATAGCTTAATAAACATAAATATGAAAGAACCTGCGTAAGGAGAGGGGGAGACTCAATATCCCTAATTACCCCAATTATTCCCCAGAGTGAATTAGGTAAGCAATTCCTAATTACTCAACCTGGAATATTCATAGTGTATAATATAAAATTAAACGAAAACATAATTTGAAGAACAAATTAAAAAAACAAAATTTATTTCCTACATTGTTTAAGCCCGAGAAGGGACAGATATTAAGTTATTTCATTCAATTAGTTCTACATTTAATGTTAAGTTTTTGTAACAAATTAGTTAAGCCAATTGAAGATTAAAAAATAAAAATAAAATTCATACAATATGATACTTAAAACACCCTAAAAAATTAGATTCCATTCAAATGAAATCGAAATAAATCTTGGACTTCTTCCATTTTTAATTGAAAATATTTGTATTGCAGATTTTGTATTATGTTTATGACAACTGTGCATAAAATGATAAGATGCATGCAAAATTCAAAACTTAAAAAAAAGTCTAAGATTTATTTCGATTTCATTTGAACGGAATCTAAATTTTTAGGGTGTTTTAAGTATCATATTTTATGAATTTTATTTTTATTTTTTAATCTTCAATTGGCTTAACTAATTTGTTACAAAAATTTAACATTAAATGTAGAACTAATTGAATGAAATAACTTAATATCTGTCCCTTCTCGGGCTTAAACAATGTAGGAAATAAATTTTGTTTTTTTTAATTTGTTCTTCAAATTATGTTTTTGTTTAATATGTCAAGTTTTTTTAATAACTACTGCACTCAGACGAACGCATTTCAAAATTAATAGAGAGTATCATCATCAGGCTTTGATGTATGCAGCATTGCATCACAATGTGGGATGCAGTTTACCAATGTGTAATTCAAAATGTTTCAACACTGTACTAATGCAGGTTGCGGTAGTTTGGACAAAAACATCTAATCTGAACATAAAAAATCTATAATCAAAACATAAAAAATTAACTTCACTTAAATTTAGATACCCTATTTCCCACTCAGGAACGCTATGAATGTAAATGTAAATTGTGTTGAACCCTTACAGCTAATATTTAACAATATTATAGCTGTGATACAGTAAAAAATAAAAAATAAAAGTTTTACTTAAATTTTTAAACTTTTTATTCTCTCCCAAGGGGAGATATAAACACATCAGAAAATTATTACCTTAGTTTAACTTGGGGTATAAATAGTTCTCATCTCGGAAAAAAATACAATTTAAAATTTAAGTTATGTAATTCCCCACTAAGTTCGCTACCTGCGTAAATATAGCTATTCAATAGAAAATTTTTACTAAATATAAACTTGACCAAAGCAAAAACTGATTCTGAAAATATCCTGACTAAGTTCGCTACTTGCATAAAAATAGCTATCCATTAGAAACTTTTTACTAAAATATAAACTTGACCAAAGCAAAAACTTATTCTGAAAATATCCTCTTTATTTCCACTATGACGCCATATTCACCTTTTTAATTTTTGAAAAAAAAAAAAAAAACTAGCTGAATTTAATATTTCACGTGAAAATCTTTCCACTAAAAAGAAATAAATTATTATTACGCCTTTTGAAATTTTTGCAACAATGCAGTAAAAATGTTACATTTTCTATGAAAAATGTTCGTTGATTTTCAATGAAAAAAGCGAAAATTGGAATTATTAAGAAAAATATTTGAATAATGTAAAAACAAATTGGCCAATGTTTCTCTCTGGGTTATAATTCACCCATATGCAAAGGCATTTCACCATTCGTTTTGAACCTGACGTCAGGCAAACGTTTTTACACTTTAAATTTATAATATCATTAGAATTAGTAAAGAATTAAAAATGAGTGGCATCAGGGACAAAAAAGTGGGAAAAGAAAATGAAAAAGTTATGATCTCCATAGGCTTGTCCTATGGAGAATTATTATATTTAAGTATTGCGATGCCGCGCAATACTTAAATATAATAATTCATATCATAACATAATAAATGTGATCGATGAAAGGATCCTGGATAACTCCTGAGATAATTACTTCTAATTATCCCAAAATAAGGCAGGAGGCATTTGCCTAAATATTACCCCAATGCGCAGTGATTATTTTTGAAAGAGAAGTTAACACAACCACGCAAAATAACTAAATTAAAAGTATAGAACTTATACCTTGATAATCCTGAAATAAAATTCATGATAATTAAATAAGTAAACAAGACTCATGGTTGCAAAAAATTACTCAAATTAACAATTAATAAATTTATTTACAATTATATTTACAACTTAAAAGATGTGTCATACGACACGCTTGCTCTAAGCAAAAGATCAAATCAGTTAATTGAATTCTACAATTACCCTTGAATTTCTTATCAATAAAATAAATTCGACACATGGTTACCAATCCGAGCATACAATGCCCTACTTAAATAAAACATATACAAGTTAAAAAGCTGGAAACAAAAATATATAAAATGTAAATACCTTTCTGACATCATTTGAATAGCAGTACTCAACTCCTTTTGAAATCAGGCAAAGATGCTCATGCACAGAATCAGTCTTTTAATAAAATCGATCACACTACATACAATAATATTATACTGGAGGCTGTATTGATACACAAGCTCTCACGAGCTAAATGAAGTGGTCATGCTAAATCCACTAGCTCACCCAATGATCTTTGGATCTATATCGACCAAGAATTTGAGACTTATGCCACCTGAGCATGACATGTAATTTACTCTCAACTGAAAGTGTAATGGGGGGCTCCTACATCAGAGAAATAAATTGCGACTTGTTAGTCTGAGAGAGTACTGCAACTTCTTAATTCTGAGAGTCAGCTGCTACTTCTTAACTACATAACCTTATGTAGTACTTTTTTTCGTACAATAGGGGAAGGGGCCTCTGCCCCCCCTTTGTTCAATCAGAGGTTGGAACACTTGACCCCCTTAAATCGACATCCCCTCAACACCATCCATTCGCTGCAGTTTTTCTGAGAGGATGAGCACTGTTATGTTACATAGGGTAACTCCCTCCCAAAGGGGTCACAAGATGATGTAACAACATGTGATCACTAAGTGTGGGGTCCAATTTTATTACCTGTAATAAATTTACTTATAAATCCACTCTTGGCCTTAACTGTCAGGCCATTGTTCCCTAGCCGCCGGCTGGAGATTTTCGCGCGACATCCCAGCGATTGTTAGTATAGATATCAGCCACCTGTTATTCTTTACTTGTAAACAACTCTATTTACAATACATATATATATCCATAAGAATATTACTAATAGTGCATTTAATACACAATTTTAAAACATAAAAATAACAATTTTCATTAATTTTTCAACTACTTTTCAGCAGTGAAATTACGCTTGAAATTATTGAATATTAAAGATGTGAATTATCACATTGCTAACAAGGCATAAACCAACTTAGTGAAAAATGTCCAAGCCGGGAATTGAACCCGGGCCCCTGGAATAGATCTCCAGTGCTCTACCACTAAGCCACAAGAACGATGCCCAGCTTGGCATCTCTCACTTATATAAGTCGGTAAGGCTGCTACTGCAGCACTAGATGGAAATGTCTTCCTGAGCACACAATCTAGTGGCGTAACATGAGATGCAAATGAACCCAGCATCGGTGAATATACAATTTTAATTAATTTTTCAACTACTTTTTAGCAGTGAAATTACGCTTGAAACTATTGAATATTAAAGATGTGAATTATCACATTGCTAATAAGGCGTAAACCAACTTAGTGAAAAATGTCCAAGCTGGGAATCGAACCCGGGCCCCTGGAATAGATGGTGGAATAAATGGTAGAGCACTGGAGATCTATTCCAGGGCCCGGGTTCGATTCCGAATTTCAACAACTGAAACTTTAGGTACATTTTTATGAAAACATCATTTAACTGCTGCAACACGGTACATGTTCCCATCACTATGCTTTTATCAAATAATAGTTTAATATTGATTAAATTATGATTATGCTGAGAAAACAATTTAGAAACCCTACATAAACAGTTTAAATAGGTATATACAAGTTAAAATAGTTTTTTTAATACAGTCGTTTATAAGCATTCAATGTTTATCTTGAAAATCACACCTAATTTCATGACTGTAGGTAATTTATGTAATTCCTAAAGTAAAAGTAAAAACAATTCCCTCTTTTTGTGCAATTTAAAGCCAAGCTTGCACCCACACAATCATGAGGTCCACCCACGGCATAACCTGAAATCAGATATTTTTAAAAATATTTTTTATAATCAAATATGATCCTATTTATTATACAGAGAAAACTACCAAACCTTTTAATCTCAACCAAAATTCTTTAGGTCTTAAAAAGTTAAGGTAAGTTAATTTGGTATGGGCCCTAATGACTGAAAATTCACCGCTTTGATTTACGAAAGATAGAAAGTGCAAATTAATGAATTTGCTAAAACAATTATAATTTTTCTCTATTTGTTTTTAAGGTATGGCAACAGGATAGAAAACAATAATGCAATTATTTAAACTATCTATTTAGGGTTTCTAAGTTGTTTTCTCAACATATATTCATAGTTTAATTAATATTAAACTATAAAATGATAAAAGAGCATTTGAAAAAAAAAATATTACATTCTTCATTTTTTATTTTCCATTTTTTAGTGTTTCAAATATATTGTTGTTACAGTTTCACAGTGGGTTGACCTATTTTGGTGTGAGTGGTTTAGCACATAATTAAATCTATTTTTGTATACACTTGCAACCATAAAGAATATTTGCCAATTTGTCACCTGTATCCAGCTAATGGAAAAATGCCTTAAAAAGGATATTAATTTATAATTAAAGTTCTAAAAATATTAAAAGGATGTATTTTTATTGGAAATACACCTTTGTACAAAATTTTTATAATCCTAGAATCTCTATATTTTCTATGCTGCTAATAAAATAAATGCTTGTGTAAGTGTACGTGTCTGAGATGGCTAGGAAAATTTACTACATATAGAGGTCTGAAAACTTCAGTGAAGATAGTGCAAGGAGACTTTTGCAGATTTATTAGATTTCATCTGGTATTTCTATCTAATACCTTTTAATTTAACTTTTTGATTACAATTTACATGCATATCAATGCTTAGATACATACATAGTTTTGACATAAAATGTTCCCGCATATAAAATTTAATCTATGTTGTGTGGATGCGTATAGAGTATCTGGGAGGGGGGGGGGGCAGTGAATTCAAAATGTTTTAAGTATTAACCAGAGCCTACTAATGCAGTCAAGCTAAGTTCCACCAGCCTTTTATAAAAGTATTTTTGCTGTATTTAAAACAAAAGTTCTGCATTAGAAAAAAGTGAAATGTTCAATACTAAAATACTATTAGAAGTTTGCCCATACCAGTAATCAGGACCTGGTCTTGACAATATATCACAGCTTACACCCATCATTCATCTGAACAAATGAGATGGAGAAAAAAACATCAGTTGATATGCACATCACATGCTTCAAGGTCAAACGACAATGTCTCAGCATGTTGAAATGTTGCCAGTTGGGTATTTTTGAAATTCAGATTGATTGATTTGCTACCACTTTTTTTAAATAGTAATATTTCCTTTATTTAATAAGGAGATTATTACTATTTCAAAACAAGTGGTAGCAATCAAACAATATGAATAAAAAGAACCCACAAACCCAATAGGCAAAACTTATATGTTAGCTATCCCAATGTCGGGCATTTTTTCCACTGGCCTCTGGGTTTAACTGCTTTCCATAACAATTTTTTTGAAAAAAAAATTGCAAAAAATCATCCCATTTTTTGCAATTACATCACAAAACTTGAAAAACTGCCAATCAAATATTGTATATAATTTATTATATTATATAAGAATATTTTCTTTCTTTTTAAGCTTCAGGCCGAGTTAAAATATGATAAAACAAATCGCGGTGACAAATTATGCCATTCCCGAGTTTTTTCGGGATAATTAATTGTAATATATATACTAACCGAAGATAACTCTGGATAATCAGGGAAGCGGTTATCTATCTGAAATACAGAAAAGCAAAATATACCAAACCACATCTACATACTTTAAATTTTCTAATGGCACAAACCATTAAAAAAAAGGAAAGGGAAAAAAACAGACATTAACCTTTCTAAAAAAAATTATTTTCCAAACTTCTAATTTCATGCATGCATCCCCTCCTCCCCTCAATGTTTTAAAGCTCACATCTGACGAACTAGTCCAAATACTGAAAAACTTTTACCTTCACAATGCTACAATCTGTTTAAAAATTTGTGTCTGTGCATTCAATCAAAATATGAATAAACAAAAAATACACACTAAATCCATGTACATTTAGCTTTAAAGAAACAGCTTTATTTCCAAAAAATATTAATTTTAACCCTTTCAAAAAAATTAGTTTCCAAAAGTCATTCGCGAGATTTTTGTCTTTCTTTTGCAATGTTTAACATTCTGTATTTGCCATTTTCAATTTAAAAAAAAAAGTAAATAAATACTCAGTAAACAAGCAAACATTTAGTTTTAAATGACATCTTCGGTTTAAAAAATATTATTATTAACCATTTCAGAAAAATTCCTTTCTAAAATGCACTCTGGCAACTTTTACTCATTATGAATACTTTAAAATTATGCATTTATTTTGAAAATCAAAATACGAAAAAAAAAAATCATACCCACTTAATAATCATACATTTAGCTTTAAAACAAACTCTTCAGTTAATAATAATATTATTACAGCATTATATTATAATTACAAATAATAATATTAACCATCTCAAAAAATTTCTTGACTGAAAGTCACTTAGCGACTTATCCCGACATTCTTTTTTTAATGACGAAGAAAAATAAACTAAATATTAGTATTTTAACACTAATGTTTTACAAAGTCTTTGGATATATAATTTGCATCACATATAAAAATTTTAAACTATTCGGACAATTCTAAATAGGGTGAAACTTCCAGTAATTGACATCTTACGGATTCTTTCTTGTTCAAACTACTATTACAAAATTTTAAATCTATTTTATTCTTATCTTTATTTTTGAAAGTATAGTAGAGATTTGCACGGGCCTGTGGCCCGAGCCCAGACTGGCCCAATTTCCATTCACGGCACTGGGACCGGGCCAGCCGAACTTATTTTTTCTGTACAGAGCTGGGACTGGTTTCATTCTTAGTCTTCACGGCCCAAAATTTTCAGTCCTAGTTTTGACCCAGCCTGTATGAAAATCATTGTCTCAGCATGGTCTGGTCCATTCAAAGGTCAGTAAAATTAGGCCTGGCCCAAAAATTTTTGCAAAGAATACATACATTTATAAATCACCATTATTCTACACTTAAACATTAAAACTCATTTTTTTTTAAAAGAACAGTAGATTTCTACGCTCATTAAAATATAGTAAAATGTGTGAAAAAGAACCTGCCTATGACAGAACCCTGTTTTAAACTGAAAAATGTGTTGATCCATGCAAAATTAATTTACTAATACGTAAGAAAAGAATATATAATACATTTACGGTTGCTAACAAGGGAACTTGTCTATAATGCATTTTTTTTTCTTTTCTATGCAATTCCGTCTTAGAAGTTTTTACTGTATAACATTCTTCAGATTTTTAACACTTTAATACATGGAATATAGATTAACAATATTAATGATAACTGAAACATTTACATACAAGAAATAGAGATTCATTAAAAAAATAAATATCACAGCCTGCGGCATTTCTATAAAAATGAAGATATGAAGAAAAAAGTTTAAATATTTTTGGTCAGAACTCCTCGTACGAGACAAAATTTTAACCAAATAGATGAAAAAATCAATGTTTTGTAGAAATTAACTTGGGCCAGGCCGAACTTTTAATTTTTGTATCGGGCCAGGCCGAACTTTTAATTTTCTTATCGGGCCAGGCTGAACTTTTAATTTTTTTTGCCGGGCCGGGCTAATATTTTTTTTCTACAGGCCAGGCTGGAGATTGGGCCGAACTTTTAATTTTTGTATTGAGCCAGGCTGAATTTTTTATTTTTCTATGAATCGGGCTGGGACCGGGCCAGGAAATTTCAGCCCATGCAGATCTCTAGTAGAGATACATTAAAAACATATTGTTGACAAAATTTTGAAAAATTATATTTTTTATTAGTAAAAAAAAAATTTTTTTTAAATAAATACGGTAAATAACTTCAATAACTGACAACATAAGTTATAACAGTTAAGACAAATAAGTTAACCTGGATGGCAATATTTTGGAGAATTTTACTAGAAAAGGTTTATTTGAGTTAGAGTTTGAGTTTAGATTTCAGTTAAAGGTTAAGTGTTAATAATTGGGAACTTCACCCTAATTCAAAATATTTCAAATCTGCTCAATTTTTAACTTTCGCGATCCAAACAGCAATGTTTTTACAGCTAAATATCAATATTTCAGCACAAAAATAATACACAGGCATTGAGGGTGTATGCTACTGAAGACAGTGAGCTTCTCCACATTAGGTCGTTTCGACTGATTTTTCTTTAACTATATAAATTCATTCAATAATTGTTTTAGGTATATTTATGGTTTCAGAGGTCCAGACTACACCGGTCTTTTGTTTAAAAATATAAAATCTTTCTAAACATGCTGGAGTGTGTATAGTATGGCCCAGTGTATGCTAAAGTCCACAAATCTATGTTTGTTTGGATAAATTTTCATTTTAAAATATAAAATCATACAAATTCTGAGGGCATATGCTGCCGAAGGCAGTGGGAACCTCAATATTAGGATCATTTGAAAATTTTTTCATTTAAATGTGAAATTATTCAACACTGACTTTAGGTATAATTAATGTTATTACCATGGGCTAGGCAATGCTGTATGGGTCAGCTCATAAAAAAAAGAAACAGAGAAAAAATTATTTAAATATTGCGCAGCAGCGCAATACTTATTTATTTCCAGTGTCACTTCTCAATGTTAATTTAACATAAAAAAGCCTATGGAGATCATAACTTTTTCATTTTTTCTTCCCACCTTTTTGTCCCTGATGCCACTCATTTTTAGCTCACAGGCTATCAAAGCCTGAGAGCTAATGTGCCCGCCCGTTCTGTATGTATGTATGTATGTATGTATGTATGTACGTACGTATGTACGTAACGCGATAACTCTTGATAGAAACATCCGATTTGCTTCAAAATTTTTTCCTAGGTTCACTGTGATAAGGCGCTTCCCTGATTAGTTTTGGGAGTTCATTGGTTAAGGATAAAGGGGGAAAAACGGGGTTAGTCCACCCCCACCACCCCTTAATTCAGATAAATGGGTTTTTCATGCAGAATGATTCGATTTGCTCCGAATTTGGTATACCGGTTTATTATGTTAAGGAACTTCCCTGATTAGTTTTGGGAGTTCATTGGTTAAGGATAAAGGGGGAAAAACGGGGTTAGTCCACCCCCCTTAATTCAGATAAATGTGTTTTTCTCGCAGAATGATTCAATTTGCTCCGAATTTGGTATAGCGGTTTATTATGTTAATGCACTTCCCTGATTAGTTTTGGGGGTTCATTGGTTAAGGGTAAAGGGGGAAAAACGGGGTTAGTCCACCCCCCTTAATTCAGATAAATGGGTTTTTCATGCAGAATCATTCAATTTGCTTTGAAATTGGTATACCGGTTTATTATGTTAAGGAACTTCCCTGATTAGTTTTGGGGGTTCATTGGTTAAGGACAAAAGGGGAAAAGGGGGGTTAGTCCACCCCCTTAATTCAGATAAATGTGTTTTTTATGCAGAATCATTCGATTTGCTCCGAATTTGGTATACCAGTTTATTATGTTAAGGAACTTCCCTGATTAGTTTTGGGAGTTCATTGGTTAAGGATAAAGGGGGAAAAACGGGGTTAGTTCACCCCCCTTAATTCAGATAAATGTGTTTTTCATGCAGAATGATTCGATTTGCTCCGAATTTGGTATAGCGGTTTATTATGTTAAGGAACTTCCCTGATTAGTTTTGGGGGTTCATTGGTTAAGGGTAAAGGGTGAAAAACGGGGTTATGTCCACCCCCCTTAATTCAGATAAATGGGTTTTTCATGCAGAATCATTCAATTTGCTTTGAATTTGGTATACCGGTTTATTATGTTAAGGAACTTCCCTGATTAGTTTTGGGAGTTCATTGGTTAAGGATAAAGGGGGGAAAACGGGGTTAGTCCACCCCCCCTTAATTCAGATAAATGGGTTTTTCATGCAGAATGACTCGATTTGCTCCAAATTTGGTATACCGGTTTATTATGTTAAGGAACTTCCCTGATTAGTTTTGGGAGTTCATTGGTTAAGTATAAAGGGGAAAAACGGGGTTAGTCCACCCCCCTTAATTCAGATAAATGTGTTTTTCATGCAGAATGATTCAATTTGCTCCGAATTTGGTATACCGGTTTATTATGTTAAGGAACTTCCCTGATTAGTTTTGGGGTTCATTGGTTAAGGGTAAAGGGGGAAAAGGGAGGTTAGCCCGCCCCTCTTAATTTAGATAAATGGGTTTTTCATGCAGAATGATTCGATTTGCTCCGAAGTTGGTATACCGGTTTATTATGTTAAGGAGCTTCCATGATTCGTTTTGGCGATTCATTGGTTAAGGATAAAGGGGGGTTAGTCCACCCCCTTAATTTAGATAAATGTTTTTTTTTTTTTTTGCAAGATTATTCGATTTGCTCCAAATTTGGTATACCGGTTTATTATGATAAGGAGCTTCCCTGATTAGATTTGGAGGTTCACTGGTTAAGTATAAAGGGGGAAACGGGGACTAATTCCCCTTCACTTATTCTTTTGAGTGGCATTATTCTTTAAAATAAGAGTATAATATACAATTAGTGTGAATAGTCTGTGAGATCAATGCCATCAGTTTAGCTGGGCACTTTTTTTTTTATTAATTCTTTGCTAATTCTAATAATATTATAAATTCAAAGTGTAAAAACATTTGCCAGACGTCAGGATCAAAATGGATCGTAAAATGCCTTTGCATATAGGTGGATTATAATCTAGAGAGTAACATGGGCTAATTTTTATTTACATTATTCAAATATTTTTCTTAATAATTCCAAATATCGCTTTTTTCATTGAGAATCAACAGACATTTTCTAATAAAATTTAACATTTTTCCTTCATTGTTGTAAATAATTCAAAAGCTGTAATAATAATTTGCCTATTTTTAGTGAATGGTTTTCACGTGAAACATGAAACTGAAATAGTTTTTTTTTTTTTTTTTTTTTTTTTTTAAAGAATTAAAAAGAAGATGAATATGACATCATAGTGGAAAAAAAATGACATTTTCAAGCAGATTTTTTAAGTTCAGATTGTAATTTTTTGACCAAACTACAACAACCTGCATTACTGCACTGGTGAACATTTTGAATTATACATAGGTAAATTGCATCACAAATTGTGATGCGATATCGCACAAATCAAAGCCTCATGATGATACCCTCCATTAATTTTGAAATGTGTTTGTCTTAATACAGTAGTTATTAAAAAACTTGACATATTATACAAAAACCTAATTTGCAGAACAAATTAAAAAAAAACAAAATTTATTTCCTAAATTGTTTAAGCCCGAGAAGGGGCAGATATTAAGATATTTCATTCAATTCGTTCTACATTTAATGTTAAATTTTTGTAACAAATAAGCTAAACCAATTGAACATTAAAAAATAAAAATGACATTCATACAATATAATGCTTTAAACACCTACATATTTAGATTCCGTTCAAATGAAATTGAAATAAATCTTAGATTTTTCCATTTTTAAGTTGTAAATATTTGTACTGCAGATTTTGCATTATGTTTATGACGACTGTACATAATATGATAAGGTACATGCAAAATACAAAACTTTAAAAAAAGTCTAAGATTTATTTCAATTTCATTTGAACGGAATCTAAGTATATAGGTAAGCATTATATTGTATGAATTTCATTTTTATTTTTTAATGTTCAATTGGTTTAGCTTATTTGTTACAAAAATTTAACATTAAATGTAGAACGAATTGAATGAAATATCTTAATATCTGCCCCTTCTCGGGCTTAAACAATTTAGGAAATAAATTTTGTTTTTTTAATTTGTTCTGCAAATTAGGTTTTTGTTTAATAATTTTTTAAACAAATTCACAAATTTGTGCTTTCTATCAAGCATAAATCCAACTGAAGAATTTTCCATAATCGTGGGCCATGCCAGACTAACATATTGTAACAGAAATTTTTATTGAACAACAATGAATTATAGGCATGAAATCAGGTGTGGCTTTTGAAGTAAACACTGATTTGGTTATAAAAGAATGTTTTTTAAAAACTATAATTACTTTTACGCTTATTACAAGTATGTGTGTACATAAAGAAATACATACTAAAATTTTTAAAATGTGCATTAGACAAAATATATTTCATATCGTGAAACATATTTTTATGTAATTATATATAATTAGAATAATACATTTAAATTTTAAAAGCAAGAAAATACTAAAATTAAACCATTAGAAACAATTTTTTTTTAACTTACAGTTTCTGCTATTCCTTGCTCTGGATCAGTTGTAAAAGTAAGAACAGGCTGCACATGAGAATTTTCTGCAGTTGGTACTCCAGCATTCTCAATCTGCTCAGCTGTGTTCTGAGCATCTTTTTGATTTTCAGAATTTAATATTGATTGAACACTTTCAGGTACAACTGCAACTGTAACAGCAGATGTTAAACCAAGAGCTAACTCATAGCGATGCGTTTTCATATGCTTCTTGCAGTTCATAGATGTTTTAAAAGTTTTCTGGCAATAAGGACACATATATGGCCTGTCTTCTCTATGGATATACATATGTCTTTTCAAAGAGCCATTTGTAGTAAATGATGCATCACAAATTTCACAACTAAAAGCTCTGACACCTGTGTGAGTTTTTAAATGAGATTTTAAAACACCGTTGGATACAAAAGCTCTGTGACATTCATTGCATTCATAAGGTTTCTCACCAGTATGTGATCGAACATGCTGTTTTAAATGACTTGATTTTTTAAAGCCTTTTTGGCATAGTGAACAGCGATAAGGTCTAATAGATGGATATGCTGACTCAAGCATCTGTTGATAGGTGTTTTTTGAAGTTTGCTGCATAAATCCAGCATCAGTAATCAATATGGGTTCCTGAAGAGAAATACCAGATACATTTATCTCGGGTACATTATTAATTGTAGGAGTCTTTTTACTTCTTTTAAATGTTTTGTCAGCTGAATGAGAATTCATATGGCTATTTCTATGACCAGTAGTCCTAAATGATTTATTACAAATGGAACAAGTATATGGCTTTGCTCCAGTGTGTAGTAAACTATGAACTTTTAAACTTCCTGATGTAGAAAATAACTTTTGACAGTGATCACAAGGAAATTCTTTTGTACCTAGATGAGTTCGGATATGGGCATTGAGGGTACTTTTTACAGCAAAAGCTCTGAAACACTGATCACATTTATAAGGCTTTTCATGAGTATGAATACGAATATGGCGAACTAAATCACTAGGTTTTTTGAATTCCTTAACACAGTATACACACTGATACCACCGTACACCACCAACATTCCTCATAATATGTGTTTTTAAGGTTCCAGTAGCAGAATCTGCAACTGTCATTATACAGGGTTTTGATCGATTTGTATCTTGCTGTTGCTCACTAGGAGCCAGGCCACTGTTCTCAAGAGCTTGTTGCAAAATATCAGCATTTACAGTACTATCTGAAACAACATTTTTAAGATTGTCATCACTTATCTTTGAAGATTCCATATGCTTTGACAATGCAATTAGTTCATCAATAACACTCGGTATAGGATTTACTTTATTCTTTCCTTCAGAAATCATTTCAACACCCGAGACATTTTTCAATGTACTTAAAGCCATATTTGATGATGCATGAGCTCTACTCATGTGGGCATTTAAACTACCAAGTTTCCTGAAAACACAACTACATAATTCACATTTATGAACACCTTCCAATCCCTCCATAGCCATCAAGGTATGAACACGACGAATGTGATTCCTTAAGTTTCCTTTCTGGGCAAAAGAAGCTTGACAGAAATCACAAATATGAGGACGTTCTCCAGTATGCTTGACTGTATGAATGAGCAAGGCACCTTTTTGATTAAATGCTTTTCCACACGCTTCACATTTAAAGGGTCTTTCACCTACATTAAAAAGAAACAAAAACTACAGTCAATAATCGTACCTGTAAAAGAATTTTTTGCCAAATATTTGAATAGATTAAACTATACTAAAATTCATTTCTCACAAACTCTAAATATTATTATATTCATACTACAATACTTCAGTTAATCCAGTCACAATCTAGAATCAAGGTTTACTAATTGATACTGAAAAACATTTTACATCAATCCACTGAGGTGAATCAATGATTTAAAGTTGATAAAATCTAAACAAGTTGAAACCCTTTTTGTCCATATTTTAGATATTTCTTATTGAAATGGTTTATAGAAAAGTAATAAAAAAAAGGTTACTTTAAAATACATTCACATTTCAGTCATTTAAACAGATAAATCTCTAAAATATGCGCAACATGCACTTTAAAATTTTTTTGTATTTTTAATTTCATTGATATATCAAACACTACAAATTATTGCTGGTTTATTTAAACCTAAAATTAACAAAGAAGTTTAATTGCTAATATATTACATATATAGACAGTCAAACACATTTAACATGAGCATGGCTAAAACGAGGACATGGTTAAAATTTTTCAAATTCATTTAAAATACATTAAGATTTTCACACTTTTTATAAGTTACTAGCTGTTACCCATGACTTTGTTCACATGGCATTAAAAGAAAGATAAATGCATTATTAGATGTAAATATCCAATTAGAATAATTGGGTTAAAATTAATCTAGTATAAAAACATTAATTAAGCAAAACATTTCACTTCTGATAATTAAAAACGTACATAATTAACCAACTCTTTATCACATTTTATAGGAGATAATATGGTATTTCTTATTTGTAGGGGCTTTGACATAACTCAGTCATAAAAAGTGAATTTTTGTCCCAAATAACATTAACAATCACAAAAATAAAACTGCAACTAACAACAACAAGTAATATAAAATTTTGTTTTTAAAGTCGACTTAGGTCATCACAGAAAAATTTAACATAATCCCTTAAGCTAATATTAGTTTTTGTTGCATTAAAATATCTCAATTTGTTGATTTTCTATAAGCAAGTAGGTTTACAATGAAAGTCTATGGGAATTTGGTGAAATATTAGGGATTTCGCCAAGTTGGCATCACTTTTGGTCACCAAATTTGGCAATATATCGCCAAGTTGGAGACAAACTTGGCGGTATTTGGCGACAGAACAGGGTCCCCCTTATAGATATGAAGATGCATTAAATGCTGTTCAATAACCAATGGCCGCCATTTTGTCTCCCATGTAAAACTAAAATTAATTAAAATTTAATTAATGAATTAATATTTGAAAAATCTGTATTAACATCAATTGTCATCCAGTACAACTTTAAAAAAATTTATTTCAACTTGATAGGATGAATAATAAGTATTTTACTAACGACTGAAAACTTGAAGAAGATATATAACAATATTAACATGTGATCATTCATTAAAATGTGTTAGAAGTCTTAAATAGGAGAAATTACGTCACATTACACTTATTACATAAAATAAACAAAAAGTAATATTACAAAACAGTTTAAATTTAAAAAATGCATGAGACATTAATTTGATATTTTGAGATCATATTAATAAGATTAATATTAATTTTATTGAACACGTCTAGACTGCTTTCGAGCGACTATTTAGTAATTTAATAAAAAGAAAAAAGATTACAAGCTGAAAATGAAGTGTCATCAACAAAAAATATGATTTGAAAGAGAAAAATCTGTGAAGCAGAAAATAAAGAAATTGCTTAAATGGTTTAGTTAAGATTCGTTAACCTTCTGTGTCGTTTCTGTCAAAAGAGGGCACTGGTATTTGTAAAATATATTTGTATTTTGATGCAGATTAGCTTATTATATTAGCTTATTTTGAAATGTTTAACTGATTTTATTTAAATCAAAGACGAAAACAGCCATTGTATCTTTTAACAGCAGCTGATTTTTCTTTAAAATTCCCCAATCGAAGAGAAATGGATACAAACCCGTTATTTTTCAAAATCTTTCTAAAGCCAATCAAATTAGCGTACTTTTAGAAACTGCGGTGTCTGAACGAAGGTTGGCGAGCGTAGCTCGTAGGGGGCTGAGCCCCCTAGTTTCATAAAAAAAAAAACTGTCCTATTTATTACCTTGAAATAATAAATGAATCATCATTTATTCCCCCCTCCCCCCCCCCCCCAAAAAAATAATAAAAATTGCTTCATTTCCCTCTAAGGGGCTATATATATTACCAGGGGTCTGTCAAATTTTTTTTTTTCCAATATCCTATTTTTGTGAACTTAATTATTATTTTTGTGAATTATTTTTATTTTTGTGAAAAAAGTAATTTCACAAAACATTACTTAACCCATTTATTCCTTTTTTCCTAAAATTGGAGACCTTAGAATTTTGCAGAAATAAACTAATATTTTTTTCAACAGACTTCTTGTTCAGTCTTTTTTTTTTTTTTTTTTTTTGTTTTGCTGTGATTATATTAGATTACACAATCCACAAACAGAATGTTCAGATTAGTATAAATAATGGAATGATTGTTATATGTATTGTATATGTATGATTATTATACATATAGATTAAAAATTTTTTGCTAGCAAAAATGTTATTTATGAATATAAAGTATAATTTACTATCACTCAAAAAAATTTCCAAGATTGAAATCAGTTCATAGATTGAGATCTTGCACAGTATGTAGTCTACCATTCTCATTTTTTTTGTGTGTGTGGCCATTTTTCTGAAATTTAATTTTGTGAAGAGTCTGTTTTTCTAAAATTTATTTTTGTGAAGAGCCCGTTAATGGATTCAGTTTTTTCCCTGGATAGACCCCTGATTACATATATAACATTGCCAACATTTTACTAATTTTGAACCCCTTCAACCCCCACATGATGATAAGGTTATTAATTAGGGTGTAAAAAAATCTGATTTTTTAAAATTTAAATCGGATTTTTACGATTTTTTCCCCAGCGTTCAAATACTGGATTGCTACTAAGAGTTTTAGGTTTCCAAAACAATTAAACCACTAATTGCTAACATAATCTATGTTTTTACACTTTAATTAATAAAATTATAATTATTAGTTAGTAATTACAGAAATTATAAAAACTGCAAATTAGTAGTTTCATTAGGTAGTATCTAACAATAATGTTATATACATTAATACTGTAATAATTATGTAAAACTTTATTAAATACTAGTGATATTTAACATTTATTAAAATTATTAATAACTGCATTTAATATTAAATAGTTAACACTACTTCAAATTAATAATTATTAAACAATTAACTCTCTAATTATAGATCTCACATATATCTATTTTTAAGCTTTAATTATTAAAATGATAATTAATAATGTAGTACAGTAGAACCTCTTTTATCCGAAACTCGCGGTTAACCAAAATCTAATTTTAAAGAATTTTTTTTTTTACTATCACATTTCTTGTGTGCAAAATACATTTTGAAAGCTTATTTTAACTATCATATTCCTTGTGCGCAAGTGGTTCTTTCTGAACTACGAGTTCATATAAATATTTTCAATCCCCTTTATTAGAATTCCTTTGGATTTATCTTGAGCTCATGTAAGCTGCGGAATGGAACGAAGAAAATGAATAAATTAGCAACTCTGAAGCTTTTTAATATTTTGCAAAAGGTTTGGCATGGCTGGAGCAGCAGAAAGACCAGGATACTGATGAACTAATAATATTAAAAACTTCGTGATAGAACTTCAAAGCAAAGGCAATCGAAACTGCGACAAACCAAACATTTTTTTACACCATTGTGATCTATGTAAAAGGTACTTAATTTCAAAATTAAAATTCAGGTAATTTATTCTTGTTTCTATTTTCTATTTTGCTATTGTTTTATTTTTATTAGGCACTTGTTACCATAATAAGAAATATTGCATATATTTCTCCTTAATCTTAAAATTGAATCATTCTTGATCATCCGAAAATTTCGATTTTCCGAAAGAGGGTCGGTCCCAATTACTTCGGATAATAGAGGTTTGACTGTATTCATTTTAGAAAGAAAAACGGGCAGGATGCTAGTTCCAAAAAAAGGCACTATTTCATGAGGAAATCAAAATATATTACTAATGTGTTTAGTAATGATATAAGAAAAAAAAGAGAATTTTTAGTATGATAAAGTGTCCTTAATTTTTAATAATTCTATGAATCTCAAACTGAAAAATACAATTAAATAACAATATGTTTTAATAATATCCTGTTTTTTCTAAAGAAATAAAGTTCTACTATTTTTGCAAGATCTTGGGCATTTTGCAAGATCTTGGGCACATGAATCTAGAAATACTGTTGAATGGGGAAGTTTTTTACAAGAAATCTCTGGCTATAACTACAGATGAATTTTACCATTTTATTTTATTTTATTTATTTTTATTTTTGCGCATTTTGTGCAGTAATCCCGGAATTAATAAAAACTGCAAATAAATAATTTCATTAGTTAGTAGCACAAATAACAAAATTAACAAATATTATTTGCAACTCGTTTTGCATTTGCACTTAGAAAAATTACTGTTAATCACCAAAATCTAAACTTACACACATGTATGTGTATGCTAACCAAAAAAAAAATTATAAAAATGAGTTAAACCCATTCATACATACATACAGAATAAATATAAGGATAGCCAGTTATATCTGAAATCCTCAAAATATTTAAATAACAGCATTATTACCTCTCACTGGGGATTATTACCTTTTTAATGGTTCTTTAAAAAAAGTTTTGCTGCCTTTTCAATACCTAATTATTTTTTTTATTTAGTATATAGTTTAAAAAAAAAAAAAAACTTATCAAACCTATTTTTATACCAATTATCTCTTTTTAGGTGCGTTTGTAATTATATAAATACGTAGCACCTATAGTCGTCGTTCAGTCCGTCTGTCCGTCCGTCCACATATAACAGAGCAAAAACTACCCAACAGAATGGTCTGAAATTTCAAATGTATGATTGGTGCAAAATTTTGTCGAGCCATTTCAAATTTTATAAAAATCAGATGTATAGTTTAATTACAGGGACAGTCAAAAGTTTTCCGTTACATTACGGCCAATGGGAAAAAATTATTGCAAGTGCATTTTAATGATGTTACAGAATACGAATGGTCTGAAATTTTAAATATATAATTGCTGTAAAATTTTGTCTAGCCATTTCAAATTTTATGAAAATCGGATGTATAGTTTAATGACAGGGACAGTCAAAAGTTTTCCGTTGCATTACGGGGAATGGGAAAAAAAAATATTGCAAGTGCATTTTAATGATGTTACAGACTATGCACTTATGAAGTGCAAAAAAATATACATTCAGTACAATATGGGGTGCAAAAAATAATTATAAAACTAGTTATAGTACGAACGCACCTCATTTGCCACGTTTGACGAGCAATTTCCAACTTGTTTTCTTATGCATTCATTTACAATTTAGCTGTTGAGCAGATGTCACTCTTTCATTCTTCTTTAACTCAAGATTGCTATTAATTTATTATTACAAAAGTAAAACGAGATACTAAGACACTGACTATTTATTCTTTTACTTGCAGAAATTTATTACGTTTGCTACATTTACTTTATATAAAACTAGCGAACTTGCCCGGCGTTGCCCGGGTACTTAAAAAAAAACAGCAGGAATTACAAAAAAGCTCTGAAAATCACAATAAGATATCGCAAAAAAATTTTAAATCACTTCTCAAATTTTGAAAAGAGAAAAAATAAATCATATAATTTCTTTATTATTATAGATAATGCATAAATTGATTTTCTTAAGGAAATTATGATATTGCAAATTATATTAGATTCCCAGTAGCAGAAAATTATTCAAGTGTCTGCAACAGGAGCAGAAAATAATCTGCAGGAAAAATATTTTACAATTGGAATGTTACTTAATCAAACGATCACTTACCTTTGATGTTATTATACATTTTATTAATTTTACTAATAATAATCTTAAGTTTTTGTACTAAGTAATAAAGAGCTAAATATAATATAAAGCAAAATAAAGGTTCAATGGAAAAATAATCTGCAAAAGAGAGAAGAAAATCTGTGATGCCCATCTCCCATCTCGAACTTTCTGCTACTGGGATTAGATTTAAATAAAACTGTTTTATGTTGGATAAAAATAATGTTTTTCACAAATTTAACTGTTTTTAATTTTTTACAATACTCAGTAATTAAGCTTGGAAACAATTATTTAAAGCTCTTTCTTTGTTTATTCATAAGTCAAAATACCTGTAGAAACTTTCCAATTATGTTCATCTGAGAGTTTAATAATTTTTTTTGACATTTTAAACATTTAGAAAAATTTTGATTTTAATCAATGATTTTTTTTTTAAAAAATCGGTTGATTAAAATCACGATTTAATCGCTGATTTCAATCAACTGATTAAAATCGTTGACACCCTATAATCAATGTCTAAAAATTCTTTGATTTTTAGATTATTTTTATACACTTGCAGTGATATACACATATGATTATACATTTATTAGTTGCATACTTTATGGATTTAAGAAACCAATAAAATATCAATACATGATATCTAATAATATCTAAAGGAGTTAGTTACTATTTAAAAGTATTTAATAATAGCTTATTGTTGCATAATGCATTCGAAAGTAATATTGTGTTCTTGCACTCGTCCCCTGTCCGGAGAGGTTAAAAGCAGAACTTATCAATAAAACAGTGGACAACATTGTTTGTCTTTCTTTACTGGTAAACTCAAGCATAATTTCCTACATACTGAGCTCCTGATTTCTCTGACAGCGAATTATATGTGCATATGGCAGAAGAACAGGAATGCCAAATGTTGGAGTGTTCCAAATTTCAGAATGAAATGATTTTATAAACATTTAATGGCTTTAATAATAGCTTTGTATTTTCATAAAAACATATAAAAATAATAATAATAAAAAAGGTAACAGACTATTTGGTTGTAAAGAAAAAGTTACTGAAAAAAAAAAAAGAAAAGTTTCGTTGGATAAAAATGATAACAATATCAAAAAGCAAACGCTACCCCTTCCCTAAAATGATAACGTTATATATGCATAGCCCCTAAACATATAAATTTTAAAGTATTTAAAATTCTTTACTTTCTATTATTGTTCTATATGTTACCTTCCATAAATGATAAAAAAAATTTATTTTTTCATTCTCCTCTGAAATATCTTTTCCCCCTCTCTCTCCAGCACACAAAGTTAAAAATATATATTTTTACTTTCTTCTATCTTTACAAGAAGAAATTATTGGATTCGTGAAAATTTTTGACTTCCGGTTTTCGACGGATTTACACGTTTTAGAATGCCCAGAACACGATTTGATGGTTTTTAGAAAATGTCTGTCTGTGAGTCTGTCTGTCACTCCGTCACTCTGTCTGTGAGTCTGTATGTGACAAAAATTTTGTGGGCGCTCTATCTCAAGAACTAATGCACAGAATTTCACAAAACTTATTATTTAGTTATACCTTGATATAAACTAGACCTGATTAGTTTTTGGTGAAAATCGCCCGACAGGTGGCGCTGCTATGCGGCATTTTTCACGATTTCTGCAATAGCTATATCTCAAGAACTACTGCACGGATTTTCATAAAACTTCAGATTGAGTTAGTCCAGGATATAGTTTGGTGCTGATTACTTTTTTGTGAAAATCACCCAACAGGTGGCGCTGCTATGCTGCATTATTCATGATTATCGCAATAGCTCTAACTCAAGAAAAAATGCACGAATTTTCATCAAACTTCAGATTTAGTTAGTCCTTGACATGAATTGACGTGTAAATTAGTGCTGTTTAATTTTTGGTGTAAATCGCTCAACAGGTGGCGCTGCTATGCTGTATTTTTTGCGATTTCCGCAATAGCTTTATCTCAAGAACTAACGCTTAGATTTTCAACAAACTTCAGATTCAGGTATACCTTGATATCATTTAGTGCTGTTTATTTTTAGTGTAAATCGCTCAACAGGTGGCGCTGCTATGCTACATTTTTCAGAATTCCCGCTGTAGCTCTATCTCAAGAACTAATGCACGAATTTTCATCAAACTTCAAATTCAGATATACTTTGATATGAATTGGTGCTAAATTCATGTAATTTCTTGTACTATTTAAATGATTTAATTGACGTGATTTATATAGAAGAAAGTTTTGTGATGGCCACAACATACTAGTTAAATATTCGTCTTATTTGTTTATTGCCTTACCTTAGTTTCCTGGTTATTTTATTTGTTATTTTGAAGCAACAAAAAATAATCATTCAAAATTTACCAAAGGGGATTTCTGATTTTGGAAATGGAGGGGGAGGGGTGAGGGCAAAATATTTAAGCATTTTGTAGTTTGATCTATTATCACTCTTGTCTTGACTTTAGGGACTATTTATTCCTAGAGAAAGACTTTACTGTTAACCCTTAACTGCTGTGACAAATATTGTCGCATAAATACTGTGAGTGGTCTCTGAGAACGTCCCATCAAATTTTGAATGAAAGGTACAATAAACTCATAGGATATTGTTTCTGTACTAAACTTTTTGTACAGGACTCTTATAATTAAAATTCACCTATTCAGAAGTCTCAAGTGATAGTACTAAGACACTAAAGACTAAACAAAACAAAATATCACTAATATCTATAGTTAAACAGGAAATTATAAGTTAAACTGTGAAAGATACAGAAAGCAGAGGTCTGTGAAACCGTTAACAGCAGTTAAGGGTTAATAACTGTTGTAGTAAGTATAGTAATTATCTGCCACGAGTTCATGACAAAGATAATTTTGTTTGTCAATGCTATGAAGAAATTCTTAATGAAAAAATTTGCCACCCCTACCATGTCAAGTAAAATTGATAAATTAACAGGAAACTGTGTAATATCTTTAATGCAATCACAAAATTGGAAAACAAAAAGGTGAATTACATCATTATCAAAAGAAAAAGAGACCTCTACAAACTTATTGTGTCAATCATCTAGGACTTCTTGCAACAACCAATAAAAATTATAAATAGATATTTTGTGTTTAAATAATCAATTTAGTAAATTTGTGTGCTTGTATCCCTGTAAAACTACTTTCACTTCCGGAGTAATATCAAAGTTACAGCAAAAAAGTTATATTTTTGATAATCAGTCTATCATCATCAGTGCTAAGGATTCCGATTTTACAAGTAAAGAATTCCATGAATATTGTCAGGAAGAAAATATCAAACATGCAACAATTTTAACTGGTCTTCCCAAGGCATATGGTCATATAGAAAAACTTTACTTTAATTTCTGTAATCTTTAAATTTTCAAAGGATGAACCCAACACACATTTAAGTATATCTCCAATGTTCAACAAATCATTAATTCAACCTATCAAAGAAGTATGAAGAAAACAGCATTTGATTTATTATTTGATGTGAAAATGAAGCACAATAACTTCTTTCTTTTTAAAAATTAATGAAATATATTAAAGCTTCAACAAACATTCTCAACATGTACTACAACTCATATTCAAAATATTAGAATACAGAGTGCCTACAGAAATTCTAAAAAAAAGTTCCCTGATTTTTCCATGATTTCCCTGACTATTTTTATCAGACTTCCCTGATTTCCATTATTAACAATACACATACGGTATTTTTTCATGTATGCCGATTCCTCATATAACACACTTATCCAGCTTGCTATTATCTCATTAGGGAGAAAAAACAAGAGAAAAACATAAAAATTGCTTAATATTCACTAAGTATTGGTTGACAGTTTTATAAATCTGAACATAACTAACTTCATAAGTCCAACATCATATAGAAGCCAATGGATATAGGGTGACCAGAAAGTTTCCTCATTTTCTGAAAAATATTTAATTCTAAGACTTATCTAAATATGAGGGGAAAACTAATTGGATTAAGCTGGGCACCTGGTCAGGTTATGCTAATGTATCATTTAAAATTTTTTTAAATGTGTAAATTGCCTGCAATATAAGTGTTATGTACAGAAAATCAGGGCATCTGACCACCTTAATTTACATTAAATATCAAAAACTCATACCATGCGCATCTTTTAAAAAATATTGGGAAAGATTAATCAGCATGTGAAAAAATATGGTACATAAAATAGACGAATCAGTCTCGTTGGCAAGGTGAAAATGCAAATATTTTCGCAATATAGACAAATTTCCCTGATTTTCCAGTGTTTTTTGCAAAGTTCCCTGACATTTCCCTGATTTTTCCAGAGTGATAAACCTCCCTGATTTTTCCATGATTCCCTGATTTCCAGATTCTGTAGACACCCTGAATTACTTTTTTTTACAAATTGAAAATTTCGTTTGGTAATTTTAATGTCTTTTAATACAAATATGCAAATGATATTTTTATTAAGAACTTATTGTTGATTAAACTTATTTATTATCTTAAAATTAATATCATTTTTGAAAAGATTAATTGAAAAAAAAAATTATTTTGAAAAGTCAAAATAATAGAATATTTATTCAAGTGGTTCAAAATATTAGAATATTTCACATTAATACTTTAATTATCACCAATTCATAACTGGTGGCATCATTGATTAAATTTAGACGATTTTATTTAAAATCAGTATTCTTTTTGCAGTCTGTTTGCTTTTTTGTCTTAAAATGGGTCGTGTGAGTGATACTCCTGAATCTATTAAACCTCGTATTGTTGATTTGTATCGGTATGGTAAAAATCAATGTTATATAGTGAATTATTTACATTGTTCGCAATCAAGCATTAGTAAAATGCTAACACAATATTAAAAAAATGGAAATTTTCAAAAGAATCACCGAAATGGCGGCCAAAAACCAAAAACATCTGCTAGAGGTGACAGGAAACTGAAGCGTATAGTTAAGAAGAACAATTTTAAAAGTGTACATACGATTCTGGCACCGAAAATGGAAAGAAGAAAGAGTTGAAGTTTCTACACCAACAACATTAAGACGTCTCTATAAATTTAAGTTTGATTCTCATGTACCGAAAACAAAACATCTCATGACTGCAAAACAAAAGCGTATAAGAATAAGATTGGATTGGTGTAAATCAAGATGTTTATGGAGGGAAGAAGATTAAAAAAATATATTATTTAGTGATGAAAGTATGTTTTGTGTTTCATATGGTAATCAAGGTATTCGAGTTTGGAGAATGAAGCAAGAAGCATTTGATAAAGAATGCCTTATACGTTCCGTAAAATTTGCTGCTTGTGTCATGGTTTGGGGTTGCATGAGTTCAGAAGGACCTGAAAGTTATGCATCGTCTACGAAAAGGTTAACTCTCAGATATATCAAGAAATGTTGGAATATTACATGATTCCATCATCAGAAGATTTATTTGAAGATGATTTCATCTTTCAACAAGATTTAGCGTCACCGCATACCTCAGTTTCAACTAAGAATTGGTTCTGCCAATGCAACATTAAGGTACTTCCTTGGCCACCAAATTCACCAGACCTTAATCCCACTGAAAACTTATGGTGTATAATGAAGAAAAAACTCCAAGTAAATCCTCCTTCAAGTAAAACTGAGTTAGTGGCACATATGAAGTCTATTTGGGCTAATATTGATAGAAATGTTTGTAAACACCTTGTATATAGTATACAAGATCGATTGTACACTGTTATGAAAGCTAAAGGGGATGTTACACAATATTAACTACCATTTACTTCATATTCACAAGATAATATTGTTGCATAAAATGAAATATTCTAATATTTTGAACCAATCTAAATTTTATTCTAATATTTTGATGTGTTTTAGAAAGCTGTATGCCTAATTTATTGTACTGTATTTTATATTTTGTAAATGTTAAAATCTTGTCTAAACATTCCAGATTTAATTTATAAGACTAGCATTTACTTAGTATCAAAAATAAAAAAAATGAAAAATAATTTTTTCTTATTACTTTTTCTGAAGTATTCTAATATTTTGAATATGAGCTGTAGAACCATGATTAACTGTAATGACAGGCTATAATCACTTTAAATACAAATAAATATGTTACATATCTTTGAACTTTATACATGTTTTATGGAAATAGACAAGAATTAAAAGTTATTAAAAAAGTATTCTACTATGACAAGAAATAAAACTGCTTTCTAGCACTGCTTCAAATTAACATTAATCAATGACAAAACATATTAAAGATAATAAACAAGATATTAAATATAAACAAATTAAAAATTAAATAAACAAAAAAGTTGTATTTAATTTCATATAGTGTGAGAATGTGAAAAAGAAACGGAAATAGCAAGAGTATTTTGACACTACTGTAAATGAATGAGGAACTTACATTAAAATATCAACATTAAGTCGCACAAATATTGGAAATCTATTTGTGATATTGAAGTTACATAAAGCTTAAAAATGTAAAGTTAAATACACATACAAATAAAACAAGTTTAGCAGTTTAAATGTAATAAATTTTGAGTCAACATATAATTTCAAAAGCTATTAAACTAAAAATTATAACAATATCTGCAGCTTTAAATAATCTAATATAGATTAAGATAACTATAAAACACAAGTATTCAATTACATTTAATAAAAACTTTGAAACCAAGTTTCAATTACCATAAAAAGGGTTAAAAAAACATGAAATATATATTTCAGTCCTCCCTGGACCATTTTCAATTTCGTACTGAGCCAGACTTTTTTTCCACTGGGCCTCTCTTCAGATCCCCTTCCTTTTCTTCGCATATTCGTGTCTCTCCTTAATCATCTCTCGCCAACCTTGCTCGCTTACAATCTCTATGGCCTCTCTCTTTAGGACAAGGTTAAAGTTCTCGTAATTTGCTAGATTTTTGGTATGTTGAAATTCGATTTCTAGCCTCTCCTCCGCATTCAGCCTTGCCAAAGCCGTTGTTACTCTTCCTTTCTTTATATCTTCCTTGTGCTCTTTTACTCTTTTCTCTATTCTTTGCTTTGTTACTCCAACATAATATTTTTCATCTCCACTTTTGTTTTTCAGGCCGATTCTGTATATGCCCGAAGTTTTCATATCATCTATTCGGTCTTTTTCATTTCTTATTCTTTGAAAGATATTCTTATTGGGCTTTACTGGCATAAGATGGGGGGTCCATCCTCCGGTCCCAGGCCCTTTTCAGGCCCATTTGTCGACACAAGGAACCACCCGCGAAACAAGCCCCGCGGCGCGTCCCGAAGGTCGCCGCCAGACAAGCTCCAACAGAGCGGAACCCCGAGGAAATTAATGAGTTGAACAACAACATTAAGTTCACATTGGAAATGGAGGAAGAGAGAATCCTAAACTTCCTTGATGCGAAAATAATAAGAACATATGAAGAAATTAGAACAATGATATACAGAAAACCCACGAATGCTAACCATATTATTAATGAAAAATGTAAAACACCAAAAAGTTACAAATGGGCCGCTCTAAGAACCTATGTCAATCGAGCTGTTGAAATTTGCTCCAATAAAGAATTATTAAGAGAAGAAATTAGGGCAATAAAGACCATAGCAAAAACAGCTGGTTTTAAAATCTATATAATAGACAAGTTGTACAGAAAAAATATTAAAAAACTATCGATCATAACCCCTGCGGAAAATGCAAGAAAACATTTTACAAGAGCTATACCCTATGATAAAGGAGCAGCTAATGTGCTTAAAAAAGAAGCTATGAAATATAACATCAATGTACCAATAAAGCCCGATAAGAATATCTTTCAGAGAATAAGAAACGAAAAAGACCGAATAGATGATATGAAAACTTCAGGCATATACAGAATCGGCCTGAAAAACAAAAGTGGGGATGAAAAATGTCATATTGGAGTAACAAAGCGAAGAATAGAGAAAAGAGTAAAAGAGCACAAGGAGGATATAAAGAAAGGAAGAGTAACAACGACTTTGGCAAGGCTCAATGTGGAGGAGAGGCTGGAAATCGAATTTCAGCGTACCAAAAAGCTAGCAAATTATGAAAACTTTAACCATGCCTTAAAGAGAGAGGCCATGGAGATTGTAAGCAAGAACAAGGTGATCAATCGCATGGAACATGCACTAGTGGAGCAAGGTTGGCGAGAGATGATTAAGGGGAGACACGAATATGCGAAGAAGAGGAAGGGGGATCTGAAGAGAGGCCAGCTGAAAACAAGACTGGCTCAGTACGAAATTGAAAATGGTCCAGGGAGGACTCAAATATATATTTCATGTTTTTTCAACACCTTTTATGGTAATTGAAACTTGGTTTCAAGGTTTTTATTATATGTAGATTAAGATAGTTTGAATATGTATCAGATAAAATTATTACCTGTATGTATCCTATTATGCCTAATTAACTGACTAGGCTTTTGAAATAACTTCCCACAGTAATAACATTTATGTGAGAATGAGGAACGATCAATATTTTTCTTATAAATTCGCCGATGAAGAGATGCTCTATAAAAAATTAGTAGTGCTTTAAAAATCTCAAAATAATGTATAAAAATCACAAAAACACTGATTTTTGTAAACAAAAATTACATCTTCAGAATGAAATAGCATAATAAAATATGATATATAGGACAAAGAAGTAAACAATCATGAAAGAAAGAAAAAGAGAGATATCTACCCTATATACAGTCGAACCTCTATTTAACGAAGTCGCTAAATCCCGGAAAAAAGTTCGTTATATGGAAAATTCATTAAATAGAGATTCACCTTTTAAAATACTTTAAACTACATAAAACAGATTTTAAATTCATAAACACTAAATATTTTTACTAAAAGTAATTAATCACATTTTTTAATATAATTATATCGATTTGTTTTATTTATTTTTCCTACCAATATCCATCATCAATTCAGTTTTTAGGTGCGTTAGTAATTATATAAATACCTAGCACCTATAGTCGTCATTCAGTCCGTCCGTCCGTCTGTCTGTCTGTCCATCCGCATATAACAGAGCAAAAACTACCCAACCGAATGGTCTGAAATTTTAAATGTATGATTGTTGCAAAATTTTATCGAGCCATTTCAAATTTTAGGAAAATCGGATGTATAGTTTAATTACAGGGACAGTCAAAAGTTTTTCTTTACATTACGGCCAATGGGAAAAATTATTGTAAGTGCATTTTAATGATGTTACAGCCTTCCGAATGGTCTGAAATTTTAAAGATATAATTGTTGCAAAATTCTGTCAAGCCATTTCAACTTTTAGGAAAATCGGATGTATAGTTTAATTACGGGGACAGTCAAAAGTATTCCGTTACATTACGGGAATGGGAAAAAAATTATTGAAAGTGCATTTTAATGATGTTACAGACTATGCACTTTATGAAGTGCCAAAAATTACACATTCAGTACAATATGGGGTGCAAAAAATAATTATAAAACTAGTTATAGTACGAACGCGCCTCATTTGCCACGTTTGACGAGCAATTTCCAACTTGTTCTATGTGTTTAAATCTTTGGAATCTCCAAGGAAAACAAAACATTGCCCGGGAATACACTGTATTTTCTGTTTAAAGTAAATAGTTTTACATTAAAATTAACGAATTTTAATGACATTATCGTATTTATTATTATTATAACAAATAATTTTAACCATACATTAACATATGCGTCCTTAAATTTAATTTCACAAAAACTCTATTAATTTTGCCTGAGTTTTTTATTCTAAAAAGTGCTTTCGCTCATAATACGTCTCGCATCTTTGCAATGCACCGAACACCCCTTCATGCGTATTTTCTTCTAACTATAATCCACGTCAGATTGTTTCAAATGATTTTAGCATTTCATCATACAAAGCTTTGTTAATTCCTGCGTAATGATCATTTCCATCATCATTATCATCATATTCGTCTTCATCGCAATTCATTGCTGTATTGTTTTTATTTTTCACACTGTCGAAAATATCCAATTCGGATAGTGTTTCCGAAGTCTCAATTTCAGAATTAGGTGAAATACAATCGTCAATCAGTACATCATGGTTAATTTCTTCTTTTTTTCTCACTGTATCCACATTTTTTTAAATTACTCTAAGGGATTATCGTCGTCGTCCTCCGTACTTACCGAATTCTCACTGCTGACAAAGAAGGCGCCTGGAAAAACCAGTTCAAGGCAATTGATCATAAAAATCCCTGCCAGCTTGGGCCTACAGGCTGAGGTAGATTTCGAAGTTAAGTACTAAATTCACCAATAAAACTTAAATCAAGATTAGAGATAAACCCAGTTCCTTCACTAAGAATGAGCTCTAGGGAGCTAAACATTTTGTGAAAATTCTAATATACACGAATACACACACGCATGTATATGGAATAGGTTTAAAAATGGATAAAGCAAATTCAGAGAACCTCAAAGTGTTAAAATATGTTAATATTTCCATAGTCAGGTTTTTATCATGTTTTAATACGTTACATACGTTACATATTCACCTGCTGAGGTCCATTATATTTCCAATATGACGCAATATATATATATATATATATATTATTCGTCAAACTATTTATTTCATTTTGAGTTTTCATGCAGAAATCTTGCACTAGAAAACTAATGACGTAATATTCAATTTGTTTTCAATTCGTCAAACTATTTATTTAAGTTAATTTTTCACGTGAAATCTTGCAATAGAAAAACAATTGTTGTGGTGAGAATTTTATTGTTTTTTTTTAATTGTTGGCAACTGCTTAACGAAAAATATTTATTTTTTCCTGCCGTTGTGTAAGAGCTGGTTTTATCAGAATCATGTTAAGACGGTATTCAAAATTTTGAGCCCTCCCCATTTCCATTCCCTTGGGCCGATTTTGCCCATTTTCAATCCCCACCGAGATATCAACCATCTCAAAGTTGTTGGCGAGTTTGAAGACGATCCGTGCATTAGTGAGACTTTTATCATGCGGACAAAATTTAGTACATACATACATACATATATATATATATATAAACTTTTTAGGTGGGGGTGGTTTTGGGTTCCTGGGGTCCTATAATGAAAAGTTATGAAGGAATTTTTCAAAAGTCGCACCATGGTAACGACTGCAATAGGTAGTATTTCTTACGAAATCTACCTAAAATGTGTTTAAAGAAATAATAAGTTTGAAATGTCCAGAAATATTTTGAGAAATGGGGAGAAAAAATTTTTTTGATCACAAGAAAAACTTCGTTAAATAGAGAATGAACTTCGCTATTGGGAGGTTATTTTACGAAGAAATTCGCAAAATGTTCTTGGTTCCAAGGAAAAGTTCGCAAAATAGAGGTTCGTTAAATAGAGGTCCAACTGTATATAAAATCCTAATGAAATGAATTTATGAAACGGATATATAACGAATTCATGAAACAGATATATGAATCGACTGATTAAACAACTGATTATGTTTCAAGCAATTTCTCCTAAAATATGGAATACTTTGAGATGAAATTAACACCAAAAATCAGTATTGATCCGCAGATCTCAAAACTGGTATTAGAATTTTTAAATTCGAATTAGTTTTCATAATATTAATTTTTTTCTAATTTTATATACATTTTTCTAATGATGGCAACTCAAATTTTAATCAAACAGATTTTTTTTTTTCATATTTTAGAAAAGGTGCTATTGTTGTTTATTTGATAATAAATGTTTATTTACTTTTAGTTCTTTTTATAAATTATATAAATTATTTTGTTCTATAATTATTAATTATTTTCTTTATATTTTCTTTAGAAAATAATTAAAAAATACGGTACTACTTAGTTATTCCGTCGACCAATTTTGCCAAATTATATAAATCGCAAAAACACTCGCCAAATTATACAAATTGACATAATTTTTTTTTTAAATAAAGAAAGAACAAATAAATTAGTATAACATTAATAAATATACAAATAAAAAAGTTGAAATAAAAATCACTTGATGACGTAAACACGTGTAACTTGCTTAAAGTGAATGTGACATTTATGATCAACCATTATTGGCATTTAATCTTATAGTTTGGCGATAGATTTTTAGTCGACGACAATAACTAAGTAATACCAAAAATGCATATGTAACTGGTATTTGAAAACGAGGCATTCACCAAATTTTCGTTAAAAAAAAAAAAAAAATCACGCCAAACCTGCTGTGTGTATATGACATCTGGCCAAATATTACCACTCGAAAAAAAAAAAAAAAATGCTAACTGGCGAGTTGAAAAAAAGCTATTGGTGAGATTTGCATCTGGCTAGCGTAACAGTACCAAGAATTCTTTGCAACCATGGCAAATTTTATGTAGTTTTATTCGAAAAAGAAATTTTGATTTTTTTAATCAAAATGGAAAACTTAGGGTCCCATATTGGCGCGATTTTTTTCTGACACCAATGTCATATACGGAACAGGCACTTAACTGGCGCCAAAGTATCATTATTTTGCTTGATATGGTAAGCCGGATGTCGTTGTTTATGCTGTTGATGTGTTCCTCAAATTCGCGCCAATATGGGACGTATATGACATCTGTGCCAAACTTTCATATGAACAGCGAAGGGATCAGACCGTATTTGTTTATGGCAGTTAATGACTTGAACTATTATAATATAGATGAAATGATGGCGATAGAATAATATCTGATGACTTATCACCTGTGCTTGGCTAACATTAAAGTACCAAAATGGCACCTAGAGTATAAAAAGCGAAGTGGTCCGCCTAGAACTGTTGATGATAGTCACATGACTTAGGCTATTGTTATTGAGATTGTTTTAAAATACTGGGAGACAAAGACTCTGTATACTTAATTTATTTTATTTTAGCTTCTTTTCAAATGTTTAACTGATCCTCTTTAATCAAAAATGAAAACAACCATTGGATGTCTTAACAGCAACTGATTTGCCCTAAAATTTCTGCAATCAAAGGGAATTGAATGGAAACCCGCTTACAGGGAGATCTGCACAGCTTTTTTCAGTATAATTCAATCTTCTCTAATATTTTAAAAACCCATCAGATTAGCGTGTTTTTAGATTCTGCGGTGCCTCAACGGGAGTTGGCAAGCGTAGCTTGCAGGGGGCAGAGCCTCCTAGTTATTAAATAAAGAGATTGCCTCCATCTAAAACAGATATACTGTAATAATATGCACTTAAATAGGATTTGATAAGTTTAAATATTTTCAACTTTCACTAAAGTTCTCTCTAGGCCATGAGTGTAGCAACCTGTCTTTTTTAAATAAGAACATAATTTTTCACTTAAAAGATGTTATTTGCATATTACAATGGAAAATTAATTACAATTTTAATTTCAATTAATTATAATTTTTTATTGCAAATGCATTTAATAGCAATATTTAGACTTTAAACTAATGTAAATTACTTTTATGTTTCAATTAATTATATAATCAATATGTAAATATTTTTGCATCTTACAGGGGAAAATATTCCCAATTAGCAATATTTATTCTTCGAATTAAAATGAACTTTCTTGTATTTTAAATGTTACTAGCTGCCTATGGCGACCAGTTTGGTCTCCCTTAAATGTATGCTAGGCATTGTATCATATTACTTTTATTCATAATTTAATTTATGTGCTTAATCCTTCGCCAATTCTAATAGTGAAATCAAGAACTCGATATTTTTATGTTAGTCGGGCACAGGTGATAAATCGCCAAACATTGTACCTGTCACATTTTTTCAGATTTCATTAACTTAGATTAAAATGTAATCCTTTCACTCATTTTTTTTTTTTTTTTAAATGGATAACTTTAATTTAAAACAAACATTTAAAATTCATGACTTTCACTTAAAAAAAAAATTCTTTAAAAAAAGAAAAAGAATAAACAATACCATAAACCATTTAATCTCAACATCAAAGCATTTTTTAATTTACCCCTAGAAAAATAAAAAATGCTGCTGGCAAGTTAAAAAAATTGGCAATAATTGCACCCAGATAACATAAAAGTACAAACCCTTTGCAATTATGGCAACTTTTATGTAGTTTTATTCTAAAGAAATACTTTGATTAAATAAGTTGCCAGAAAATATGTTGCCAAATTTCTTTTTTTGCCATGGACCTTTTCTCTATTTCGCCAAAGGACTTTTATGCAATAACCAATGAGATGCATTTCATTTGTGCGTTGCCATTAAAGAATTAACAAATAATTGCGATTTCTGGCCATGTATGATAGCGTAATATATATATATAGATTTTTGAATCTTACAAAATTTCCTAATTTCGGATTACAAAGTATTGTGTGGATTATGAGTAATTTTTGTTTTTTCTGGAGAACATTTTAATTGTCTGAGCAAAGCGAAGGCTAATACACAATGCAGTATTACTTTCTGGTCAAAAACAGCTACGATGGATATTAAAACCTTTTGTCAAGCATAACTCAAGAAATATTTGTCGGATTTCGGTTTTGGTTTTACCACAAGGTATAGGTCAAAATTAGCACTAGCCACCGGCCACAGGGCCAGTAAATGAGAAAAAGTGGCTAGTGAAAAATTGTCTATCAGTGGCCACCTTCTGGCCACTTTTTTACAAGGAGAGAATAAAATTTTCTTGAATTTCATCAAGGATTCTACTTTTTTTGGTCCCAATATAACATATATATTTGGGCTATTCAGTTTTAGATTAATACTTATAGAAAGTTTACAGTTTAGTATTTTTAAATAAAAAAGTGGCCACTAGTTTAAAGAAAGTGGCCACTTTAAAAACTAGTCCTACCAGCCAGTGGCCGCTAATGAAATTTCCCAGTTTTGACCTATACCACAAGGTACCTATGAGGGTAACTTACTGAATGTGACTTACTGAATACTATGAAAAATAAATTCCAATTCATTTAAAAATTATATTAAAAAAACTGATAAAAAAGCACAATTTATCTACATGCATCACGGAAATTTAGTGTATGTCATTTTCACCGGCTGGATGTTTTATAGATATCCGAATTATAAGAACCGAATTAAAGAAAACCGAATTATAGCACATGGAGCAAAGAAAATATGCCCACACTAATATTAAAGTGCAAAAAAACATATTTAAATTTAATCAAACATGAAAATAAATCTGGATTTTTTTCTATTTCAAAGAAAAAAGCCATAATAACATAGGATTTCAGATTTTACGATAATCTACCCAATAGCATTTTGTAATCACCAAAAGCAGCACATGCAAAAACATTTATATTTTGCGTGTGAAAATTTGAAACAGTTATTTTATGTTTAAATAAACAATTTTTATTTGTGGCATCATTTATTCTTAATTTATTTATTTTTCTCTTTTTAGTATTTTAAATGAAATTTGGGTGCTTGTTAGTTATCCCGTCGACCAATTTCGCCAAATTATATAAATCGCCAAATTATACAAATTGACATAATTTTTATTTTGAATAACTTTTTAAAAAATAACTTAATATTAATACTAAATAACTTAAATATTTTAAAGAACAAATATATTAGTATAACATTAATAAAAATACAAAAAAAATGTCGAAATTAAAATCACTTGACGACGTAAACACGTGTTGTCAAGTGAATGTGACATTTACGATCAACCATTATTGGCATTTAATCTTACAATTTGGCGATAGTAATTTGGTCGAGGGGATAACTAACATGTACCGAAATTTGTACTTTTCCAGAATAGGCGTCTTATAGGTAAAAAAAATGGGTTTGGCGAGAGAAGTAAACTTTTCATACATATTTTCTGGTAACCTACTCATTCTTTCATGTACCTAAGCAATTTTTTAAAGATTTAAACAATTAATTTAGTGTAAACAAGACATTTACGCACAGATGTCACATGCGCACCACATTGGCACGATTTTTTTTCCGACGCCAATGTCATGTACGCACTGGGGCACTTACTGTACGTACTTAACTGGCACCAAAGTGTCATTATTTTGCTTGATGGTAACCCAGATGTTGTTGTTTATTTATTAATAAATTGTTTTGTTCTATAATTATTAATTAAACTTTTTTATTTATTGTTATTCCTTTTTTAAAAATATATATGTAACTGGTATTCGAAAATGAGGTTTTCACCAAATTGGCGTCAGAAAAAAAAAATTGCGTCAACGTGGTGCGTATGTGACATCTGTGCCAAAAAAGTTTATATTTATTTGTAAAAAATAAACATAAACGTTCATCGGGTTTGTAATAAATTGTCAGGTTTGTATCTTTTTGTAACAAATCTCACTTTCTGAAGCCAAAACTGCATAAAGCTTTAAAAAAAAAACCCGCCAATGCAAAGTAATGTTGTTAAAGTACAATGAAGTTAGTTAAAAACGTGTATTTTAAATGAAGTGAATGAAAGCTTTATATTTTAAATGAAATGAATGCAAGATGAATATAATATGGAAAAAATATTCTCAATTTATCACCTGCACTTGACTAACTTAAAAGTATCAATATTGCAAATGGTACATGCTATGCAAAATGAAACAATTATGGGTGCTTTTAGCCGGGTGCCAGTATTATATATACACATGTATGTATATCTATATATACATATATATGTATATTTATACATATATAGAAGCTATATGTATACATGTACATGTGTGTGTGTATATTATATATATATATATACATGGATATACATATATATATATAACACTGGCGTCCGGCTAACTGAAAAATACCCAATTATGTTATAACCACTCTTCATGCAAGAAAAATGGCCAATAATTCGTATTCAGATACACAGGCAAGGTTGACGTCAAACAAGAGTACTACTAACAGCAACATTGTTGTAACGGACGGGGAGTTATAATAGCTAAGTAATAATGGCTTTAAGCCCACATACCACATAAGCAGTTTTTTACATATGTTCTCGATCATCAAGGTGCTAATTATTCATACAAGCAACCGTTACATAAACGAAAGTTTAAAAGTAAATATATGTAATCTTGCATCCCCCCCCCCAAAAAAAAATAAATAAATAAATAAAAATAAAATGTTACAGCAATGAAATTTAATTGGAGTTAAGTGAAGCTTTTTAAAATACGATATTGGTTGAAAACCAGATTAAAGAATATTCCTATAATATTTGAATTAATCACAATACATTTTTTTTAGCCCGGTTCAGATTTTGCCAAGACTATTTTATTTTTATTTTTTGTCAAAAGCTGCCTTTTTCAATTCCTACTATTAGTTCACACTCTCCCTATATTTATTTATATATTTATATATTTTGTTCAAATTTTCAATCGTTAATAAAATACTCATTATTCATCCTATCAAGTTGAAATAAATTTTTTTTAAACTTGTACTGGATGACAATTGATGTTAATACAGTTTTTTCAAATATTAATTAATTTTAGTTTTGCATGGAAAACAAAATGGCGGCCATTGGTTATTGAAGATCCATGAAAGTATTTTCAATAAGGGGTTACCATAGGGGGGACCCTATTTTGTCGCCAAATCCCACCAAGTTTGTTGCCAACTTGGCGATATATTGCCAAATTTGGCAGCCAAAATGAGTCACCAAAAGTGATGCCAACTTAGCAATATCTCTAATATTTCGCCAAATTCCCATAGAGTTCCATTGTAAACCTACTTGCTTATAGGAAATCAACAAATTGAGATATTTTAATGCAACAAAAACTAATATTAGCTTAAGGGATTATATTAAATTTTCCTTTTATGACGTAGGAATTGACTTTAAAAACAAAATTTTTATATTACTTGTTTCCCCGCAAGTGTAACTTGTGTTGATGTTGAAATAAATGTTTTGACTTATGCTATTATCTCTTCTTATTATTTTTATTTATTTACTTTTTATTATTTTTAATTAAATGAGTCAAATCGTGTTTATAAATTTATTTAATGTGTGTATTTTAAATTAAAAGAATGCATTGCGAAAGATGGTGATAAGAACAATATTTGACGATTTATCAATTGCGCTCACCTAAATGCTTTATTACCATGTGTTTAATTCCCTTCATGGAATTTCATTGTTATATGGACTTTGCTTTTTTAAAAAAGCTTGACGCAATTCGAGTTTAAGAAAGTGAGATTTTTTGTCAAATGATATAAACGACTATGAAAATAAAACTGAAGAATTATTATACTGGTTTATGTATGTATTTTAAAAAATGTCGGTATGAAACAGCGAATAGGTTGTCCAAAAGTACTTGTAAATGTGTTCCTTTTCTAGGCTATTCTATCTCTTGCCAGGGCCTTTAACAGAGGGAAGAGCTGGTTTGAAATTGATATGGATTTTTTTTTTCAGGTACACTAATCTAGATATTTCATCATTTGAATTAGTAACCAGTATATGGCCAGTTAAAGATAGTATCTCATTTTCTTTACTTGCAACAAGTTATTATTAAATCTATGTTCTCGGCAATATCGCTCAGACTAATCCCTCTGAGGGAAGTCCTAGTACCATATTCAGTATGGTATAATACAAATATGAAATCTAATAATTTAATATATTATGCCATAAAAGCCCATTTATTAAAGAAATTATACATTTAAAGAATAATATATACATTGAAATTTGATACATTATGAAAATTAAGTTTTTTTTTCACGATCAATTGCCGAAATCTGCATTTTATTCTGCAATTGAATTTGCTATGTGATTCCACGATCTTTTGACAAAATTCACTATGTAGTTTCACGATATTTTGACAAAATTTGGAATATCTTCCCTTGATTCTTTACCGAAATTCCCATTTTTTTTCAGTGATTGTTTCACGAAAATTCACGATTTTTTTTTAAAGATCGTTTGACGAAATTCACGATTTTTTTCCCCCCGATCAATTGCGGAAATTTGTGTTCTTTTCTGCAATCATTTCACTCTTTTTTTCAACGATCGTTTGACAAAATTCATGTTTTTTTCCCGCGATTGACTGATGAAATTTGCAATTTTTTTTTTATGCAACCATTTGTCGAAGTTTGCGATATTTTTCAGAGATAGATTGGCAAAAATCACTATGTGATTGCAGGATCTTTTGACAAATTTTGCAATATTTTTCCTCAATTGTTTACCAAAATTCACGTTTTCTTACACCATTATTTGTTAAAACGCGATATTGGCAAAATTCGCAATTTTTTTCGAGATCGTTTCATGAAATTACTGTTTTTTTCCACGATCGCTTGTCAAATTTTTTTTTTTTTTTTTTTTTTCTGCAGTCGATTGACGAAATTCATTACCATTTGTCGAAGATTGTAACATTTTTTTAACAACAGATTGGCAAAATTCCCGATGTTTATTTCTGCTAAGCATTGCGGATTATGGGTGCACGGATTATCGATCCTTGACTGTATGTAGTCAAACTTTTTGTAATTAAAACATTTTAACAAAGGAAAAGTGACCAGGAAAAAACAAAATCATTGATAGTACCATTAAACACTATATATATATACATATACAGTACCGGACCTCAAATCCGGAATCCTAAAATCCGGACAACCCAAAATCCGGAATGGAAAAAAGAAACTGAAATTCCGCGATGATCTCAATTAAATATTTCGTAAAAACGTCCATAGATGGCGCTACGCGTGCACGTAACAGTGCCGAGCCAAACTAGAATCAGCAATTTTATTTTATTGCAATGTTTTTCATTCATTCATTAGTTTTAATCCAAATTTTTTAACAGAATTATCGTAGTTAGTGTGTGCACACATTTTGAATTTATTTTAAAAAGAAACCCTTTTCTTCATTTATATAGAAAATGTAAAAAGAATAAATAAATAACCACAAGAAAGAATTATTTTTAAAAAGGTTTGTAGAATATATTTATAATATTTATATGTAAAAATATTTTACAATGCCCCCTCCCCACTTTTAATATGTTCAACAAATTTCATTTTTCGAAAAAATTCTGTTTGTAAGCACCGTACTAAAAAATTCTTTTCTTTAACTCAAAGAGAAAAAAAAAATCTACCCAAAGTTCCTTTCTCCATAACAAAACAAGCTGTCCATTGAAAGCTAATGATCTCATTCTGATAATGTTGACTTTCCACTTCATGCAGTTAAATAAACATGTTGAATAAGCAAAACAAACAGCGGATAGATATGTCGTGGGAAGGATTATTTCTTCCCCTGCCTCTCCCTCTCACTTGGATTTTCATGAAGCATATTTTATTTCTAAAAATTCTGCTAATCTTGTCAATGATCTCCCATCATCTCCTTTCCTATCTCCAGCGTGGAAATTAATTTTGTAATTCCTTTCCCTTTTCTCTTGTTTCTTTTCTTTTTATTTTGTAAAAAAAAAAAAAAAAAAAAAAAAATAATAATAATAATAATAATTTGGATTTTTTTCTTGTTCTTTTATAGTTCTTTATTTATTATTTTTATTTATATTTTTAATTTACTTCTTTTATTTTCATTTTTTCTTTTATTTCCATTTTTTCCATTTCATTTTCTCTTCTATCTTTTTTCAACACATTTCCCTTTTGCATATCCCTCTATCAGGTAGCGCCATCTGTCGCATTCTTCGCAACATTCTTTATCTTCAGTTCATTTTTGAACTTGTTCGTTTACGGACACGTGTATGCTTAGCTGATGACGAGCTGTTATGTTTTTATCTCGAAACGCGTCCTGTGTTTTGTTTTAATTTTATGGTGATTTTTTACAAAGTTTTATTATTTTAAATGCAGTAATAGTATTTTTTTTTTTTTAAACTTATTTTTATTTTGAATTACTTTTTGTAATTTGTATTTTTGGCTTATTTACACTAAGCCTAACATGGCAATTCGCGGTATAGATTGCTCCGTGGCATGTAAAATTTTGCCAAGGGCATGTACTGTATCTGTTTATTTATTTTGGTTGAGGACCTAAAATCCGGAAAATTCCGAAATCCGGAACGGGCGCGGTCCCGACCAGTCCGGATTTGAGGTCCGGTACTGTATAACCATTAATTAAACATTACCGACCATCATCAAAAACCACAATATTTTGATATATATATATATATATATATAATTGAAAATAAATCACATGTATGATACTCAATGGAAAAGATAATATAAAATTAAACAATTAAAATGAAATCACAACTGTAAAAATAAAAGTTATAAACAAGCATAATAGTTCATTAGATTTGTTTTCATGCTGTTTATACTATTTGGCAACAAATCTCACTTTCTGAAGCCCGAATTGTCCAAAGTTTTTTTTTTTTTTTTTTTAAACGCCAAGGCACCTATAGTGGGAAAGTACTCACTTTTTCTCTATTCAATGGTATGAAGATTAAAATTGCTTAAAAATTAAGAAATTTAATAAAAAAATAATAAAATTTATTACTGAAATTATTGACATCATCAATATAATATCAGCGTTACTCACAGGCATAATTTTCTTTATAATATAGATATATATATACCGTATAACCTCTGAATAATGGTTACCAGTGGAACCGATGTAAGGTGACCGCTATTTAGAGGTGGGTATTATTCAGAGGTTTCATTTTTAAAAAATCATAATTACATAAATTAAATAGAAATTAACAATCATTTCAATTAATCCTCATTGTTTTAATACATTAAAAAAATCAGTGATTTGCAGTTGCTTTTTTTTCTGCAAATATCCCAATTCTCCCTACAATTCTCCAAAGAAATAATAGTATGAGTTGTTTTGCTGTACAACTAATCATCATTATGATTTAATGCAAAATTTTTTATTTCACGAAGGTTCGTAAAAAATTTGGTATATATGTTAATACTAGAAATTTTGGGTGATTCCTATAATCTCTTCCATATCCCCTCCCGCATCACTTTTCTCTTCTTCTCTCCTATCTTCCACTATTTGCTGTATGAATAAAATGTAGCAGTAAATGCCAAATCTTTGTCCAGACACACAAACTTACTGTGTTCCTGTTAGTTATGGTTGCTGTTCCAAGAATATTATATAAACTTTCCCCATCATTTTTGTCTTCATTTTCTATGTGTAGTTTAAAAGGATTAAGTGTTCAAGAGATTAAGTAACATTTTGTTGACATATTAAGTAAACTTCGTTTGATCTGCTTCAGATTTTGGTTTACAGATAAATATGAAATTGTACCAGAAACTGTTAAAAAAAATTCTCGTGACTTTTGAGCGGCTGTTGTTCAGAATTCCTTGTTTAGAGGTTCGTACTAATGTTAGTGCTATGGAATGTGTTTGGTTCCATCAATATGTGGCCAGTATTCAGAGGTTGTCGTTGTTTAGAGGAGACCGTTCAAGGAGGTTTCACTGTATCTATATTATCTTTAAGATTTGTAACACTTATTCTTATTAATTTTCATATTTTTTATATTAAGATAGCATTAATGACTAAATACTAGGTAACATAGGAATATTTATAAAAAATAAAATCTTCTTTTAAATGAATTGTACAATTTTAAATGTAATTTATTATTCGCTTACAGGATAGATTTCTGACTCACTCATCATCCTTTACAGGTCTTTTCAATTTGATTTTTTCATGAAGGTCAGAACTTACAAGATTCTGTTTGGTTTAATTCAGGATCTCAGCATGAGATTTTTTTTCACTATAACATCAATTATTGTGGAAGAATATATTTTTTATTTAAACATGAGTGTCACAATCAAACACTCATGTGCTCAATCAAGTATTTTATTTTTGGCAAATTTATTTGCAAATACTGTAAATAAATAATTTCTAAAAATAAAACAAAAGATGTCTCAATTTCTAAGGTTTTGTTTGCACCTCATAACATACATTGAATGCATGAAATGCAATACAAAAAATATTTTTATCAATGAGCAACACCCTTGCTTAAAATAGTAATAAATATCAGGGCTTAAATTTGAAGGCGGGATGGCGGGATTTGCGCCCAAAATTTTGAAATCCCGTTAAATATCATGGGCAGGAGGTTCCTGTCCAAAACATTTCACCATTTTCTGAAAAAATTTTCATTTTCAAATTACGATAATGATTTGAGAATTTTGTGATATTTTTGCATAACCGATGACATATTTTGAGAGTTTTTAGCCGCGAAAGATTGTTGAAATTCACGAATTTTTCACGCGATCGACTGACAATTTAATTTTTTCCGTGATCGGTTGACAAGTTTCGCGTTATTTGCCGCGACCGGTTGGCGAATTCAGAGGTGATTCTGTTCCGAATTTTACGAAAATTAAGGCATTCGGTTCTAAAAATTATGAAAAATTAAGACACCAATTCAGACATTAAAAAAAAATAACAAAAATATCACGAATTTTGACAAATGATAGCTGAAAAAATCAATTTTGTCAATCGTTCGCAGAAAATATTGCCAATTCCCTCAAAGGATCACAAATAAAACACAAATTTCGTCAAAAGATCGTGGGAAAAAAACGTGATTTTCGTCGGATCATGAAAAAAAAAAAAAACTTAAATTTCATCAAAGGATCATAAAAAAACTCAAATTTCATCAAAAGATCGGAAAAAAAAAAAAAAAAAAAAAAAAAAAAAAAAAAAAAAAAAACCTGCGAATTTTGGCAAAGAAACACAGGAAAACGCTAGTTTCGGCGAAGGATCGAGGGAAAAATCTAATTTTGTCAGAGGATCACAAAAAAAAAAAAAAAAAAAAAACGCAAATTTCGTCAGAGGATCGCAGAAAAAACGCAAATTTCGTCAAAGGATCACGGGATAAACACGAATTCAGTCAAATGCTGCTGAGGAAAACGCAAATATTATCAAAGGATCGCGAAAGAACGCGAATTTCATCAAAAGCATACTAAAAAAAACCCGCAAATTTCGTCAAAGGATATCGAAAAAAAAAAAAAAACGTGAGTTTTGTCAAAGGATTGCGAGAATTTTGTCAAAGGATCGCAGAAAAAATGAGAGTTTATTCAAACGATCGCGAAAAATACAAGTTTCTTCAAAGGATTTCAGAAAACATACGAGCTTCGTCAAAGAATCACGGAAAAACGTGCTTTTCACCCAAAAGATCGTGGGGAAAAAAAAAAAAAAAACGAGAATTTAAAGGATTACAAAAAACGCGATCCCAAAAATTTCAACCAAAAATGGATATTGATGATTCCATCACCGACTTGCATTGTTCATGGAAGTAGTTAAAAATGAAGGCATATCAGATATTGCAAAGTTTTCTAAAAAAAATTTAAGAGAGCATAACTATACATGTCCGATAATTTTCAAAGTTATAAATGTTGTGCTTGCGCTGTGTGTCACAAAATTTACCTTGTGAAACAGGATTCAGGGCTCAAAATCGAATAAAATCTAAATTCTGAAATTCATTTAACAACCCTATTGTTAAGAACCAATGACATTTGGTTGAAAGTTGAAAAATAGATTGTATAAAAGCTTAACTTTCTTCCTTTTTTAAATAAAGAAACATTTTGCATAATTATTCCGAGTTGTTAATTTAAATTGCTGCAATGGTATTTTGTCATGTCTGTATTATTAATGTAATTAATTAATGTAATGTAAATTATTAGCACGTAAAATAACAGTGGGATTTAGATTTTTTCTCCCTCCCAAATAGCTCAAATCTCCCCCACTTATAAATGTTGGTAGGGAGACTCCCCTCCTAGGAAAAATTGAATTTCAAGCCCTGAGTATATAAAAAATGACTACTACCTTGTAATAATAAATAAGTATCCTAAAAAATTAAAACTACCACTTACTTTATTTTGTAATGCAAAAAAATATTTTTATCAATGAGCAACACCATTGTTTAAAATAGTAATAAATATATAAAAAATGACTACTAATTTGTAATAATAAATAAGTATCTTAAAAAATTAAAACTACCACTTACTTTATTTTGTAATGCATTTTACTATGTTCCTTTAAATGTGACAACTTCTTAAAGCTTTTTGAACAGGTTCGACAAGTAAAAGTTCGATCCATAGCATCATTCATATGGTCTTGTATATGTTTATCAAATTTAAACTGAAATTTAAAAAGTACATTGTTCATTTTTATACAAAATTTTTCTAATGATAAATGTAATACAGTAGATTCCAGTTAACTGAGATAAATAGATTCTAACAGGTTTGTCCCAATAAAGTGGCTGTACCAATTATCAGAAGAAAAATGAATGTTTTTCTTATTTTTCTTCACATTATTTAGTCAGAATTAAACAGTGTCCCAAATAGCCAGAATTTATTATACCGTTCTTTTGATTATTAATTAAGTCAAAATAATGGGGGCTCTGTAAATTCCTGCACACATATTTTTAAAAGACAATCAGGAAAAAAGGAAGTTACTTCTACACAACATAGAAAAAAACCCCTTAGGCTTTATAAATGAGAAAGCACATTTTCTTTGGTGTACATTATGCTCTGCAGCTGAGATATGGCAAAATTACTACAAATTTTCGACCCCCCCCCCCCACACCCAGTTAACCAGCTTGGTGGTTGAATTTCTAAAATCGCTGAAATACGCATTTAACTATTTTATTTTTATTTTGTAGATTTATTATGCTGAATTTCATGCTGCTACCTAATAGAGAAATTTGACTTTCCACAAGAGTTTTACCATTAGTACAAAATCCTGCAATTTCATTGCCTATCGGTTCACCGATAGCCAATGAAATTGAACAGAACTTCTCTCCCTGAAAGGCCAAATATAAGAGTAAAATATTGTGTAAAGCTGGCACATGGTATCTTGGTAAAAATAGCGTATGAATGATCTAGCCCAGTGTTTAAAACTGGGGCTGGTTAAGGTTTTGCCTTTGTAATCCTAAATTTGCATGTTCTGTCCTCGCTTGGCATTTTCACATTTTTAGAGTTTTGTTTTGATTTTTATTAAGTCAGTTAGAAAAAATCAGTCGATCTTTATTACCAGTTCCTTTGTAATTTTTTTTTGTTTTTGTCAATTAGATTTCTTAAAATAAATTTAAATAATTAAATTACAAACCTTACATCAATATCATAAAGAAGATTTACAAGAAAGCAACAACAACCATCCGTTTGGACAAAGGAAAAGCAAAGATCAAGCTTGAAAGAGGGGTAAGACAAGGAGACACCATTTCGCCTAAGCTTTTTACTGCTGTCTTAGAAAATATTTTCAAGAAGCTGGATTCAGAAAACTACTGAAATTAGAATAAATGGGAATATTTAAGTCATCTCCGGTTCGCTGACGACATTTTAATTTTCAGTACTAGCCCTGAAGAATTGGAAAATATGCTAAAAGATTTGGCAGAAGCTAGAATTAATGTGAGATTAAGAATAAATTTGGAAAAGACTAAGGTGATGTTCAATTCATTTGCATCAAAAAAGAAAATCATCTACAACAACACTGAGATTAAAGAAGTGCAAAGTTATGTGTACCTTGGACAGGAAATATCTTCGGATAATAGTATCAGGAATGAAATCAATAGAAGAATAAGAAATGGATGGAGTGCTTTTGGCAAAAACAATATTATTCTGAAGAGTAACATGCCTCTTTGCTTGAAAAGAAAGGTGTTTAACTAATGTGTTTTGCCTGCATTAACTTATGGAGCAGAAACATGGATGCTAAGAAAATGGATGGTACAAAGATTACAAACAACACAGCGAAGTATGGAAAGATGTATGCTAGGCATAACTAGAAGAGACAGAAAGAGAATAACCAGAATAAGAAGTCAGACGAAAGTTTTTGACATCATTGAAAGAATTAAACAGCTAAAATGGAAATGGGCTGGGCACATTGCAAGAAGACAAGACAATAGATGGAGCACAAACACCCTACAATGGTATCTCAGGGATGTAAAATAACCAAGAAGATGACCTCAAGTAAGATGGAGAGATGAAATCAGAAAAGTGGCTGGTGTTAATTGGATGACTAAAGCACTAGACAGGAAACATTGGAAAAATCTGGAGGAGGCCTACAACCAGCAGTGGATTGAAGACGGTTATTGATGATGATGATGATGATATATATCTTGTATTAAATATATTGCATCTACCTCATTTATTTCTAAAAAAAACAGGACCCAGTTTTTTGAAAGTGACAAAAGCCTACTGACAACAAAGTTTAAAAGAAAATATCAATATATTTCTTTTAATTACCAAAAGATATAAAATAAAAACTTTAAAAATAGAAAACATTAATAAAAGAAAAAATAATAAAATATATACTTGAGTACTAAATTCATCTCCACATAGACTACAGCTAAGATTATCTTCAACTTCATGTAGCATGAGATGAGCTTTTAAGCTAGCCATTCTTGCAAACTTTCTTTTGCAAACAGGACAAACAGGATCAGATGTATTATGTGTGGCTTGATGCAAAAGTAAATTATTTTTTTTGTTGAAAGATGCTTCACATTCAGTACATCTATGAGGTTTATCTTCCGCATGTAATTTCACGTGACGTTGATATACTTTTAATTGGATGAATTCTTGTCCACAAATGTTACATTTATGAGGGCCCTAAAAAACAGTTTTTTCATCAGTAGAAGAATAAAACAATAGAAAATGTGCTTTAACGAAATCAGTTAAAATCTACATACAATATATTTATCACATAAATCATCTGTATATCGAAAGAATTATGAAAGAATTTATAAAATGCTGAATTTGAAAAATTCTTTACAAAATTAATATGAGTAAATAATAAATGTTCTGTATTTGAATTCTAATTAATTTAATGCGAAAAAAATTATAATAAAGGAAAAGATTATGCACTAATTAAAATTATAATTAAAAGGAATTCATCTGATATATTTATAGATTATATATATATATATATATATTAAACATTTTTATTAAAAAACTAATTACAATATAGTTTTCCTTTTCCACACCAGTTGGCAGCAATGTTCTGGTTCTCAGCAACTGCTGCCCACAAGTTCTAACAGTCCTAAATCTGTTTGCATCCTCACATGCTTAATATAGTGTCTGATGTTTTTGATCCTAGTATGTAATTGAGGTATTGTGCTTTAATAATTTTTAATATCCTGTGTGAGGTGTATCTTTCTTTAGATCTCTTGGTTTTTTATCATTTATTTTTTTTTTATGATGTGCTATTGGGTGCTAAATTTTGTCATTTTAGGCTTAATGCCGACAAAATTAGACGAAATAACGCATCTTTACTATGAATTAACCAACAAGCACCTCTGATGATTCTGCAGGTTATTCATAGTTTCTCATTTTGCATACGGGTTTCCTATGTTCATATCTTGTTCATCTTTAGAATTTTACCATTTGTTCATACATTTGTGTTTTCATCTTTATTAAATATATATACATTTTTCTTTTTTCTGTGAGAGTATTTAAAAATTAACATTTAAGCAATTTACTTTTTATTACTTCCTCTATTACAAGGCATCACTTTAATATGTAAACAAACCCCATAACAGAGAAAAAATCAAGAAACAAACAAAAGATTATCTCATTTAAATGTAAACTAATTGGATACAGAGTTTGCACTTTATGGAAACAATTTTCACAGTTCATAAAATTCTGTAATTCTTGAAACTTTTTTTCTTTATTGGATAGTTTCAACACTTGAACTCTGGCTTGCAATTTCCATGATAGTACAATTTTTTTTAGTACAGTCACGGCAATTTTATCTCAAACCTTTTGGACAATTTTCTGAACTTTTTTCATGTTCATGAATGACTTCTTCCTAATGCTTGCTTTAATAAACACCTAGCTGATAGGATAAATGGAAATCATTGTGTGTATCATTGAATGAAACATGCCTTTATTTAAGTGCTGCAACAAAAACAATTATTTTTTTTATAATTTTTTTTATCCATCAATGGAAGTAGAAAAATAACAAAATGGGTTTATGAAATGTAAAGAAAAGTTTATGAAAAGATTTGTGATTTTTTTATGGAAGTAAATTAAAACTCAAATAAGTATAGCAAAAAAGTCAAGCAAACCTAAAATAAATTTGATCTATTATCAGCAAAATATTTTAAGAGCCATTATTTTCCAAGAAGAAATTCCAATTTTATATGGAAAAGATATCAATAAAAATGTGTTTCATATGGACAAAGCCTCTGCTGAATAGTTAGCGAAAAAATAAACACAAACAGGTATAAATTGTGCCTCATTTGAAGAAATATAATTGTAAATTCACTTGATATTTCCCTCATGGAATTTTCTACAATTGGGTTATTAAAATGAACATTAGGAAGATAACTTCAAAATGCCGCCCAAGAGGTGCGAGATAAAACTGAAATGTCTGTACTAAGAAAAAAATACACAATCATGGAAATTTAGAGTCAGAGCTGTAGGCAAGAGTCAAGGCTACCCAAAGGAGTAAAAACGTTACACGAAATATGGCTTTATAGAGTGGTGGAATTCAAAGTGGTGGAATTTTTTTTAAACATACATCATACATTTGTACAATAATAGCCAGAAAACTTCCATGTTATTAATATATGAAATGCACCTATTTAATGTAACAAAATTATAAATCCTTATTTAAAAAAAAAAAAAAATCACAAATGCTTATTTAATCATAAAAAAGATCTTTAAAAATTGTCTAATCGTAACAAAATTATTAAGGTAACTTTAATTATTACAAAATAACTGAGGCTTATTTATGACATTTTTAGCATGATAACTATTCTTCCTTATTAGAAATAAGTTCATGGTGTTTGGGCTCGAATGTCGTTATTGAAAGATGGAGAGCCGTTTTTTATTCAAGACGAGACCAGTACACAGTTATAATTATAATTACTATTTGAAAACTAAACCAAAATTTTCATTGCGTTTTCATTCAGTATTAGTATTCCGATTCTAAAGGGAAAAAAAATAACAAATTGCCTATTTTTCAAGTAAGTAACAAACAACGTTTATTAGCATAATTGCCAATGCCTACTATAATTTAAATTTTCAAAACTAAAAATCTAAAATTTCATAAATATAAGATTTTTGAAAATATTATTTTAGATGCAAATAATCTTCAGATTTTTTTTTTTTTTTTTTTTTGTACAGTCTGCCAAAATTTTGTCACTGACCACTCATGGTTTATGGAGTAAAAGTTAGTGACAACTGCTTCCAGTTATAATTACATAATTCCTGTTATAACAGAAGAGCTTAAGCCTCAGATTTCTGCATGGATATAAAGATCATCGACCCCAGGCCACTTACATAACTCAAGCCCTAGACTTTGCAATGGATATAAAAATCAGTGATCCCAGACTGCCAAAAAAAAAAAAAAAAAAAAAAAGAAAAGAAAAGGGGCATAAGTCCTTTCCAATGCAGAGAATTCAAGCCTCAGGTGAGCTGCCATGTTCGTTACATTCATATTTCACAAGCTTGGTGAAACTGACAGCAACTTAGATTAATGTTAATTGTGGGGGGCTACTATAAAAAAGATGTACTGACATAATTCTTATTTCATAATTAGAAAGTCTAAAGTGCTAACCTGTTATTTAGAAAAAAAAAATGGCTTTTTCATTTATCTTTTATTGAGACCACTTTTCATAACATAACATAAACTGAGAAAAATAACAGCAACTTTAAATTTTGGTTTAATTTTTTCGCCTTTAAAAGTTTTAAATTACTATTTTGAATATTTTTTCTTAAAATCTGCATACTTTAATAACTTACAAGTGACATTTCTAGGCCCATACAGATCCAGATAAATAATTTTTTGAAGATGAAGTGCAGTCTAAAAATATACATGTGCAATAATTTGTTGAAAAATCCAAAATTTTGGCTCTCGATATGTAAACAACTAAGGGGTCTAGAGATATATTTTTTTTTTTTCTTTAGCAAGGATTTATATTAAGGTAGATGTAGTATGCATATTACAGTAGAAGATCTTTAACCTAACAACTACTAACAACCTATGCAAACCTAAAAACGCAAGGTTGTGCGTTATATAGAATTTTGCGTTATATGGATCAAATCATTAAATTCAACTTGTAAACATGGCCAAATATGCCTGAAACATATCAAAATACATTAGAATATCTTTATACTGCATTCCTTGTTACCAAGAGTTATCCAAACTATAAATTTTTGCATAATGTAGGTCAGACATTGTTAAATTTACATTAGAATAATTTTAACACAATTATTCTAATTGGTAAACAAATCATATTAGATGTAAATTTCCAACTGATGGCAGAGCACTGGCGGCTTCAGCCAGGAGGTCCCTGGTTCGAATCCTGGTCCGGACATTTTTTGCCCAGTTGGAAATTAGCATCTAATATTGTTAAATTTACTTTATAAACATGATCCAAATATAACTGACACAACCATTCCTTATCAAAGATGTTTATTGTAATAATAACATTTTTTTCAGTAAAAAAGCTTTAAGAAGATAAAGTTGAAGTAATGTATCAAATTTAGTCCTGTATAGAGTAGCAACATTTTACAATGTGAAAATGCAGGTGCTTTTTAACTGCAAAAATCATTGTTTACACCTAAAAAGTTGTGCATTATATGGAGAATTGTGTTATATAGACTTGCGTTATAAAGATCTTCCACTGTATATACACTGATGTCCAAAAGTATTGCATATTTCAATAAATCATTGTTTTCTCAAAATGATTTTGTTGAAAAATGTTGAAAATTCATACACACAAAACGTTATGCAAACTAGAGATAGTTCTGAATTTTTTTTTTAACTAATCAAGTCAGTCATTTCAGAGGATTAGATGACAAAAGCATGAAATTGCAAAGTTGTTGGGTTGTGAGAATGAATGACTCTTTTAATTTGTTGTTGTTTCTAGAGGTGATTTTGATTATTTTTGTTGGTGATAAGTTAATTACATACCAAATGGATGAATTTATGCATGGTTGTGTTATCGGTTCGATGGAGTCTGGCTGGTGTCAGGTCGATGTTGTCAAAGCTGTTGGTTTCAACTAATCTACAGTTTTGATATTGGCAACTGCTACATACAGGATATGCTAATAGAAGTCCTGTAGAAAATCATCCGCATATAACAATACCATCAGATGACCAATTTGTGACATTAATGGCCCGGCGCAACTGAGCAATGCCAGCAAGAGCAATAGCAGTAGAGTTAAATGCTGCTAGTTCCACGACAAACTGTATATAGGCGACTTAGTCAACATGGATCTTTTCTTCCTCAGTCCTATCCTCTGTCACATGAGGCCCAGGCCTGGTGGACTCGGCTTCGGCCAAGTATAGGCTGAAAACTGTATATATATATATTTTATCTTAATAAAGGCGACCGGGAGAGTCAACTCTACAGACTTGGTTTCCTTGTTGGAGCAGTCTCTCTTAGGCAATCAAACGTGGACATTATGTCAGATGTCCGACATTATGTGTCCCACTTACCTATCATCACAGGCATGGATCAGTATCAAAAGTGCAGAGAGCATACAGTATGAACTTCAAACCAGTAGAACAATGTAATGTTCTCCAATGACGACGATACCAGTTTTAGTTTACAGAGTGACAGTCAACAAGTTGTCATACGGAGAGAGCCTGGCTTACGATATAACCCAACATTTATACATGAATTGCACCAACACAGGGAAGGTGACATCAGGGCCATAGCGACCGCCCCCCATACCCCCCATTTGGGGGGGGGCCTGAGGAAAGTCAGGGGCCCAGTAGTGAGCTGTGTTGTACCTTTCAGCCAAATGTTTTTTTTTTTTTAACTTTAAAAAAAATATTTTTTTATGTTTTTTTTTTTGTCAAAGATCTTAATCAGATTTAGAAATAGAAAACAGATATGTGCTTTTCTTCCATATCCACCATTCTTTATAAAAGTTTTTGAAGGCTGCAATTTCTACTTAAAAAATAAAATGGAATTTTAGTATTTTTGGGGTGCACCTATCAACTGGCGAAAAAGGTGAAACCAAAGGTTCAAAACTTCTTTAATACTATTATTCCCTCCAACCAAAACAGATATGCACTTTTTTTCTACAGGAACCATTCTTTTTAGAGGGGCCCAGATGAAAGAAATTTTCCAGGCTCTAAATTCTTTTTAAATTGTCTTTTTTAGGGCCCCCTATAAAAGTGCGGAAAAGTTGGAGCCCAAGATTCAAAACTTTTAAGCCCATTTTTTTATTCAAAATTTTAAAAAATATACTTTTTAATCTCACTGAGGGACCCAATAAGCTTCAAAACTTCGTTATACTATTACTTCCTTCAACCAAATGTGCTTCCTTTCTATAGTCATTATTCTTTTTAAAGAGGCCCAGATGAAAGAAATTTTGCACGCTTTTAATACTTTTTAAATTGCTTTTTGGGGGGAACACAATAAAAGTGAGGAAAAGTTGCAACTCAAGATTCAAAACTTTTAAGCCCCATTTTTATTACTCAAATGTTTTTAAAATATGCTTTTTAATCTCGTTGGGGGCCCCAACAAGGTTCAAAGCTTTCTTAATACTATTACTTCTTTTGACCAAAACAGATATGCGCTTTCTTTCCATAGCTAGTATTCTCTTTAAAGGTTCCTAGATTAAAGAAATTTTGCAGGCTCTAAATTCTTTTTGAATTGTCTTTTTTAGGGTCCCCTATAAATGGGAGGAAAAATTGGAGCCCAAGATTCAAAAGTTTTAGGCCTCATTTTTTTATTCAAATGTTTAAAAAACATGCTTTTTAAACTCGTTGGGAGCCCCAATAAGTTTCAAAACTTCCTTAATACTATTAGTTCCTTCAAACAAATGCGCTTTCTTTCCACAGCCAGCATTCTCTTTAAAGGTTCCCAGATGAAATAAATTTTGCAGGCTCTAAATTCTTTTTGAATTGTCTTTTTTAGGGGCCCCTATAAACGGGAGGAAAATTTGGAGCCCAAGATTCAAAACTTTTAGGCCTCATTTTTTTTTATTCAAATGTTTTTAAAATATTCTTTTTAATCTCGTTGGTGGCCCCAATAAGGTTCAAAGCTTTCTTAATACTATTACTTCTTTTGACCAAAACAGATATGCACTTTCTTTCTATAGCCAGCATTCTCATTAAAGGTTCCCAGATGAAAGAAATTTTGCAAGCTCTAAATTCTTTTTGAATTGTCTTTTTTAAGGCCCCCTATAAACGTGAGGAAAATTTGGAGCCCAAGATTCAAAACTTTTAGGCCCCATTTTTATTATTCAAATGTTTTAAAAATATGCTTTTTAATCTCGTTGATCTCGTCTCCCCAATAGGTTTCAGAACTTCCTTAATACTATTACTTTCTTCAACCAAATGTGCTTTCTTTCTACAGTCATGATTCTTTTTAAAGGTGCCCAGATGAAAGAAAATTTGCAGGCTCTAAATACTTTAACTGACTTTTTTGGGGCCCCCTATAAAAGTGAGGAAAAGTTGGAACTCAAGATTCAAAACTTTTAGGCCAAATTTTTATGATTCAAATGTTTTAAAAATATGCTTTTTAATCTTGTTGGGGGCCCCAATAAGGTTAAAAACTTTCTTAATACTATTACTTTTTTTAACCAAAACAGACATGCCCTTTTTTTCTATAGCTACCATTCTTTTTAAAGGTGCCCAGATGAAAGAAATTTTGCAGGCTCCAAATACTTTATAAATTTTCTTTTTTGGGGCCGCTCTTAAAAGTGAGCAAAATTCGGAACTCAAGATTCAAAACTTTTAAGCCTCATTTTTTTTTTTTTCAAATGTTCAAAAAATATATGCTTCTTAATCTCGTTGGGGACCCCAGTAAGCGGACATCTATGTGCATTGCATATACCGCCTATCCCCTTATGTTCGACCTGTTTCGTTTTTAACATTTCATTTCTCTTGTCTCGATAAATTACTTATAAATTATATTGTGTATTTATTTAATCTACTAGCAGAGTTTTGCCCGCTTCGCTGATTGCTTTTTTAAAAATAGAACCTATTTACTGGAGTTCTCCATTGGGGTCCTTCACTGCCTTCCGCAGCGTAAACCTTTTCCGGATATTCCCGCTCCGATCTTGAATCAAACAACCATTGAATTGTTTTTTTTTTTGTTTGTTTGTTTTTTTTCGATAAAAGTGATAGTGTCTAGATAAAAGTGAAATTTTCCAGCACCGTAGCTCACGTTGCTACAAGAACAAATTTGTTATTTTTCCACTTCAGCTTAATTATGACAGCAGCAAAATGTACTGGATAATTCTTCGGTTTCAGGAAAAAAAAATGTCGAAAAAAAAAAAAAAAAAAACTGCAAAACGTGAAAAAAAAAATGTAAAAATCTTATAAAAAATTGGGCAAAAATTCAAAAATCGCTGAGAGAAAACTCATTATATCGAGCCAAAAGATTGAAACTGGAATGTTAAAAAATCACCATGAAAGACAAAAATACACTAAAAATCACATAAAATGTTCGTAAAAAAATCAGAAATTTCTATGGATATATTTTCTATATTGAGCTAAAAGACTGAAACCTGATCCCTTTTAGGGATGTCAAAAATCCGTGCCGCAGATGGCAAAATTTTTACTATATTGGGATAAAAGATTGAAACTGGGTTCCTTTTACACACTCTCTCTCAAAAATAAATAAATAAATAAATCAGTGAATTGAAGGATTTTTTCCGTAACTTTTTCTTTCGTTCAAATACACACACAAAAAAGCTTTGATTTGATTTGCTCATTTTCCGCGAAAATATAGAAAACTCACCAACCTAACATAAAAATTACCTAACATTCTTACTAAATATAAAGATGCATTTTTGTCAAATCAAAAATCCGTGCCGCAGATGGCAAAATTTTTACTATATTGGGATAAAAGATTGAAACTGGGTTCCTTTTACACACTCTCTCTCAAAAATAAATAAATAAATAAATCAGTGAATTGAAGGATTTTTTCCGTAACTTTTTCTTTCGTTCAAATACACACACAAAAAAGCTTTGATTTGATTTGCTCATTTTCCGCGAAAATATAGAAAACTCACCAACCTAACATAAAAATTACCTAACATTCTTACTAAATATAAAGATGCATTTTTGTCAAATCAAATCACAGGAATGTTCCGCCAACTTTGCTGCATTGTACTTTTCCCTATTAGAAACTGAACTTTTACGCATGACCTTTTTTCCTTCATAATACGAACGCGAATCAAAGATAAAAATTTCTAGAAATTTTCCTTTCTAAAGACAAAAATTTCTTCAAATGTGAGATAAAATCTCTTCTAATCACAGGGGTCTTAAAAAATGAAAAAAAAATAAACGTTCGTGAAAAATTCAAAAATCATAAAGGACGAAATTTAGTACATTGGGCTAAAAGACTGAAACCTGATTCCTTTTACTAATGTCATAAAATCAGGTCGAAATGCGAAAAAAAGTTAAAAATCCCATAAAAAATTCGCGAAATATTTAAAAATCGAAGAAGACTACTTTACTATATTCGGCTAAAATGAATAGATGGATTGAAAATAGATTCCTTTTATGAATGCGGGGAAAAAAGCACGAAACTCGAAAAAATACAAAAACTAGCGTAAAAAATTAAATGAAAGAATTCTAATCAAAAAATTTAAAAACCTGTTTCGAGGTGCATAACTTCAGGCATACAGGTAACCTTCCTGTCAAATTTTGTCCTGAACAGAAAAACATCTGGTCAGACAAAGAAAAACTCTGGACAGACAAACATCTGTCTTTATTATTATCCACTAGGAAACTTGTCTTCGTTGCCCACAGAAAGGTATCTTCTATCTGAACTGAATGTATTTTTTTTCTTCTTAAATTTCAACTTGGTTGACAATTTTAAAACCGGAATGTATGAAAACGACATCCCAAAAGTAATTTTTTTTTAATTAGTAAATCTATATATATATATATATATATATGTATTTAATAAAAGGCACCAATCCGAGCAGGAAAATAATTGTTATAAGTGAATATTTTCTGCTTAAAGAAAATCTGTCTGGGCCACGCGGATGGCATTGTCAAACTGAAGAGAAAATTGAATATAGGAAAGCGACTTCCATATTTTTTATTTATTTATTTTGTTTATGAGCAATACTTAGCAGTTTATAACATTTGTAAAAGGAATTCAGTTTCAAACTTTTTTGCCAAATTTTGTCTACTGCTGTTCTTAAAATTTTCAAGAATTTTTATGTGATTTTTAGCTTTTTTCACTTTTTTGGTAGTTTTTTTAATATTCGTAAAAAAAATAAACCCGGTTTCAATCTTTTAGCCCAATATAAGTAAAGTTTGATCTTTATGAACTTCAAATTTTTTTTTGCAATTGTTGGCGTTCTTTCGCGTTATTCGGCTATTTTTTGACATTTTTTCCCTAAATGGAAGAATACTCAGTTAAATTTTGCAAGTCCTTTGATTAAACTCACGTTGTAAGAATATGAAATCTGTTCCTGTAGCAACGTGAACGAAATGTTGAAAATTTGAATTTAATCTGGATCGAAATAAAAAAAATTACAATAGTTCAAGGTTCGTATGATTCGAGATCGAAGCAGAGATAGCCCCTATGGGTGTACGTTGCCGAAAGCAGTGCAGCCCAACTACAAATTCGTTCAATATGAAGTTCGTTTTGGAAAATCCGACCAGCGAAACTCCGCTGGTGTTGTTATAAAATGGGACTCGAATGGAAAATTAAATATAGATATTTCTCTAAAATCTTAGAGGGGGGGGGGGCCCGAAAAATATGTTTGGGGGGAGGGGCCTCTGAAAACCTTGCTACGGCCCTGGGTGACATATATGTATGAGGTAGCAATATTATCAATAGACATACGTCTCTGCACCATTGATACTGGTCACGCCTGTGATCGTGATGAGAGGTAAGTGGTATACATATTGCCAGATGTCTGGTCATGTCGGCTAAGTTGCATGTATACAGTTTGTAGCAAAAATAGCAGCTCACCAACAGCATTAATCTGCTGCTATCGCTCTTACTGACACTGTTCAGTTTTACTGGGATGTTAATGCCACAAATCAGTCATCTGATGGTGTTGTTATATGCGAACAATCTTCTACAGGACTTCTACTAGAATTTTCCATTTAAATGTAGATTTGCCATAATCTCAAAACCATAGATTGGTTGAATTCAACAATGTCGGCGACATCACCTAACACTGGCCAGATTTTACCATACCAAAAACCCGACCACATGTAAATTCATCTGTTTGGTACATAATTAACATCAAGAAAAAGGATCAAAGTCACTACTACAAACAAATTAAAAAAGTCATCCATTCACACAATCGAACTACTATGCAATTCATACTTTTGTCATCTAATCCTGTGAAATGGTTGATTTGATTGGTTAAAAAAAAAAAAAAAAAGAATCACAATTACCCCTAGTTTGCATACCATTTTCTTACTATATGTATCCATTTTCAACATTTTCCAACAAAAATGTTTTGAGAAAATAATGATTTATTGAAATATGCAATACTTTTGGTCATCAGTGTACACAAAATCCCTGTTGATGAGTTATAAACTTAAAAAAAATTGGTTGAATTGAAATGGAATGACACTTAAAGCCAAATACAATTAAGCAGAAAAACTTATATAAGAAGTTGTACATCTAAAAATCAATTAATGAAAAAATATTAACAATATTATTTTATAAAAGTCTTACTCGATCAGGAGGTAAAATTTCTTCTTCATTTTGATTTGACTGAATAACTCTATCTACAATATTTTCATCTTGAATGATTTCAGTAGTTTCTGCTGGAACAGAAATATCTACAGATTTATTTGAAATTGCAGATGTTTCTATTGGAGATTCTGTTGGAGATTCTGTTGCTAACTGAAATATATTTGTGCCGTCATATACAGGAATGGTTTGATCAGTCAGTAAAGCTAACTGCGATGCATCCAGAAGAATAGTGCTGCCATCTATGCTTCTAGCAAAGATAAGGTTTTGTTGATCAATACCAGATAATACATCAGGTAAAACAGGAATGGTTATAAATTGAGCAGTAGAAGGATCAGCAGTTCCATTGTTGGAAGCCAATAATGATACACCTTCCACTCTAACAACAGGAATAGAATCCTGTATTACAGTTTCGCTGGAAGCCATCAATGCAATAAATATACTCTTAAATCCTTAAGCAATTTTCAGAACAAGCTATTATGTTAGATTAGTAATTATCAGGAAGCTCTTGAAACCTACAATGAAAATATAAAAATTAATAAACAGTGTAATAGCAATCCTATAATTTTATTACTAAACTTAAATTCTACATATAAAAGAAAAGATATATATATATATATATATATATATATAACCATTAAATAAACATTACCGACCACCATCAAAAATTGTGATTATGAATGAAATGACAATAATACAGTTTCCCCCAATACACTTAGCATGAATACCAAAAACATAGAATATACAAGCTTCTATGTATAAAATATAGTGCCTTGTACTATATTACGAGAATTAATATGGAAAAAAAAAGAAAAATATGGATACCGATAAAAATAATTGAAAAGCTTACATATTGAATTACATTATCAAGAGTACAGAATTCAATTATATAAGCAAAATATCTGTTTTCTGTGAGAAAAAAAGCTAAAAGCTGAAAATTTTTTTCTCCTGTACTCAAACGACTAATATGACCAAAAGAATAGTTTCAAGATGAAAACAGAATAATATTAAATGCAATAAAATGGAAAAAGCAATACAACCTTTTAAATATTTAATTTATAGCAATGAAAAACAGTAATATTACACAACATACCTAATATAATACCAGTTTTATTTAATCCAAATAAACTCTTGCACATGGTATCCAAAAGCACGATAAGTTTAAGGTTATTTTTGCAGTTAATTTAACACAGATATTAAGACCTAATGGTTGCAGTTAATCCATATTGAAATACCGTGATAAATGCAATTAATATAATAGAAATAGAAAATAATTACAATATTAGAATTTAAAATACCTATTAACACTTTTAAATTTCTTAACTAAAGTAAAAAATCCCAAAACTATTATTATACAATATTGCCAATAACCAGCATTTAGTACCATCTAGTGTTGAAAATAGAAAATATTACTCTAATAGAAGCTACAGACAAAATGTAAATTAAATTTTGGTGCTGCCATCTTGTATAATAAATTAAAACTATTATGAACAAATGTCATAAGAGTAACCAAATTGAAACTAATGTTTTCAAATTTTACTAACTGCTTTACACCACAAATCCTAATAAATAAATAAAACCATATTATATATCATTATTCACAAAAATATTAAATTAAATACAAATGTTAATATAATGCATACAATATATTCTACTACCACACCCAATTAATCTAAACAGATAATTTAAATAATTTTATAACATTGATAATATTATATAGCTATATGCTATAACATAAAATAAATCTACCCTATATATATAAAATCCTAATGAAACAAATTTATGAAACGGATATATGAATCGAATTTATGAAACGGATATATGAATCGACTGATTAAGCAACTGATTATGTTTCAAGCGATTTCTCCTAAAATATGTAATACTTTGCGATGAAATTAACACCAAAAAATCAGCATTGATCTGCAGATCTCAAAACTGGTATTAGAATTTTTAAATTTGGATTAGTTTTCGAAATATTAATTTTTTTCTAATTTTATATACATTTTTCTAATGATGGCAACTCAAATTTTAATCAAACAGATATTTTTTTTTCATATTTCAGAAAATTCTATTGTTGTTTATTTGATAATAAATGTTTATTTACTTTTATTTCTTTTTATAAATTATATAAATTATTTTGTTCTATAATTATTAATTATTTTTTTTATATTTCCTTTAGAAAATAATTAAAAAATACGGTATACTACTTAGTTATTCCGTCGCCCAATTTCGCCAAATTATATAAATCGCCAAAACACTCACCAAATTATACAAATTGACATAATTTTTATTTTAAATAACAAAAGAACAAATAAAATAGTATAACATTAACAAATACATACCTGCCAACATGTCAATTTTGAAATCCTTACAATTTTTATGATGTATTCTTGCGTGCTTAAAATACATAACATAAGCACATGCAATAAAAAAAGTAATATTTTGTATATTTCTATGCTATATTCAGGTATAGTCTTTTTTCCCCCAAAATAAAAACATTATAGATTTCATAAGAAAATATCGATAAGAAAATCAATAGATTTCATAAGAAAATTTTTTTGCATGGGAAATTCTAAGGAAAAAAAAATTAAAATTCACAAAAATTTTCTGAAAGATTGCAAAGGGATTGGGGAGGAAAGAGGGGGGGGGGGGGGAATTCCCTGCAGGTGCTAATTATGAGTTTTTTCGAGGCCCTTTGACGAAATTCACATTTTTGCCATGATACTGTGAAAAATTCGCGTTTTTTCCGCGATCTTTTGACGAAACTTGCGTTTTTTTTCGCGATCTTTTGACGAAATTTGCGTTCTTTTCGCGATCTTTTGACGAAATTTGCGTTCTTTTCGCGATCTTTTGACGAAATGAGTTTTTTCTGCGATCTTTGTCAATATTCGCGAGTTTTTTTTTGCGATCCTTTGAGAAAATTAGCGTTTTTTACGCAATCTTTGACAAAATTCACGTTATTTTCCACAATCTTTGACGATATTCGTGTTTTTTTTTTCACGATCCCTTGACGATATTAGCGTTTTTTACGAGTTTTCTGACAAAATTCACGTTTTTTCCCGCGAACTTTGACGGAATTCGCGTTCTTTTCACAATCCTTTGCTGAAATTAGTGTTTCTCCTGCGATTTTTGACACAATTCGCGTTTTTTTCACGATCCTTCGACAAAAATAGTGTTTTTCTGCGCAATTTTTAACGAAATGCGCGTTTCTTTCGCGATCCATTGACCATGAATCCATAGCTTTATTTTTTCAAATATCTTTGATAAAATTCGTGTTTTTTCTCGCGATCTTTGACGATATTCACGGGTTTTTTTTTTTTTTGCAATTCATGACAAAATTAGTGTTTTTTTCGCCATCTTTTGACGAAATTTGCGTTTTTCCCCGCGAACTTTGATGAAATTCGCGTTTTATCCCCACGATTTATGGCGAAATTCGCGTACTTTTCACAATCCCCTGACAAAATTAGTGTTTTTTCCCGCGATCTTTGACGAAATTCCCTTTTTTTCACGATCCTTCGATGAAATTAAGTGTTTTTCTCCGCGATTTTTAACGAAATTCGCGTTTCTTTCGCAATTACTTTGACAAAATTAGCGTTTTGTTCGCGATCTTTTGAAGAAATTAGCTTTTTTTTCGCTATCCTTTGACAAAGTTAGCATTTTTTCGCGTCCTTTGAAGAAATTAGCGTTTTATCGCGACCCTTTGAAGAAATTAGCATTTTTTACGCGATCTTTGATGAAATTCGCGTTTTTCCGCGATCGTTTTTTTCCGTGCGCAAAACCGTACAATCGTACTGTTCACCCGTACAACCGTACACTTAGAACAAAATCCGTACATTGTACGGCCAATCCATCCAAGTTGGCAACTATGTAAATATATAAATAAAAATCACTTGATGACGTAAACACGTGTAACTTGCTTAAAGTCAAGTTAGTGTGACATTTATGATCAACCATTATTGGCCTTTAATCTTATAGTTTGGCGATAGATTTTTAGTCGACAGCGATAACTAAGTAATACCAAAAATGCATATGTAACTGGTATTTGAAAACGAGGTTTTCGCCAAATTTTTCATTAAAAAAAAAAAAAAAAAAAAAAAATCACGCCAAATCTGCTGTGAGTATATGACATCTGGCCAAATATTACTACTCGGAAAAAAAAAAAAAAAATGCTAACTGTAAAGGTCAAAATTAACATTATCCACCGGCCACGGGGCCAGCAAATGAAAAAAAGTGGCTAGTGAAAAATTGTCTATCACCGGCCACCTTCCGGCCACTTTTTTACAAGGAGATAATAAAATTTTCTTGCATTTCATCAAGGATTCTACTTTTTTTGGTTCCAGTATATTTATATTAACATTTATTTGGACTACTCAGTTTTAGATTAATACTTATAGAAATTTTACTGTTTAGCATTTTGAAATAAAAAAAGTGGCCGCTAGTTTAAAGAAAGTGGCCACTTTAAAAATTAGTCCTACTGGCCAGTGGCCGCTAATGAAATTTCCCAATTTTGACCTATAGCTAACTGGCGAGTTGAAAAAAAGCTATTGGTGAGATTTGCATCCGGCTAGCGTGACAGTAATAAGAATTCTTTGCAACCATGGCAAATTTTAAGTAGTTTTATTCGAAAAAAAAATTTTGATTTTTTAATCAAAATGGAAAATTTACGGTCCCATATTGGTGCGATTTTTTTTCTGACGCCAATGTCATATATAGAACGGGCACTTAACTGGTGCCAAAGTATCGTTATTTTACTTGATATGGTAAGCCGGATGTTGTTGTTTATGCTGTTGATACATTTCCCAAATTGGCATCATTAAAAAATCGCGCCAATATGGGACGTATACGACATCTGTGCCAAACTTTCATATGAACGGCGAAGGGATCAGACTGTATTTGTTTATGACAGTTGATGACTTGAACTATTATAATATAGATGAAATGATGGCGATAGAATAATATTTGGCGACCTATCACCTGTGCCTGGCTAACATTAAAGTACCAAAATGGCACCTAGAGTATAAAAAGCGAAGTGGTCCATCTGGAACTGTTGATGATGACATAACTTAGGCTATTTTTATAGAGATTGTTTTAAAATACCAGGAGACAAAGACTCTGTATTCTTAATTTATTTTATTTTAGCTTCTTTTCAAATGTTTAACTGATCCTCTTTAATCAAAAACGAAAACAACCATTGCAGGGTGTCTACAGAAATTCTAAAAAAAAGTTCCCTGATTTTTCCATGATTTCTCTGACTATTTTTATCAGACTTCCCTGATTTCCATTATTAACAATACACATACGGTATTTTTTCATGTATGCCGATTCCCCGTATAACACACTTATCCAGCTTGCTAATATCTCATTTGGGAGAAAAAAACAAGAGAAAAACATAAAAATTGCCTAATAGTCATTAAGTATTGGTTGACAGGTTTATAAATCCGAACTCAACTAACTTCATAGCATCCAACTTCATTAGTCCAACATCATATAGAAGCCAATGGATATAGGGTGACCAGAAAGTTTCCTCATTTTCTGAAAAATATTCAATTCTAAGACTTATCTAAATCTGATGGGATAACTAATTGGATTAAGCTGGGCACCTGGTCAGGTTATGGTAATGTATCATTTAAATTTTTTTTAAATGTGTAAATTGCCTTCAATATAAGTGCAATGTACAGAAAATCAGGACATGTGATCACCTTAATTTACGTTAAATATCAAAAGCTCATACCAAGCGCATCTTTTAAAAAATATTGGGAAAGATTAATCAGCATGTGAAAAAATATGGTACATAAAATAGACAAATCAGTCTCGTTGGCAAGGTGAAAATGCAAATATTTTCGCAATATAGACAAATTTCCCTGATTTTCCAGTATTTTTACAAAGCTCCCTGACTCTGATTTTTCCAGAGTAATAAACCTCCCTGATTTTCCCATGATTCCCTGATTTCCAGATTCTGTAGACACCCTGCATTGGATGTCTTAACAGCAACTGATTCGCCCTTAAATTTTTGCAATCAAAGGGAATTGAATGGAAACTTGTTTACAGGGAGATCTGCACAGCTTTTTTCAGTATAATTCAATCTTCTCTAATATTTTTAAAACCCTTCAGATTAGCGTGTTTTTAGATTTTGCGGTGTCTGAACGGGGGTTGGCGAGCGTAGCTTGCAGGAGGCAGAACCCCCTAGTTATATATAATAAATTTATAAAAAACTTTAAGAATTACTACAGTAGAATGACGATTATCCGAACTCCAATTAACCGAACTTCCAATTATCCGAACCGCCTATTTCTCTCAAAATTTTTTTATATCCGAACTTCCAGTTATCCGAACAGCCTATTTCTCCCAATATTTTTTTAAATTGAACTCCCAATTATCCATAGGTTTGGAATAAAATTTTAAATAAAGAAAAAACTGATAGTTGATCACAAAATGAGGAATGTAAAAACAATAAAGGAGATGGGAAGAATCCTAAGCTATGAAGAAAATGAAATTAACGAGTGATTAAATAGTGAAGTACATGAGATTTTATGAGAATTTATGGATATGAGATTTTAAATGATGATGAGATTGAGGATGATATTCATGATGAAAAGAAACTAAATAAAGTGAAAACAAATGCTCTGAAAATAACCCAGGTCCATCATATAACTTTGCCTTTGAACGTTCTAAAACAACTATGAAATGGCTCGAACGGCAGAAGAACGCTGATCCTATTCAACTAACTTATTTAAGAAGAATTAGAGATATGGCAGCATTGAAAAGAATGTCTTCATGGAAGCAAGCAACAATCAAAGGCTTTTTTGCTTAAATTATAATCTCTGTACTTCAGAAAATGTTAAAAAGAGAAATTTTTTTTTTAATGATGAAAATGTAAACAACAGCAGTAAAAAATTATAAAGACAAAAAAAAGAACAATTTTTAAACATGCCAGCACTAACTGGTGCTGCCAATCTAAGCTTAAATAACTTGTGAAGTTTTTAGCATAGTCAGAAACATCCCTTAAACTGTCTGTCCATTTATCCGAACTTTTGCTTATCCGAACTAGGTTTGGTCCCGACTTGTTGGGATAATCGGCGCTCTACTGTATTAAATATAAAAAATAATTATTTAATAAAATGAAATATATATATGTACAGTATGGAACCATTTGTCCGGAAACCAGTTAACCAAAAAACCAGTTATCTGGAATGATATTTCTGATAAACTGATTTCAGAATCTTTTCAAAAAAAGGTGTCATACATTGCCAGTTTGACATAGGCTTTGCTTGAAACAATTGTATAATTTGATGACAACATCTAGTATTTTTTGTCATCAAATTCAGTTGTATTTTAGATGTTTTAATTTTTGGGAAACAGAAGAATTTTGGTTCCTACGGGATTCCCATAAATTACTTTCTTTTCAGCTCTGGCTAACTTTTGATCTTTCTTGCATTGATTTTTAATCCAAGTAATCTAATAATTTAAAATGAGAAATAATGCCACAACCACACATACTCCACAAAACTTATCAAATGGATGCTGCTTTAATGCACAACCAGTTAACCAGAAAAACCAGTTATCCGGAATACATCTGACCCCAAGCATTCCAGATAAATGGTTCTGTACTGTATATACCGGGTGTCCCAAAAAGGACTGACTGATTTTAAAATTCAATAACTTGTAAACGGTGACAGATATTTAAAAAATTCTTGCAGGAGGGTTATGCATAAGGTCAAAAGTTTTTTTACAGTGATTTTCAATTTTAGTTTGAATTACAAACAATAGATGGCGCTGCGATCAATAGACGCTAAATTCAGGCTCAATTTTTGGTACTTCGTGGCCCAGATAATACATTTCCATCTCCTTTTTCCGCATGAAACAAGAGAAAGGACCAAAAATCGAGCCTGTATTTAGCGACTATTGCTTATAGCGCCATCTATTGTTTGTAATTCGAACTAAAATCGAAAATCACTGTAATAAAACTTTTGACCTTATGCATAAACCTCCTGCAAGAAATTTTTAAATATCTGTCACCGTTTGCAAGTTATTGAATTTTAAAATCAGTCAGTCCTTTTTAGGACACCCGGTATATATATACACATATTCATCAATTCTGAATGAGAAAATTATAGAACATGAAAATATTTAAGTATTGTGCAGTAGCGAAATACTTATTTATTTCCAGTGTCACTTCTCAATGTTAATTTAACATGTCAAAACCAGAGGTGCCAAGTTTCAATAAAAGTTACCAGTATCCAGAGGTCAGGGGCGATTCTGCATAAAAACTGGGGGCTAAATTGGCATTTTTTACAAGACCCATTAACGAAATTCATGCTTTTCTATGATTTTTTGACGAAGTTTGCATATTTCACGCAAATCTTTGACGAAACTCGCATTTTTTTTTTTTTTACAAACCTTTAACGAAATTCAAGTTTTTTATGCAAACCTTTGACGAAATTCGCATTTTTACGCAAACCATTGACAAAATTCGCACTTTTTCCGAGATCTTTTGACTAAAGTCGTGCTTTTTCCATGAACTTTTGACTAAAGTCGCAATTTTTACCTCGATCTTTTGTTTAAAGTTGGGCCTTTTCCGCAATCTTTTGCCTAAATTCGCATATGTATGTTTTATTTTCCAGAATCCTTTCACGAAATTCACATTCTTTATGTGACCCTTTGATGAAACTCGTGCTTTTTATGCAACCCTTTGACAAAATTCACACTTTTTAGGTGACCTTTGACGAAATTAGTGTTTTCTCTGCGATCCTCTGTCGAAATTTGCATTTTTTCATGATCCTCTGTCGAAATTTACATTTTTCGGCAATCATCTGCCGAAATTTCTGTTTTTCCATGATCCTCTGTCGAAATTTGTGTTTTTCGGCAATCAACTGTCAAAATTTGTGTTTTTCAGCGATCATCTGTCGAAATTCACGTTTTTTTCGGTGATTCTCTGTCAAAGTCGCATTTTTTCAAGCGATCCTTTCACGAAATTCACGTTTTTCTCATCATAATTTTTAACTGATGTACGTAACACCATAATTTTTGTTGCGTATCCGTAATAATTACGGACAAATCGTAATACTTGGCATGTCTGCAAAACCTATGGAGCTGATAACTTTTTTTTACTTTTTCTTCCCATCGTTTTATCCCTGATGCTACAAAATTTTTACTCTATGTTAATTCCAATAATATTATAAATTTAAAGTGTGAAAATGTTTGCCTGACATCAGGGTCAAAATGGATGATTAAATGCTTTTGCATATAAGTGTATTATAAACCAGAAAGTAAGATAGGCTTATGCTTTATTTACTTTATTCAAATATTTTTGTTGATAATTCAAAATTTTACAATAATTCACATGCATAGCTGATTAATATATATAACCAGAGTTCATTCTAGAATCAAGTGCAGGCAGGGTGCACTTCGCCATAAAAGGACACTTTGGAGAAAAAAAGGGCACATAATGTAATGATAAATAATCAACTAACTCCCCCCCCCCCCGCCCCTGATCCAAACCCCCCCTAAAAAGTCTTTGATTCTTCCCCTTTACCCCTCCCTGACACTTTGCGGTGGCAATTTTTTCAACGGGCTGGGCCAATATGAAAATTTAATTGAAGCCGATAAAATATGACCTATTTTCAATGAATATGACTTTCGCGAGAATATGTATAAATATGCATCACGAGCCGATGCTAGTTTGACAACATCAATACAGAAATGTAACATGTCCAGCGTAGAGATCGGCATTGGACAGTTACATGGTGTCTGATCCAGTCTTAATATTTTTTTTTCAGCAAACTCGTGCTGAGCTGAGATCACGCTTGCATTTTTTTTTTCCACATAGTTGAGCCGGGCCGAAACTGGACTTAAATTGTTCTCAGGGTGTATAAGGCATGCAATATGTTTTGTAAAAATATTAATAGCAAAAATAGTGTGTTGGTGTTGTGTATGATGGCTGATTATCTACACTAGGTACATAGGCACGAGGAGGATGTCCTCCATGGGTATCTTTCTAAGAGATCCGAACCTGTATTTATGCAAGGTTCGAAGAAAAGCACAGAAAACTCTGAATGATCAGGCCGATGGGCACAATTGGGTTTGAAACCAGTACCTCCCGTCTACCAGCTTTGAGACGGCCACTGGTGGGGCAATAGCGATAATGAACTTCTGTTAAGTAATCTTTGGAAATATACTTTAATGTGGTTCTCAAATTCACTGCTCAACATCGCGAAACTTTGCCACATTTTCTGACTAATTTTTAACTGTAAAGGCATAGAATTGACAAACCTGACTATTGAAGGGATTTGGAATCGAATGGCGTTTTCCATTTTTGATAAATAAATTACTTGTCAAGATATAAGAGATTCTTGCCACATGGCTGCAAGTTTTTCTCCTTTCCTGTGCCGTCGCTTCTGGAAATTTGATTCAAAACGCTAACTTTGACAATATTTTCTCAAAGATATATTGCCTTTATTAAAAAAATGGAGAACGGCATTCGACGATATAGTTTCTGAATAGGAACACCTGCCAATCTTATGCGTTTCTGAAAGGAAATGTGTCAGAAAGTAGCTCCTTTGGATTTGAGAAAAGCCTTAATAAATGACAGAGAAATATTTTCATAAATCTGCTTTTTACTATATACGGCTTCAAAAGTTATGATGTTTTTACCCCTTCTTTTATTCTAAACTACATAAATTTTTTAATGAATCATTATTTGAATGTTGAAACATCTAAGGGTCTAAGTAATCATTAATGTTGCTATTGTGTATTTTCTGTCTTGCAAATACATCGTAATTTTAAAATATACTGTTAAATTATCACATAAATATCTATGCAGTATTCTTTAAAGGAATCTTAATTATATGTTAAGAAGAATCTGAATTTTTTTGTAGAAATTGAGTTGGGCAAGTTTTTACTGATTTCTGTATGGGCCGAACTTTTAATTTTTACACCGGGCCGGTCCCGAGACTGGAAATTACGGCCCGTGCACACTCCAATGCCTGGACCATTTCAAATATTGAAAATCAATGAAATCATGCCTCATTCGACTCAATTTCTACAGAAGTTCCAATTTTTCTGGGGGCTCAGCCCCTAAAAGCTACACTAGCCAACTCCCGTTCAGACTAGGGATTGACCAAATACCGAATAGTTGATTCGGTATTCGATGGTTCGGCATGTAAACCGAATATTCGGCTTCGGCCGAATAACTGTAAATAAGTATTTTCTTAGAAGTAGAAGAATTCTCTTTTACTTAGCAGTAGAATAGGCTAAACAATGAGTTTCAATATTACGTGCATGAGTTCAGAGTTCAGCTGCACTACAAAACACAAGTCAAAGGCCATTTTTTATTAAAAAAAAACTTTTTCCTTCCTCAAATAGTCTACATAGGTGTGAAATCAAAACAACTGTCTACAACAGAGAAAAAAAGTAAGGAAGATGCGCATCTTACCCTTATCATTTAATTTTATTTACTTCTACATCAGTTTTTTTTTTTAATTTAAATTTATTTAATGTGTATTTTCTTTAATATACACATCAAATAAGTACATCAGAGCTCATATTTGTATATCTAAGGTGTATATTAAAGAAAATACACACATCAAATAAGTATACCCTTATGCCTATCCTATAGCTTTTATAACCATTATATCAAAATCGCTCAAATTCCTTACCTTCACCACCACAATGTTAAAATATTAATCAAAATATAAATATTTTGTCAATAATTTGATAGAAAATAGTTAAATGTGCAAATTGATATAATACCTTTTGTATTTTGAGAACATTCCTATTCAATATGTTTATAATTAGACTTAAACAATCAGTAAATCAGCTTAATGACAACATTGTTTCTTATTATTTGAATGAACTTTTGTTTTTCTGATAATCCTTATCCTTAATATTACCATGTATAGTTTAATATTTTCATAGGTTATTTTTGGGTACTGACTAAGTGATCAAATAATAAAAAATAAGTGATGGGTTAATGAATTTGTGAGTCGAAAGAAGTCATTAAATTTTTTTGCGTAATTAGATTTTAGAATAAAAATGTAACTGAATTAAATTATTGAGAATTTAATTTCAATTGAAACTTATTCAAAAAGCTACTATATGCAAAAATGCATATTAAAAAGTTTTAAGTATTCAGCTGCCGAATGCTGAAGCTTCGGTATTCGGCAAAATTGCTGCTTCGGTCAATCCCTAGTTCAGACACCGCAGACTCTAAAAGCATGCTAATTTGGCAGGCTTTAAACAGATTTCGGAAGATTGAATTATAATTTAAAAAACAGTGGCGATCTCCCTATATACGGGTTTCTATTCATTTCTCTTTGATTGGGGAATTTTAAGGCAAAATCAGCTGCTATTAAAAGACACAATGGCTGCTTCTGTCTTTGATTAAATAAAATCAGTTAACCATTCCAAATTAAGCTTATATAAAATGAATTAAGTAAACGGAGTCTTTGTCTCCTGGTATTTTTTAACAAAGCGAAAATAAAGTTTTTTTTAAATAAGACATTTTAAATGCATAGTTTTTAATCTGACGTAATTTTCACCAAACTTTTTTTTCTCTTTTTAATATTCACACGAAAATATTTTTGTTAGAAATGAAATATTATTTGCGCTGTCCTAACAAAAACAGTCGTAAAGATCATCTCAAAATATCAAATAAATGTCTCACGAAATTTTTAAATTTAAACTGTTTTGCAATATTATTTTTTGTTCATTTTATGTAATAAGTGTAATGTGACGTAATTTATCCTACTTATTACTTCTAACGCATGTTAATGAATTTATTATTTTACAATATTCTTTCTCTTTTAAAATTCACGTGTAAATATAGTTTTTATGACATAATTTTCAATGAGTTCCTGCTTTTTATATTTTCTGTTTATAATAGTCATGTGTAAATAAATTTTTAATTTGAAGCAAGCATTATTGTTTGCGCTGTTTATACAGTTGGCAACAGTTTACATTAATACAATTTTCTAAAATATGTAAAAAATACCTCTCGAAATGCTGAAATTTGAATTTAAAATAGAAATAAAACCTCAAAAAATGAGTCAAATTAAAGAAATAAATGCAGTCTGCACACCGGGAAATTCTAATGCATAATCATATCATATATATTATAAAGCAGTAAGCTCTAAAAGTTCTGCTCGAGTGTTTTCAAAAACTACCCGGTGGATTTTTTTCCAAATTGTATCATTCGATAGGAAATATTCCTGGGGTGGTTTATGAGAAAATATACAGGGATAGCTATGATTTTTAATAATAAATTTCGTATTTTACTGCTATTTTGAAAGAAAAGGTTGCCAGTGATTATCTTTTGGTGAAAAGTTTGTTGATTAAAGAATTAAGATGGCTATATCTGTTAGAAAATAATACAAACATCTCGCGAATAAAGGAAAAAATACTGATATTTAATTTAAAAAACAACAAGAAAAAAGTTTTAATAAGACATAATATTATAAAACGAAAATATTTAATTTAAACATGGAATAAATATTTGTAATGCTTAAAGTATAAATTATTGTGAAATTTTACAATTGGTACAATATTTGGCGAATTATCGCTTGCGATAGGTTAAAAAAATGAATCTGAAAATTTGATTTGACAATTTTGAATGGCAATTTTTTTTTCTTTTTAGCTCTTTTATCGCTTGTGCCAGGTTAATAAAAACGTGTCTGAAAACTTGCTGAAATAAAATCTAGGTTACATTCTTTAGTCTTTTTTTTTTTTTTTTGTCAATTTAATTATTATTTTTATATAATTCTCCCATCATATGATTTACATGAAAAACTAGAAGTATTTGTAAAAATGGCTGTTTTAGTGAGTTACATGCTATTTATTTATTACCTTCATCGCAGACAATGCAATTTTAAGCCAAATAAGACAAAAGTGTGAAATAAGCTGAGAGAAGAGCATTTCGGAGTACATTTTTATATTCAAACGTAAATTATATAAAAAGCAGTTAAAATTATAATTATGTAGTCAATCATTTAAATTTTAGTGTAAATGTCTTCCATATACACACATATTCTAAAATAATTTACTTTCAAAGATTTAAAATATTTTTTACCATACTATGGAATACCATTACTATGGAAACATGCGTTTTGTTTTCCTCAAGCATGTGATTTTTATATCCTCGAACTCAGATCATTAGTTATTAATTGAATATTGTGTATTATGTTATTTTTTTAACATGCCGAACATACTGTCGATTTCACTTATAGGAATATTCACTGCTTTAAAAATTAGGATATAAGAATATTGTTAAGAAGATTTCTGCAATTATACGTTATTACTATAAAAAAAAAAAAAAAAAAAAAATATAAATATTTCGCAATAAATATTGCTTGCTAATTGTCATTTCTTTTTAGCTTTTTCTGCATAACTTTCTTTTGCTTAACCATTGTTTAAAAAATGCTTTATTCAACATATTAGACTAATCTTATGGAATCGTGTCACCCGCCAATTAACATATTGGATGGCGTATCAAAATTCAAAAGATTAGACAGATTTTGAAATTAGCGATTACTAAATGGTGGTAAATGGAATAATGCCCATGGTCTTATCATTTCAGCCTAGTAGGGTTAAATTACCTGGAATTTCGATCAGTATAAAGCGAATTGTCCTGAAGCACACTCTAGCATCTAAACATAGCAACAAATTAAGAGTTATTTTCATAATCTGGGTTATGTATAGTATGGGATTAATTTACTCTTAAATATAAAGAAAATAGCAGGCTTTATTGTTTGTCCGTGTTATTATGCTCTTTAGAAAAATGCAAAATAAATCTTCGGTTCAGGTATTCACCAAAATGCATATTGCTAAAATTTTTGTATAACTAACTTTATTTATCATTGTCAGATCTTAACCCTGGTACACATGCAACAATATTGTTGCATCAGTTTTAATGTTTGACGTGAACCTTCACAATGATGTCGGTTACGGATGATTATAAAGATTTTATTGGATGCATGAAGTTTATTTTTCTACAAGATTAAGGCATCGAGTTTTTTCCCAGGTTAACGGTTACGTGATTTCAGCTGGCCTACAAAATGAAAAGACAGTGAAAATGACGTCATTTTAGATTTATTCAGGCAATTCATCTTTAAAAACACACATTTTTATGTTTCACTTTTCTTTTAAATATGAAAGTTAAGCAATCTTCTTGGTCTGCAAATAATTTATTATTTTTTTGACAGTGTTTACTCTGCTAGAATTCAAAGAGGGAAAACAGTAGTAGCACAAGAGGATGTTTATTAAGAAATACAACTAACATCCAGTGAGATTGTATTTAAGCTGCCAGAATGACATATTGCGCGAGCTCAGAGGCCAGGAGACCAAGGACAAACAAACGAAAATAAACCACCCGAGGATTATTCAAGTTCAATGGTAAATCTCTGCAATCATTGTAATGCATCTCTAATTTAATATTGTCAGATATGAGAACATTTAAATTCCTATTGTCATAACAGCCTCATTTCCCTACCAAAAGTGCACAGTGAATAATCAACTAAAAGACTGCTTCTTAATAGCTAAATTTTGTCCAACGCATAAGGTAATATAATATCGCAATGGCGTTCGCATCTTTTCAGCAATGTGGAAGGACATTCAAGCTAAAGGTCCATTTTTAAAAAAATACAAGTTCGAATTCACCATTTCGCTTAATTCAAGGTTTATTTGGAAATACTGACCAGCGCAGCAGGCATAGCCTGCTAGTATGATCTAAAAATGATTAAATTCCCATGTATAGTTTTTGCTCAGCCTATAAAACTTTTTTAATGAAACGATTTTGTCCAACTTTAGCATTAAATATCGCTTAAAATAATTTTTCGATTTGAAAACTGTCTGCATCAGCGTGTTTATCAAACATTTCTCTATAATACCACCAATTTTCATATTTTTTATGGAATATTTTTCTTAATATTAACAAAGAAAGATTTCCGGTCACAAAAAATTCAAAACCGGTGGCGGCAGCGGTGACAGCATTAGTTACTTTTTTTTAGAATAGAGAGATACTGAATAAATATTTACGCGAAAATTTTACAGCATATTTTGAACAATGTAACCACAAGCCATACAATAATACAAAGCACCATTGATGATCTGTTTAATTACTTCAAATAAAAGACTCTTTAAAAAAAATTGTAGTTTAAAATAAAAGAAAAAAAAGATGGTTCAAAACATAACTTTTGAAGATATAGGTACATTTAGTTGGGTTGCGGAAAATTTTAAATAATTTTTTAGTGTTCGGGTTTGGTCGAGGGTTGATAAGTAGAATTTGCGGGTTGTAACACACGTCCCGTGGGACCCGAATGATTTCCAAAGATTTTAAATTGGAAGAAAATTTAATTCGGGACACAGAGACAGACAGGTGAGCAAGAAGATAAAGGACGGAAATAGCAAACATTTAGCTTTCAATGCACTTGATGTTTTATGTTTCTTTAGAGAAATAGTGATGTGTTTATATTATAAAACCACCAATTAAGACTCTTAAAGAATATGCGGCATTGTGAGTCATCATCTGAAATGAAATGAGGATCAATTATTTCCGATAGTAAAAATAAACCTTTTATAGTGAAGCAAGCAAGAATGAATGAATTTTCGATGAATCAAAGTTGGAAATGTAAGAAAATAGAGTAGGCTTCATAAAATTAGGATAGGATATGACTAATGGCGGCTATAAAGTGGAAGTGTTACGTGGCAGATATACAATGCTAAACCCAAGCATATTAGAGGGTCTTCAAACGAAACTAAAAGCTTTTTTCCAAAAAAAGAAAAGAAAAATTAGTATTTAAGAAAAGGGTTTGCACCTAGCTTCCACGCGTATAGGTAGCCCCTAATAATGAAGCATAATGAATTATTTTTATTTTACCGAGAAAAACAAAATTGTGAAGTCCTAAATTGTTTCTTACGTTCAGGTCAGTTCAAGAAGGCCGATCCTGCATACTGACCCTGTTTATTCATGCTGTAGAGTTAACTGATTGAGGCATCAAAGATTGAGGAATAACTTTTAAAATTAATATTTTAATAGAAAATCACTTATGTTTTCTGACAAAACGGCATTTTTTTACATCCTTCACTGACATGACAGATAATTATTTTAATATTTCTCTTTATGCTTTTCATAGATTTTATTTCAGTCAGTGTGAAAAAAAATACAGAGATGACTAATCTTTTGGGAGTTTAAGCTTTGATTCCCAGAAATTTACCATTTCTGTGAATTTCTTACAGCATTTCGCATGCATCTCTTTCATTTTACAAATCACTACTATGGACAAAACATATGTCTGTGTTTCTGGTATTCCCCATGTCTCGACCCCCGGGGCTACCTCATCCACTCCTCCAAGATAAATATAAAGATACTGGGGATGGGTACTTTTTCCTTTTTTTTTTCTTATTTCGGCCGAATTTTCACAGTAGCCGAGAACAGGGTATAGAGAAAGAGAGCATTTTTCCACGATCTTTGACGAAATTCGCATTGTTTTCGCAATTCTCAGATGAAATTCGCATTTTTTTGCAGTCTTTTGACAAAATTCATGTTTTTTTCGCTATTTTTTGATGAAACTCTCGTTTTTTTCATGGCCCTTTGTCGAAATTCGAGTTTTTTCCCAGCCCTCTGATGAAATTTTCGTTTTTCTGCGACCCTTTGATGTAATTTACGTTTTTTTTTTCATGATCATTTAAAAAATGCGCATTTTTTCAACTATCATTTCAAAAGTCGCATTTTTTTTTCATGACCCTTTATCAAAATGTGCATTTTTTCAGTGGCCCTTTGACAAAATTCGTATTTTTGGGGGGCTCTTTGATGAAATTTGCACTTTTTCAGCGGCCCTTTGACAAAATTTGTGTTTTTTCCGCAGCCCTTTGACAAAATCTGCGTTTTTCTCATGATCCTTTGATGGAATCCACATTTTTCCTGCGATCCTTTGAAGAAATTGGAGGTTTTTTCTGCGAACGATTGATGAAATTTGTTTTTACGCCAATCATTTGTCAAATTTCGCGTTTTTTTGTGGCTGAATTTTCTGACTGATGAATTTTTTTAATTTTCGGAAAATTTGAAACAGAATCACACCAACTTTTAATTGTGAGCGAACAGTAAATAAATTGTATATAAAATTGGGGAATATTTTTAATTTTTGGAAATTTTTTTAAAAAAAAAGTTACAGAAACAAAATTTGTGTTTTCTTTTCTAAATTTTTTTCCACAAACTTACGAATTTTGCAGAAAATTTTCTGCACACGATGTGCATCTATATTAGGAGAGACTTGATCCCTAGGTCTAAAACCAGAGAAAAAATGCAATTAAGTCTCTGAAACGGGAAACATTAATAAAGTGATTATCAACAGATCTAGCAACATAATTTCATTCAGCCATTTTTATTTTTATTGTAAGAAAGGAATCTCTTTGTGTAGGTTCTGTAAACTTCTTTTTGTGTAGGTAGTTTGTGTTTCATATTTTTTGCTAACTATAACTAAATTACTTAATTTTATTTATATAGTATACTAACATTCCTTACTGCTTAAATGTTGTTATTTAAATCCAATACAGTTTCTTTATTTTTGACTTAGAAATTTTTTCCACATTGCACATTAGGGAACTTGATCCCTATTGTATGAGGAGACTTGATCCTGGGGATAAAGTGTCCCCAAACCAAAGTTACGCTAAATTAATGTTAAATTTTATCAACCCCCTACTTCTCATTGTGAAATTTAGATATGATCGGAATTGGCTAACCTAAAGCCATGGTGACAACTAACATATTAAATGGACTTAAAATCACTGGAGTATATCCCTTAAATAGGAACTTTTGAAGATGATTTTTTATCATCTTTCATCTTAAATCAACCATTAACTTCAAGAAGCAGTAAAAAAATTACACTTAAACGAAACATAGTGACACCAGAAGACATACAAGCCTTCCCTAAAGTTTCATTACCAAAAATGGAAAAACCTAAAGAAATGAAAAAAGGGTCTTCAAAAATTTTGAAAAGCACACCAACTAAAAGACAGAATGAAGAAGAAATACTAGATCGTCAACTGAATAAAAAACAAAAATCGGGAAAAACTCCTTTCATCTCAAGAAAAAAAGTAAAAATATTAAAAATGAAAGACCTGAATCTTCAGAAAGTTATAAAAGCAGTTATTGTGTTTATGATCCAACCGACCCAGATCCACTTGATGAACATTGTGATGAAATCACTGAAGATCCAAAAAATTTGTCGATTGATGAAAATGACTTTGTCATTGTGCGATTTCTGGGAAAGAAGAAAATTAGACAATTTGTGGGAAAAATTTATTTATATTTGGTTTTTCAAGCTTTGAAAATGTTTTTTGATCATTGTGTTTATCTCCCTTTTTACATGTTTGTCAACAATAAATTTGATTTCTACTACTTAATTTGAATCATTTCAATGCATCTGTTTCAAGGATCAAGTCTCCCTTGGCAAGGGATCAAGTCTCTCTGCAACTGGGGAGACTTGATCCTATTTTTATTTTTTGGAAAACAATTTATTTTTATTTTAAAAATGGTTTTTAAAAAATAGAAAAATACTACAACAAGAAAGACACATGAGCCTTTAATAATAACTGGAAACATTTTTTTTTTTTAATTTTACTTTTTCCAAAATAAAAATTAAAAACTGAAGAAGGGATCAAGTCTCCCCTATACAACTCTGTATATAACTGATACGTAATATTGCAGTGGAAATCAAAATATTTTAAATATCAGATTAAATAATAGACTGTTACTCACTTGGCACAGAAGTAACTTGACATGATAACAAACAATGATATGATGCTTGAATCGCAAATTTGACATGATTTCTCTATTGCTACAAAGAAAATACAAAGTATCAGTAAATTATTATTTTATCGATTATCCACAGTCACAATTTCCTGACAGCAAAATCGATAGGTACATAGATACTTAATTTACTCAGGAAAATTAAGCAAACACCTATTAAAATTGAAATAAATGTTAAAATTATTATGATAAATAATACTTAATTTTTAGAGGTCGAACAAATTTTACTTTGAATATTCCATTTCACTTGATGGTTTCTGACAGAGGATTATTTAAATTAAAAATATTATTGAAAAATAATTTGTAAAAGTTTATAAGTACATTTACATGCTCAGATTTTCTTCTTTTCGACATTTTATTTGATAAGAATAATTTTTACTAAAATCTTATACAGTATGGAACCATTTATCCGGAAACCAGTTAACCGGAAAACCAGTTATCTGGAATGATATTTCTGATAGACTGATTTCAGAATTTTTGCAGAAAAAGGTGTCATGCATTGCCAGTTTGACATCTAGGCTTTGCTCAGGGGCGTCGCCATGGGGGGGTATGGGGGGGAGAGTCCCCCCCCCCCCAATATATGTGAAGTTGGGAAATTTGAGCTTAGAGTTGGGAAATTCTAGATTTTTGAGGCATTTTCTTTTTTAAAAGTAATAGTAAAAAAATTACGAAATTTTTATTGTTTTGGTGATTATTTTGAGTATTGCAACAGTAAACAAGTTATCAAAAGAAATACAAAAAGAAATCAGCCATACTCAATCTATCATTGTATTTTTCAGTTCTACAAAAATATTGTACATCTACCAGACCTAAATTTCTCTCCTGTCCATCAATAACTGACTAACGAGTTCCTTTATTTCCTCCAAAACTTTGTTCCTTTCTCAAAAATTTCACCCTACCTCCCCTTCTCCTCCCAAAAGAGAATCCAGCTATTTTAATCCAAAGGTATTGCAGCTTCTTTTGAAAATTGGAGATCACTTGTAGCACAACAGAAAGGAATGTAGTAACCTACTTGAAACACAGCTATGGGCAAGAAGATTTGATGAGTTTTTACAACTTTTTTGACTAATTTTGCGATTTTTGGACAATATTTTACTCATTCTCATGATTTTTTTTACCGCAAAAATTAGTTAATCCTTCGCTGTCAAGTAAAAAGCGTTCTATGAGCAAATGCGGATATAAGAAGTCGTTACTTTAGATAAATTTGTCACATTTTACTTTTATTTGTGTGCGGAAATATATATGTCCTGTTCGTTTATATTCATATGTGTTTATAAAATTTTAAACCAAAAGTCCAGTGTTCTGTGCTTAAAGTTGTTCTAAAAAGTTACTATAAATCACAGCACGAAGAAACCCTTCATAATAGGAAAAGAGTCTTCGTGCAAGATTTTGGAGCGTCTAAAAATCCATTCGAGGATGAAAAAGGTAAAAAATGGACGATTTTAATTTGGAACAGAAATATGACTATGAAAGCAGTCAATCAACTGAAGAAAAAATATAGTACATGCACTGTAACATTGACACGTTGCACTTGAATAAAATTTTGAAGAAATAAAGATTTCCTTACAGACAAGCTCACAAACAATTATGAATATTAGGATGTGACTGGAGAAGCTGAGTTTCGAAAGCACCGTAGAAAAACGGTTTCACCAACGACAATAGATAAAAATAATAGCACAGCAATGGACATTGATACACATAAGTTTTACGGTAAAGAATTATAAGAAATACAAGAAAATTTCGGGAATTTAGTAATAGGCTTAAATGACAATGTTCCCTATATCAAGAGAATATTGCAGCAATGCATTCCATATTTAAATTACAATTGTGCAAGGGAAAAGTTAATGTTTCCACTTGGATATGAGAAACCGGATGTACAGTCGTGGAAAAAAAGTAAACACCCCCTACTAACTCCTCACCAAATCATCGTAGACAAAAGTTACTGGTACCGAACGATTGGAAATAAAGTCTACTTTTAAATGATGTATATAAAATTTTCTTAGGGGGTCATCTACATATTAAAATAAATCCAAACTTCATTTTTTTAATGGCAATACTCAATTTTAACGAGATATTTCAAATCTTCCGTTCAAACTATATGCTTAGACACCAAATTTCAAGTCATTTGAATGATAAGTTTTTGAATTATAAATATTCAAAATTTAGTGCTTCTAATGTTAAATTACATTTCATATTTTTATTTATATCTCCTGAAATTATGCTCCTAATGTGCTAATTTTTTTGTAGCAACAATACTAATATACCCAAACATAAATACGCTGACTTTGAAATTTTTATAATTTTATGATATGAATTATGAAATTAATATTCGAAAAAATTATGAATTGCAACCTACAATTTTTTTGATGGATTTAAATTTATTAAGCCCTGCTTTATGGAAAACCAAAATTTCACATTTTTCTTCCAAGTAGTTTTCAAATTATGCTTAAAAAACTGGAAAATGATGGTTTAAGGGGCCGTCTATGATGGAAATGAGTAGACATTTTGAAATTTTTCTGCTGTACTGTAATCTAACAGGCTTCATTCACTCCTTGAGTGGCGCTTAAGGTGCCTTGATCAAGAAAGGAGCTCTCTCGGTTAACAATCGAGTATAGAACTTCAATTTGGATACAGCCCTTAAAATACACTTGTTTTAAAATAATTAATTTCTTGGAAACCTATGGTACGAATTGCATAAAAATTCGTTTTTAGGCTAATTGAAGGGTGTAGAGTTCATTTATGCTGTCACAATTGTGCACTGCCATTGAAAAAAACAAAGTTTGGATTCGTTTTAATATGTAGATGACCCTCTAAACAAATTTTATATACATTATTTAAAAGTAGACTTTATTTCCAATCGTTCAGTACCAGTAACTTTCTTTTACAATAATTTGTTGAAGAGTTAGTAGGGGTGTTTACTTTTTTTTCCCACGACTGTACATGACTTGCAGAGTCAAATAGAAATAAACTAAATCCCAACTCACTTAACAAACCTTTTACTCATACCATGAAATTCAAAGACTATTTGGGTCACACCGTCAAACTATATACTCGTACCTTAACTTTCACAGCAGCTTATCTTTATGGCGTTGCATCTAATGAAAGAATCTTTAGTCAAATAAAAATTTAAAAGATATATATTGCAAGCTACAATGAGGGATGACAGACATGACAGCCTAATGCTTTTAAAATATGAAAGTGAAATAGGGAATTTTATTAAACTAAGCGATGTTATTAACAGGTGGGCTTCTTTGAAGACCACAAGAATTAATATTAATTGAAAACTAGTCGGATGTGCCAATCCCAAAATTTTCGTCTACTCCATACATGATAATGCCTCAAAATTTGCAATCACAGTGCCAAAATTAAATGACAATTCTTTGCCTATAATAACAAACTCTAAAGGTATAGATTTATTGAATTGTGTGCATTTAAAAAGGAGATATAAGAATAGCATTTTTCAAACAAATAATTCAATTTTGGCACTCAGCCTCTTAGATGTCTGCAACCAAAATTCCTTACTCAAAGTGCACAAAAACGATAGCTTTGGACAGTATAGACCCAAGCCTAACAAGGATCTATTTATGTGGAAGTGCTACTTATGTGGAAGTGCTACTTATGTGGAATATGAAGTTTGACTAAATTCCGTGCATTAGTTTTTGAGATATAGCTATCGCAAAATCGTGAAAAATGCTGCATAGCAGCGCCACCTTCTATATGATATACATAAAAAGCTAATCTGCATCAAATTATGTCATGGTTTAACAGAATATGACGTTTGATCAAATTCCGTGCAATAGTTTTTGAAAGATAATTATCGCTAAAATCATGTAAATCGTGAAATATGCCGCATAGCAGTGCCACCTGTTGAACGATTTACACCAAAAACAAATCAGAACCAAATTTTATCAAGGTACAGTCAAACCTCGTTAACACGAACTGTTTCCGATTGCCTCGTCCAGTTGTATGTAATGTAGTTAAGTTCCGATAACACGAACTACTTTTAATACGAACAAAAAAAGTTTCCCCTTGAGTGTTCGTATTAACGAGGTTCGACTGTATAAGTGAATCTCTAAAGTTTTATTAAATTTCGTGCATTAGTTCTTGTGTTAGAGTACCCACAAAATTTGTATCACATATAGACAGACAGATATTTTCTAAAAACAGTCGAATCGTGTTCAGGACTTACTAAAACGTATAAATCAGTCTAAAACCGGAAGTCGAATTTTTTCCCGAATCCAATACTTTCTTCTTGTAAAGATAGAAGAAAGTAAAAAGCGTATTTATTTTTTAGTAAACAAACCCATAATTAGAATTTTTATGTTTTCAGTTTCAGAATTTTTCTTTGGAAAGGAATTATTTATGCAAAAGTAAAGTATCATTATAATTACTACACACGTTGTGCATATCAGGTTAGTCGAAAATTAGAGCAATTTGTTCCAAGTTGGGAAATTTTCGGATTCTCCCCCCCGAAAAAATATCTGTGGCTACGCCCCTGGCTTTGCTTGAAACAATTGTATAATTTGATGACAACATCTAGTATTTTTTGTCATCACATTTAGTTGTATTTTAGATGTTTTAATTTTTATGCAGAGGAAACAGAAGAATTTTTGTTCCGATGGGATTCCCATAAATTACTTTCTTTTAAATTCTGGTTAACTTTTGATCTTTCTTGCATTGATTTTTAATCCAAGTAATCTAATAATTTAAAATGAGAAATAATGCTATAACCACACATATTCCACAAAACTTATCAAATGGATGCTGCTTATGCACAACCAGTTAACCAGAAAAACCAGTTATCCAGAATACATCTAACCCCAAGCATTCCGGATAAATGGTTCTGTACTGTAATTATTTTTGCTACATTTTAAGTAATTTCTTGTTAATAAGACTGTCCAGTCTATAACACAATAATAATTTTATAAATTTTCAAAATTTCTTTTATTGCTGTAAAACACAGTAGGAAAATGTGGCCAAGGATATTCAATAATTACCGCTCTATTAAATAATGCATAATAATTTATCAAATAACTACAAACAATACTTTAATCAACTGAAATTATATTTGTTAAAACTATTCCGGCAGATATGAAGTATAAAGTAGAATAAGAAATTTATACTCAGAGTTTCCCCCAGGTTTAAAAAAGGACAGGGTGCTGCTTGAGGGAAAAGGGCACTTTTGGATTCCGAAGGGCATGTTTTGGATTTTTAAGGGCATTTCTTGAAATTTTAAAGGCATTCTTTTGAGTTTTAAAACTACTTTTTAATATTTAATAGACAGAACACTATTTTAAAGACAGCAATGAGTCAATTTTTACTATGCAAGTAATTTTCTTAATAAACAAAGGAGCAAAGGCACTTTTTTCAGGAGGGGGCAACAAGGGAGCTAATTTTTTAAATGAAGGGCAAGAGGGGTGCTATTTTGTAAACCTAAGGGCAGGCAGGGTGCAGCACCCTCCTGAAACTGTCTGGGGGGAAACTCTGTATACTTATTAGCATAATATTGAACTTTTTAAAAATATATAGACTCCCTTAAATCTGTGAACGCCTAAAATCAGCATATTTTTTCAGATATAAACAGTAAAACTAAAAGTTAAGGCTAACTGTTTGGTGTGCGAACACTTTGCGGCACTACTTTTGGCATCCTGATTACTGTGCGGCAGTTTGAAATGTGTTTCATTTCCTTGCCATTTCCTCCTCTCAGCAATGATGAAATCTTTGAGAGTCTAGTATAGGAGTGCACAACCTTTTTAAGAGAAGGGCCACTTACAAAAATGTCTGGGTTGTCGAGGGCCACATCAGTAACATGAAGAGAATTCTGTTTCGGGGAGGTGATCTGTGGCCTATAATCAGATGAAAAGTATGTTTTCAGGGGGGGGGGGAGGATTTTTACCCCTCTAGGTTCCCCTATCCAGTCAACATATCCAATTCAGTTGGCAAGAATATATTAACAGTTTACACTTGCATATATAACAAAGATATAGCAAGGGTTATTTTCAAGGAGTGATAGTATTCCTTGACTTTATTCGGGGAAGTAAATTTTGTTTTATTATAAGTGCTAAAAACAAAAATAGGCATGAAAGTGGATAGGGCCAAAAAAAATGTGAACTGTATGAACGAAGGGGGGAGGACAAATTGATCAACGAAATGCGAGATTTTTCCGTGCCTGATCGACAAAATTCCCAAATTTTCCGAAGCCTATCAACAAAATGCACAAATGTTCTGCACCCGATCATCGAAATTCGCGTTTTTTGCATGCCCAACCAACAAAATTCGTGATTTTTCCGAGCTCGATCGACAAAATTAAGATTTTTACACGCCAGATCTAGGAAATTCGTGGTTTTTCTGCGTCCGATCAATGGAATTCGCAATTCTTAACTAACTCTAACGAAATTTGTATTTTTTTTCATGCGGCAAAGTGGCGAAATTTGTGATAAATGGACAAAACTGATGATTTTTCTACAGCCGATCAACAAAATTTTAAATTTTTCACGCATCATCGACAAAATTCACAATTTTTCCGTGCTCGATCAATGAAATTTCCGATTTTTCCATGCTTGAATGACAAATTCCGGATTTTTCCATGCCCGATCAACAAATTCTCGATTTTTTTTCTTGCGATAAACAGAGGAAACAAAGATCGCTTTTTCCGGGGCTGATCAATGAAATTTGAGATTTTTCCTCTCCTAATCGACAAAATTCGCAATTTTTCTGCACGCTATCGACGAAATTCGCGATTCTTAACTGACTGACGAAATGTGCAATTTTTTTCGTTGGACAAATTAACGAAATTCGTCACTTTCCCTTGTGATAAACAGGCAAAATACGTGATTTTTTCAAATTGACGAAATCTGTGATGCGGATGAAACTGACGATTTTTCTGCAGCCGATCAAGAAAATTTTCAATTTTTCTGTGCATCATCGACAAAATTCTCGATTTTTCCGTGACCAATCAACGAAATTTGCGATTTTTTCGTGCTTGATCGACAAAACTCGCGATTTTTTCGATTCCGACCAACGAAATTCGCGATTTTTCGGAGACCGATTGACAAAATTCAGACCTTTTTCCATGCCCGATAGACGAAATTTGCAATTATTACGTGCCTGATCAATGAAATTTACGATTTTTCTGTGCCCTATCAACGAAATTCTCTATTTTTTTTATCGCAATAAGCAGACGAAACAAAGAGCGCTTTTTTTCGGTTTCTAATCAATGAAATTTGAGATGTTACCTCTCCTAATCGACAAAATTCGTGATTTTTATCTGAATGACAAAATATGCAATTTTTTCGCTCGACAAATTAACGAAATTCGTCATTTTTTTCTCGCGATAAACAGGTGAAATACGCAATTTTTTCCGGAGCCGATCAACAAAATTTGAGATTTTCCTGCTTCTAATCGACAAAATTCGCCATTTTCCGCACCCTGTTGGTGAAATTCGTGACTCTGACTGACGAAATATGCAATTTTTTCCCTCGGCAAGTTGACAAAATTCGCGATTATTGTTCGCGTCTGCTGAAACTCACGATTTTTTTACCGTGCCCGATCAACAACATTTGCATATTTTCCGCACCTGATCGACAAAATTTGCGATTTTTCCAAGCCCGATCAACGAAATTCACGATTCTTAACTGACTGATGAAATTTTCAATTTTTTTCGCGGCAAATTGATGAAATTCGTGATTTTTTCCTGTGGCTATATGGACAAAAATTGCAATTTTTTCTAGTTATAAATTGACGAACTGCACGGGCCACACGTTAACCCATCGCAGGCCAGTTTTGGCCTGCGGGCCACAGGTTGTGCATCCCTAGTCTAGTATGTAGGTGCATCCTGGGTTTCAGCCTCAGGTGCACCCGCAGCCCTTACTGTAATATGTAAAGGAATTGAGAGATTAATTTTTAATTTAGTGCATCTAAAGGCAAACATCCTTCTTTACTTGTAGTGAGCTTTCTACTACTTCATCTTAGTCTTTTATTATGCCAAAGTATTCAAGGAAACGTTTGACAATTCGTAACCATTGCAACTGGAAGGTACTGAGATCATCAGAAGTCTGATCAAGGATTCCACCTATGTCGACATGTTCAGTTACCTGGAAATAAAAGCATAGTTCCTCTCATAAGAATGGTTTGACTCCTTTGTTTTACAGAAATACAGGTACTGTGCCTGTTTACTTTATTCTGTACCTTGTTCAGATCATGCGACGGACCTAGTATTAACAGCATGACAATGCAACCTTTCTTAACAATAATTAATATACGATCACACTTTATTTAGAATTAATAAGGATGCACTAAGAAACTTTCGAAACGTGAAGAATGGCAAATTGTTAGGGCTGTATAAAATGAAATGAAAAGGAAGTGAAGGCAGAACAGAGTTCGTACTCTATTTGAATAACAAAATTTCCTGACTTTTCCAGACCATATTTCCTACAATTCCCTGACTAAAATCCATGACTTTTTTAGAAATACGAATTACAATTCAAGATCTTAATGATTAAACTTACATCTGAAAATTAAAATAACATATAAAATTGAAACTAAAAATCTATATCATTTGACATTTACAACATATATATATATATAAAAACAAACCAAAAAAAAAAAAAAAAAAAAAAAAAAAAACAAGCAAAACTAGAATACAACTCAGATGGATTCAAAGTAACTTTTTATTTACATAACTGAGTTTACTTTTTTTTTTTTTAACTTTCATTAACTTTTTTTAGACTTCTACTATCATGTCATTTATTTGTGTTGTTTGAGAAGCAGTTTGTTACGTAAAAGTTTCAATTTTTTGTCTTTTAACATTTTAACTTCAACAGCTTTCTTTTAACTGTTTTTTTTCCCTTGCTTTATAATTTTCATTCTTTTTCTTATATAATTATTCATGATATCTCATCCTAGCCACCATAGTGGCTAGGCGACAAATTTGTACAACTAAAACATCTTTATGTTAAAAATAGGAATATAGCAAAAATTCTCCTTTTAAGGAAAAAATGACAACTTTTTTGCAGATGCACCGTGAACTCAGAAGAATGTTGAGACATTATCATATGCATTAAAAAAAAAATCTCTTACTTTTCCAGGTTTTAGAATTTTTTTTAAATTTTTCCTGACTTTTTGAGCATTTGTCATTTTTCCTGACAATTCCCTGTTTTCCAGTCGCGTAGGAACCCTGCAGAGTTACAGTTTAACATTTCACAGTACACTGTTCATCGAACAATTAAACATATTTCAAATCTTGTTTTTGCAAAAATGAAACATGCACCATGTCTGAAACCTAGACACAAAGAAGAATGATTGCAATTCTGTCATAGTAACACGGCCACAACCTGGAAAGACATAAGTTCTATCTTTCTTTTTTTCATGAATTAAGGATAAAAAAACAAACATTACAAATGAATTTTTTATGCTTTAGATTATTTCTAGTGCCGAAAAAAAATTTAATCTCGATGGACTTGATGGTTTCACATATTACTGGTGAGATTTAAGAAAGGGACAGAGGTAATTTTCTAAAAGAAACTTTGCATGAGGTAGCTTAAGGGGACTCTTCACTCACTTGAAAACACCCGCTCCGTAATGTTAAACCTATGGACAGGAGGGCAGGTTGTTTTCAAATTATTCTTTTAAATTTGAATATTTTTAAATAACCTTTTTTGAATAGGATAGCTGAGGTCGATCTGTAATATGGCCATTTTGTATTTTTTCGATTTTGGTCGCAGATTCTTTTAATAAGTGTAGTTTCACTTTCGAAACCGCTTCTGAAAGTGAAAGCACCTTTATTAGAAAAATCTGACACCGAAATCAAAAAAGTAAAAAATAGCCATATTAGAGATTGACGGTAGCTATCCTATGCAAAAAAAAATCGTTTTAAAATATTCAAATTTAAAGGAGGAATTTGAAAACAACCTGCCCATAGGTTCAATATTATGGAGCGGGCGTTTTCAAGTGAATGAAGAGTCCCTTTAATGGCATATGGAGCATCCACTGCTTGTGGTAAACTTCAACTGGTCTTCACAACATCAACTAGTCGGATGTACCAATCCCAAAACTTTCTTCTATCTCATACATGTTAATACTTCAAAATTCGCTATCACACTGCCAGAATTAAATGGCAATCTATGCATCTCATGAGGATTCTAACGATATGAAATTCCGTGCGTTAGTTCTTGAGATATGACTATCTCTGAAATCGTCTAAATTCAGCAAAATGCTGCCTAGCAGCGCCACCTATTGGGTGATTTATACCAAATCCTAATCAGCAACAATTTATGTCAACGTCTGACTGAATCTGAAGTTTGGAGAAAATCCGTACATTAGTTTTTGAGATAGAACAATAGCGAAAATCGTGAAAATTTCTGCATAGCAGCGCCACCTATTGGGTGATTAACACCAAAACCTAATTAACAACAACTTGTGTCAACATACAACTAAATCTGAAGTTAGATGAAAATTGGTCCATTAGTTCTATTGATAGAGCTATTGAGGCAATCGTGGAAAAGGCAGCAGAGAAGCGCCACCTGTTGTGCGATTTACACCAACACCTAATCAGTAGCAAGTCATATCAAGGACTAACTTAATCTGAAGTTTGATGAAGATCCGTGCGTTAGTTCTTAAGATAGAGCTATTGGGGAAATCGTGTAAATCCTGCAAAATTCATCATAACAGCGCCACCTGTTGGGCGATTTACACCAAAAGGTAATCATCATCAATTCATATCAAGTACTAACTAAATCTGAAGTTTGATCAAAATCCGTGCATTAGTTCTTGAGATAGAGCTATTGCGAACATCGTGAAAAATGCAGCATTGCAGCGCCACCTGTTGAGCGATTTACACCAAAAACTAATCAGCATCAATTTGTATTAAGCACTAACTGAAAATCAATTTTTATTAAATTCCGTGCATTAGTTCTTGAGATAGAGCGCCCACAAAATTTGTGTCACATACACACAGACAGACAGACTCACAGAGTCACAGACAGACATTTTGTAAAAACATGTTTTTTGGAATCTCTGACCCCTAAAACGTGTAAATCCGTCGAAAACCGGAATTCGAAAATTTTCATGAATCCAATACTTTCTTCTTGTAAAGATAGAAGAAAGTAAAAATGGATAGCACTGAATACCAACAGAAGACCACCTTATCCCGTATCTCCGGCGATTAAGGAAAGTAAAATTCCCTTTTCAGTAGAGATGGGCAACATCGTTCCTTTTAAGGAATCGTTCACCAAAAGGAACGAGTTCTTTGGAGTCATTCCAGGGCTTGAATTTCAGGGCGGGATGGCGGTATTCGCGCCCAAAATTTTAAAATCCCGCCCAAAATAATATCGTGGGCGGGAAACTCCCATCCAAAAAATCTCACCATTTTCTTCCTGAAAATTTTGCATTTTGAAATTACGATCAACTCCCGCGAACGCCTTGCAAATTTCCCGATATTTTCGCGCGACTGATTGACACATTTTGCTTTTTTTTTTACCGCGAAAGGTCTTTGAAATTAAAGAATTTTCCATGCAACCGATAGTCAAATTTCATTATTTTTTTTCTCGAGATTGGTTGACAAGTGTCCGCGACCGATTGGCGAATTCAGGGGTGAATCTGTTTCGAATTTTCCGAAAATTTAACGCATTAGGTTCCGAAAATTATGAAAAATCAGCCATCAGTTCAACAGAAAAATATAGCGAATTTCGACAAATGATCGCCGGAAAAATCAATTTCGTCAATCGTTCGAGGAAAAAATCGCCAATTACGTCGCAAAGGATTGCAAATAAAACACAAATTTTTCAAAGGATCGCGGAAAAACGTGAATTTCGTCAGATCGCGGGAAAAAAACTCGAAATTCATCGAAGGATCGCGAAAAAACGCAAATTACATCAAAGGATAGCAAAGAAGTCATAAATTTCGGCAAAGAAACGCAGGAAAAATGCGAGTTTCGGCAAAGGATTGCGAAAAAAGAGAATTTCGTCAAAGGATTGCTGAAAAAAAGCTAATTTCGTCAAAGGATCGCGGAATACACGCGAATTTAGTGTTTAGTCAAACGGCCGCTGAAAATAAAAACCGCGAATTTCATCAAAGAACGTGCATTCTTTGTAAACCAATAATTAAATTCGTATATTGTAAAACTTTTTAAATGCAATATTAACCTTCCGCATACCAGGGTTGCCGGCTTTTAGCCAGGCCAAAAAAAGCCGGCCGGCTTTTTTTGGTTTTAACCGCTTGAAAAAAGCCGGCTTTTATTTTTCAAAAAGGTGGTTTATAGATAATTCATATAAAATTTGGATTAATTTATTTTTAATACACTTATAAATATTTTCTACCAAAAAAATATAATCTTCTATTAAATTTTGTCAAATAAATAAGACCTAACTGCTAGAATGCAACTGTGAAAGCATTATGTCTGAAAAAAAATTATGAATATTCAGAAGAATACATTAAATTAGACTCTAAAGTATTGAAAAGCAGAAAAACGAATGTTCAAAAATGCACAAATAATATATGAAAAGCAGCAAACAGCTGGAAGAAGAATCTCGCTAGTAGATTCGAAACAGCTGTTTGCTGCTTTTCATGTATTATTTGTGCATTTTTGAACGTTGGTTTTTCTGCTTTTTAATACTGTTGCACAAAGGCTTTATTTGCTATTTTTATCTAAAGTATTGATTTGGAATTCTTTATCATGGCATCACACATTATTACTACACATTTTAAAGATTATATGAAAGAATAAGAAAATGTCACACATTAAAATAGAAACATTCTTACATATACTGATATTTAATTTTAAAACTGATTAAAACTAAATAGCTTATATGTATTTAATAACTGAAATTATCTTATATAATACTTGAGCAATAATAAGCAATCGATAATAAGTAATAAGCAATCGATATATAAAAAATACTTTTAAAAATGATATACAGTGAAACCTCCCTGTGCGACCACCTCCATTAAGTGACCACCTCCGTGAACGACCATTCTTTCATGGAACGAAATTTATTCCTATAGACTCAATACTAATTTTACCTCCATTCAAAGACCACCCTTGTTGAACTCCCTCCATGAGCGACCAATTTCTTTGAAGAAAATGAAACAAATTCCTTTTTTCCCTGGTCGCTGGAAGAAGGTATTATTAGAAAAATAATTCCAAAGAGCGCATTATTCATCAAATTTCTAAACAAAGTTTAGAATTTTTTTTTTCGGTAACTTTTAAATGTTTAAACAACTTTTTGCCTTTCTAGGCAATGAATTTAACCCTGATGACAAATTAAGAATGGCGGTCAATAAACGTCTCTGGCCTATTTTGTCAGGAAACTCTCAAAGAATTAGATTAATTAATGAAATCGTCATTATTTTTTCCCATCCAAAAAAAGTTGCATTCATTTATTGAACTTCGAAATAAAAGTTATAAAAGATAAAACCGTAAAATCAAAGCAAACGTCAATGTATTCATTTTTTAAACTCTGCAGTAATTAACTTATGTAATTAACTTCTATTTTGATACTTAAATTTTAATATTTTTTCCTAATGGGAAAAATAAATTTTAGTAACGTTAATTGTTACCTTTTTCGACAATTAAAATCTAGATTCAAACAAGAACTCCATTAAGAGACCACCTCTTGGAGCGACCAATTTTTATTGGAACGGAACGTGGTCGCTTTAGGGAGGTTTTACTGTATGTAAAAAGTTTTTCTGCTACTAAGCTGTTACGTAACTTATTCCAGATATGTCCATACGGACAGATTAAAATTGTAGAATGAACAATGTTGAAAGAGAAATTAGGAAGGATATAACATTTGAGGAAATTTTAGTACATGTAAGTGCATAAAATAAAGAGAGCAATTAAAAAAATATATATATATACAAATAAAACTTGTTGAATTAGAATTTTGAAAAGCTAGTTCCTATTTAAAATAGTGCATATTCAAGCATAAATTAATGCATATGTTGTTATATGTATCCTGTTTTAAGAGAGAAATGATGTTTTTATTTTAAATGACTTTATGTGTGATTTTAAATAAATGTTTATGAGAAATAAAAAAAGACTTGTATTATTAATATCCCTTAAAATTAGTTAATAAAATATATAATTAAGCAACCATTGTCCTTTTTATTATACAGGGTGTCCGGTCTCAACGGTGTCCAATGGCTAATTCCTAAACCGTTAGTCATAGACATATAGTTCCAATTACAAAAATGTTTTAAATCAGGTAAAGAAATATTTTAAAAGCGATTTGGGTCAATAAAAATATTTCTTACAAAATTGCGAAATTTAAATTTTTATACGGTCCCCCGGTCCTATAAGTTATATTTAGTAAAATTTTCCTTTTACACTGATAGTAATACAAAAAAAGTCCCGTTGTTCTATGATTAAAATTGACCGAGTAATAAAAGTTTAAAGTTGGAGCATATTTTTTGCTGCAAATTGGGGGTCATTCACAAATTTAGTCGAAATATAATTTCGTCAGATATATTAAAAAATGTTTGACAGTAAAATTAACATTGCAATATAAATTTGAAATCTTTAGTTATCCTGATATATTAATGCAAAATATACAATTTGCAATAAACATTTAAGAAGAAAGGAAAAAACAGAATTTTTGTTAAATAAAATGATGCTAAAATAACAGCCTCAATTCTTTACAAAATGATACGTATTTTAAAATATTATTAGATTACACTAGCCTGCAAAAGTTGGGTTATTTCATGCTTCTTAGCTTTTGATGATTCTTATGTATTCTGTACCTCTGAATCCGGAATTGACCTTCATTTTTAGCCATCACATCAGGATTTTTCGCAAATTGTAAATTTCAAAGTTAAAATTTAATCTCGCCCCCCATCTCATCACATCACCCAGCTGTAAGAATCCCAAGATAAGCAAAAATATTGAATAAATTATTGAATAAAATAAAATAAAAAATGTTTTACATATGTTTTATAAGTAAGAGATTTTCGCTATATTTTAACTTACACATTTGAAAAAAAAAATTCTAACGTGATGGTTAAAAATGAAAGTCATTTTCAGATTTAGTGCTAAAAAGTACGCAAAAAAACAATTATCAAAAGTTAAAAAATACAACCATCTCCTCTAATTTATAGTATTGATTTTTGTTATTCTTTAAATTCGACAATTTATGATTTGCGAAATATCTTGACATGATGGTTAAAAATTAAGGCAATTTTCGGATTCAGTGCTAAAAAATACATAAAAGTTAAAACACACAACAATCTCCGTCTTGTATTATGTAATCTAAAACTTTTTCATCCGAAATTTTTTGTGTTATCCTGTAAAACAAGTATAAATGGTAACCACCGAAAATCATATTAATATTAGATAGTTATCGGATTTGCGCCAGTATGTAAAATGTCGATCGGATATATGAAAGTGGGTTAAAGTTCGAATACAAATTTTGAACTGGAAAAACATACACTAGATCATTGAAGTAACATAAAAACTTATAAAAATAACATAATTTTATTAAAAGAAATCATAAAAGAAACAGTCTCAAATCCTGACAAAATAAAACATATGTTATTTCAGCCAATCTGAAGCTTAATAAATGTTAACTTAATCGTAATACTTGTACGATTTTTTTTCAAAGCGCAGATACACATGAAATGAGATCTTCGAATACTTTAAGCACTTGGAATGTGACCCCTCAAAACCAAGCCGAACTCATTTGTTTTCAGAGCAGAAAAGTGGCATAAGTCATGCATTTTTAAAGTTTCATAACTCGCACTATTTTAGTGTTATATGAATGGCACCTTTTTTGTCTTACTTGTCAGTATAATAGGAAATTTTTACTAAATATAACTTATAACCGGGGGATCGTATAAAAATTTAAATTTCGTAATTTTTTAAGAAATGTTTTTATTGACCCAAATCGCTTTTAAAATATTTCTTTACCTGATATAAAGCATTTTTGTAATTGGAACTATATGTCTATGACTAACGCTTTAGGAATTAGCCATTGGACACCGTTGAGACCGGACACCCTGTATAAAGCAGTAAAAATAAAAAGATTGTTAAGGTCAGTGTGTAAAGCAATTGGTATGACCTTTTATTACAATATTAATGTCTTCATTATTTAAAAATTGGGTTATATTGATTTCTACCTCAATTAAATGTCTTTAAAACAAATTAAAAAACACATAAAAATGTGTCGTTTACAATTAAAATGCTTCGCTGTATAAAAGCCAATTTTGGCCAAAAAAAGCTGGTTAAAACCAATAAAAACCACCGGCGTGGCTTTTTTAAATTTTAGCCGGCTTTTTTGCAACCCTGCCGCATACCAGACCGGTGCAACAGACCCGATAGGTACATTCCAATTGATTTTTCACATTTAAAAAATGAAAATTTTGTAAATATGTGACTTTTTCTGGAATGTTCTACTCAAAAGAATAGAACATCCCAGAAAAAAACGGGGCCACTGAACCTCTCTGTTAGGCGGAGGATTAACATAAATCTATTAAACCGAAACCAGCATAAAATATGCAGCTTTACATATATGTCGCAGTGTCGGAGAAAGTCCGATAATCTATATGTAGCACGTGATTTTTCTTTCCCGTTTTTATATAGGGGGACCCGGGGTAAAATGGGTATATTTTATATATTATTTTTATTATTTTACCAGGAAATTTTTTTTTGAAAAATTTAAAGTATGAATGAAATGCTCACATATCTGACAATATATATACTGGGCTTGGCAGCCATTTTGTTTTTCAGAAGATAGAACAAAGTGTTTTTAGGGGGTGATAAACTTCTTTCCAGAAAAATATACAGGAAGAATTTTAAAAATAAACTGTTTGGATTTTAAAGAAGAAGGATTTTTCTAATAGAAAACTCAAAAAATGAGTAAATTTATTTACTCACAAAAATTTTATACCATATTTTGTCACATGGGGTAAAATGGGTATAGGCCATCTTTTTTGTGCGAGTTGAGGTCAATATATGAATGTATGAATATTGATCAAAATTTAAAGACCTTTGAGAGCAAATTTTTATTGATCCTATGTTTAAAACTGAAATTATTCTTTGTTATATGAAATTAGGCTATAAATTAGTCGTGATCATCAGTTATCCGCGCTACACGTTGGAATGTAAATATTAAAAATCGCTGTTAACAGACAATTTCTCAAAAATCACGTTAAATCAAAGTACGGTATTTTCGGCCATAAATTAAATTAAAACACATGTGCTAACTATACTAAATTATTAAATTGGGTGGATTAAAAGAAGACAAACAGTAAAAAGAGTCAAAGCAACCCATGGAAGTTAAACCAGAGGTTCTCGCTGCAGTGAATCCAATGATTGGTAACTGGGTCCTTGCGAAAATCAGTGTAAAGAAGTCTGATCAAGAATTCACAGGCCTTATTATTGATATATCCCTGATGAAGATGAATACACTGTGAAGTTTGTAACAAACTCATCTGCCAGATTATTTTATGACTTCTCTGAGAAAGACGACATTGCTGAAGTGCAGGCATCCCAAATTGTCAGGAAGTCTATCTCAACCAAGCTGCACCATTCGTTGCCAGTATACATTTTGTACATAAATTTTCCTTCAATTACAGCTAGTTAACTTTATAAATTGCTTTTGATTAAAAATATTTTTCAGTTAACTTAATTTCTCATTTTTTCTTACAGATACTCATGCTGATATCTATCTGATTTTGAACTTCATTAAATTAAAATAAAAGTTTTAAAATGAAACACTGTTAGAAACATGATTCAGAGCATGGATGTAAATTGATGTAGTGAAAGTTGGGAGCAGTTTGGGATGGGAGGGGTGTAGGATAGGATTTATTGGCACTTACATCTTATTTCTACTAGTTTCATAACAGTGTTTTTATTTGTCAAGAAAAAAATGTAAACAAACTGAAAGTGGCGGGTTTTTGCCCTCCCTCCTTGCCCCGGTAGCAGAAAGTTCCTGACGGGTGACGTGCGTCGCAGATTTTCTTTTCCCTTTTGCAGATTTTTTTTTTCCATTGGATCTTTTTCCAACTTTATATTATGTTTAGTTCTTTATTATTTATTACTAAAACTTAAGTTTATTATTAATAAAAATGAGTAATATGCTTAAAAACATTAAAAGTAAATGATTAATTAATTAAAGGTTCATTTGTAACATTTTACCTGCAGATTATTTTCAGTCCCTGAAAGATCTGTCGCAGACACTTGGAGGATTTTCTGCTATTGGGCTCCTTGCCCCACTTTATATATATGTGACTCAGAAGATGAAGGTACAAAACTTTTAAATGGTTTACACATTATTTATAATGTAATTAACTTTAACCAGCATATACCCATTTTACCCCGGCGCATACCCATTTTACCCCGAACCACGGGGTAAAATGGGTATACACCGGGGTAAAATAGGTATAGTCTTTTACACAAAAATTAAAACAAAAAAGAAACAAAAATTATGTTTAATTTAGACCTAAGATACATAATGTAAAAAATATTGAACAAAAACATGATTATATTTCATAATGTTTCTGCTATGAAACATTAAAATTAAAAAAGCTGTTTTTTATACCCATTTTACCCCGGGTGACCCTACTCAAAACGTCCATTAAGAGAGCGAACCGCAGTTAAATTATTTCAATCCCACCCACCACTGTTACTGTTATCGTATTATTATTATTAGACATTATGCTTTTTGAAATATTCATTATCTTAAGAAAGAAAGTTCTAACAGATTTTACTCTATGTAATAAACCTCAATGTAAGTTGATTAAAACAACAAACTTCGAGAGTTTCGAGATATTTTTAATCATCTTCTTCAGGAGAGAAAAACAAGACGCCAAACTGTGGAAATAAAGTGGTACTCGAGCGCTCGTAGCTGGTCATATATTTATTTTGACAAAGAGGATTCTCAAATTGAAATTATGTTTGAGGAAAAAACATGAAATAGTGAAATATGCATGAAAGTGCGTAACTCTACAATTATTAAAATAAGTGAAAATCAGTTATTATTATCCTATTAAAATGCAATTTTATGGCCTAGTGATATATTTCTTATATTATTCAGAACTGTTTCTAATCAGATTTAAAAAAATATTTTTCACTATTAATTAAACAAGCATTTTCTTTGTTTTTCTTAAGGCTGTTCTTAAGTGATCTGCTCAACAAGCGTAAAACGTTTTGACACATTTACAAATTCATTTTTTAACGGAAAGATATAAAATTGGAAAGTTTGACCATGGAAGTGATTTGGAATCGAACTGTGTTTTCCATCTTTTGATCAGTAAATTACCTATTGAGTTATAATCGATTTTGATCACGTGACAAACATGTTTTTCACCCATTTTTGAGCGATTATGCCTCTTTCGCACGGAAATTCGGTTCAAAACGTACACTTTGACACTATTTTCTGAAAGATCTATTGCGTTTGCAAAAAAAACGGAAAAAACAGCTCTATTACATAGTTTCTGAACAACAACACCTGCTCGTTTCATGCATTTCCGAATAAAAATAAATTAAAACTTTTGTCACAAAGTTATCCTTTTGGATTTGCGAACAGCCTTAAGAATTCATTTAGAAAAAATTCATTTCGTATGATACATTTACCAATTAGAAAAAGTATTAGTGTATTAACGTACACATGGTGTTCCATTACCTTCGGTGTCCAGGTACTCAATCGGTAAAGCACGTAAAGTTTCTGGGTTCGAAAACCATTTCAGGCATTTTTTCACTCAGGTGGAAAAAATCCAATTCGTATAAAATATTCTTTTTATTTATTTCAGATTAATTTAGCACAAGAAGATCAAATAGTAATGTTTAATAAATGCCCTACTCCGCCCCGCACTTCATTTTCTTTTTTCTTTCTTTCTTTTTTCTTTTTTTTTTTTTTTTTTTTTTTGAGGAGGGGGCACACACATTAGAAGGATATTTTGGCAACAAAGTCAGCTTTAATAGAATCAAAATCTGTTATTTTGAAATAAAATACCGTATTTTAATTTATTCAAACTGGCCAGTCTACAAGAACAAGAACCGATTCCTCGGAATCGGTTCTTTTCGGAACGACTCCGAGGAATCGTTCCTTTTCGGAGTCGGTACATTTTGGACAGATTCCGAGGAGTCGTTCCTTTTCGGAATCATTCCAAAAAGGACCGATTCCGAGGAACCGTTCCAAAAAGGACCGATTCCTTTTTATAGAATGGAATCGTTCCTTCAGTTTCACTGCCGGAATCGTTCCTTTGGAGTCGTTCCTCAACAAATGACACATCTCTACTTTTCAGCACAACAATAACTCAGTACATAGCAGTTGCAGTACATGTGACTGGCTGAAACAACAAAAACTGAAGGTTTTGAATTGGCCAAATTGTTTCCCAGATTGCAATCCTATGGAGAACTTGAGGAGAATTTCAGTTCACAAAGTCTATGCCACAACAAGCAATATAAAAGCAAAGACGAGCTCCGTTAATCAATATTAAAAGCATGGGTGAAATTGACAAACCTACATTAATAAATCTTATTAAAAGCATGCTATTCCAGATTTATGACATCATCCCACATCGCAGACGTCCTTGTAATTTGTTAACTGCAAACTTTTTTTTTTTTTAATATATATATATATACTGGGTATGTACATTTTTGCATTAACAGCAACAACAAAAAAACACACATTTTCTCTATTTTTTCCTATGCTATTAATTAAATATGCATTTTTTGCCCTTGTGTATTGTTTCAATTACCACTTACATTCACCTAATGTCTTTCTCTTTTCACAAAAGTCAACATATTTTTCAGAATTGCCAAATTCTAAGGGGTATGCATATATTTTTGCATTGCAGTGTATATATATGGGACTGCGTTTAGCTCTACAAGAACTTTCTGATGTCCAGGACACCACTGCATGCCTGCTTTCAGTGCCTAGCGTACAAAGTGCCATTCAGGAGCGATTGGTGACAGCAGTTCCGCCCAACGCAAGCATGCTAGAGAGAAACTTCGGATCGAAAGATGCTCATGGTGAGCGGGGAAAACTAGAACTGAAGCAGGAACAATGTTTGGATGGAATAGAATGCTGCGGTTTTCGCGTGTGGAGTAGTGCTTAAGACTGTTTTGTAAAAGACGATGATATGATGGAATAAGTCGGCTACAGTACTTGCTTTTTTTAGTGGTGATTTTAGAACAGTGGTTCCCAACTTGGGGCATACGCCCCACTGGGGGGCAATTTGAAATTTGTTACTCACCCGTTCGCTATCATTTTCTTCTGGCATTTTTTTGGTTTGGGAGGAAGAAATGTTGTAGACAAAAAATAAACAGAATACAAGCAAATTTTTAAAAATCAGGTTTTTTAATTGAATTTAAAATTTTTCCCAATCGAAAGTTTAAAGTAGTTTAACACCAAAATAACTGTACAGATAATCTTTTAAAATGTTTTGACATCTAATCCACAGTATTAAAAATCTTTATAATTTTTCTGGTTATTTATGTATTTTATAATATTTGGTAATGCTTTCAATGACCTTTCAACTGCTATTCGCTTTGCTATAAATCACACGAAAAAAATTTTACACATGAAACTACTTAAAAGTATATAAAAATTTGATTGTCTTGAGCAAGATTTATCCTACACAATACAGCGTACGAAATCCTTGGTGGTCCGCTGGTCCGAGACCACCAAAAATTCAATCAAATCACTAATTTGAAAACTTTAGTGGTCCGCAGACTATAGCACAAAATTAGCACTCGCCACGCTTCAAGTAACACTTAAGACGTTCCGATTAACTTTATTGTCCTCACTCGCCAAACTCAATGGGCACCACTCGCCAAATGCGATGGTTGAAACATCGATGCCAGGGAGGAAAGGGGTGAAATTCGTTCAGAATTTACGGCATCCAGATCGGCGATTCCCTAACTTAAAAAAAGAAATTAGCAGGGGCGATTCTGTAATGAATTTTCCGAAAATTTAAGGTATTCGGTTCCGAAAATGAAAAGAAAAAAAATCGGTCATCAGTTCAAAAATTCGGAAATAAAAATATCGCTGATTTCGATATGGTAGCCGAAAAAAATCAATTTCGTCAATCTTTCGCAGAAAAAAATCACCAATTCCATCAAAGAATAACGAAAAAACGTGAATTTCGTCCAAGGACTATGCAAAAAATACGAATTTCGTCAAAAAAGCAAATTTCGTCAAAGGATTGCAAAAAAGAATCACAAAATTCTTCAAGTATCGCGTAAAAACGCGAATTTCGTGAAAAGATTACGGAAAAACGCAAATTTCATGAAAAGATCGCGGTAAAAACGCAAATTCCGTCAAAAAATCGTGGAAAAACGCAACTTTTGTCAAAAAATCGCAAATAAAACACAAATTTCTCGAAAAGATTGAGGATAAAACACAAATTTCGCAAAAAGATTGCGGATAAAACGCAAATTTCGTCAAAAGATTGCGGGAAAAACACAAATTTCGAGAAAAGATCGCGGAAAAACAGCAAATTTCGTGAAAAGATCGCGGTAAAACCGCAAATTTCGTGAAAAAATCGCGGAAAAAACGCAACTTTTGTGACAAGATCGCGGAAAAACCGCAAATTTCGTCAAAAGATCGGGGATAAAACACAAATTTCGCGAAAAGAGTGCGGATAAAACACAAATTTCGTGAGAAGATCGCCAAAAAACGCAAATATAGTGAAAAGATAGCGGAAAAAACGCAACTTTCGTCAAAGAATCGTGGGAAAAACGCAAATTTCGCGAAAAATAACAAATTTCGTCAAAAGATCGCGGAGAAAACGCAAATATCGCGGGGAAAACGCGAATTTCGTCAAAAGAGAGCGAAAGAAATGCGAATTTCGTCAAAAGATCGCGGAGAAAACGCTAATATCGCGGAAAAAACGCGAATTTCATCAAAAGAGCGCGAAAGAAATGCAAATTTCGTCAAAAGATCGCGGAAAAAACGCAGATTTCGTTAAAAGATCGCGGAAAAAAAAAACGTGAATTTCGTCAAAAGATCGCGAAAAAAACTGCGAAATTCGTTAAATGGTCACAGAAAAGGGGGGCGGGGGGTTCCGTCTCTGCTAAAACCTTTCTTAAAATTTGCTATGAATTTATTTCATTGCAATTAATAGTAAAAATAAAATATTTAAGATTTTAATAAAATAATTCTTAAAATATATTTCAATTTTCTTGTCTCTTTACATTGCATTAAGTATGTCTAAAAATCTTCAAATATGTGTTTGACTTTTATTTTGGAAGCAGTAATTTCTTGGTAATATTTTTCTGTTACATGTAAATGCCAGTTTTTTCTTTTTTTTTTTTAGTTGAATGTAATTATATCGAATGGTAAGTGAAAGGTATTAATAAATTACAATGTTGATAGTAACAAAAAGCACAATTTTGTATGGAGCGTACATAACTTTGTTACTGGCCAGTGAAAAAAATCAGCGGACTGGGGGGGGGGGGGGGGGGCATGGTATCCCCGACAGGAGGGCCGAATTAGAATCGCACGGGGTTCTAAAAAATTACATTTGAAATCAATCCAAAATCTGACCTGGACCCGCCAAAAAATTTTCTCGACCCGAACCCGTCCAAATAATTTTTGGCAGCCCGACACGAATCGAAAATCCTTTGACACGCAACTCGATCCGAACCCAAAATAAAAGGAAAGATTTTAATTTTAAATGAAGGGAGATTTTAATGCAATTATGAAAAGTAATCTACAATTATATCTTTAATGCCAATTTTATGTATTATATAGAAAAATGAACAAATCTTTATTCTTTAATATCCGAATATAGTAAAACCTCTCAATAGCAGACACCTCATTGAACAGAGTACTGCATCGGGTCGGGTTTTCTTTTTTCGGAACGGGATGACACTAACTTTCTTTCTGCCAGGGTTGCCAGCTTTTAGCCAGGCCAAAAAAAACCGACCGGCTTTTTTTGGTTTTAACCACTTAAAAAAAGCCGGTTTTTATTATTAAAAATTGGTTTACAGCTAATTCATATTAAATTTAGATTATTTTTTTCTACATTTATAAATATTTTCTACTAAAAGAATTATAAATTTCTATTAAATTTTATCATATAAATAAGCCTTGACTGCTAGAATGCAACAGTAAAGGCATTATATCTGTTTAAAAAAAAAAAAAAAAAAAAAAAAAAATTATAAATATTGAAAAGAATATAAGTTAGACTATAAACTGGTGTTTTAAAATTCTATATTACATAGCCCCACATGTACTACACATTTTAAAGATTGTATTTAATTGAACAATCACAAAATGTAGCACATCAAAATGGAAACATTCTTAATTCTTATGAGTCCATATGGAGAGATTACGTTATAATCGTAAAAAGCGAAATTTAAAAAGGGTATAATATTTAAGGAGAGTTTGGTAAATAAGTGTATAAAAATAAATCTAGCAATTATGCAAATTAAATAAATAAATAAAATACATTCTGTAAGTAAAATTGAAATAAAATTTTGAAAATTTTGTTGCTATTTAAAAGAGTGCATATTCATGCATATGCTGTTCATAATATTGTTTTTAATAGTGAGAAATTGTATTTTTATTATATGATTATGTATGATTTTAAATATTAATGAGAAATAAAATAAGACTTGTATATTAATATCTCTTAAAATTTGTAACTTAGTAATCATTGCCTTTTTTAATTTTATAAAACAGTAAAAATGAAGAAGAAAAGGTGTGTGTGTGTGTGTGGGGGGGGGGGGGGTTAAAGGTCAGTCTAAACCAGATAAAGCAGTTGGTATGGCTCTTTTTAAATTTAGCTGACATATTTCTAATTCTCACTTCAAATCACTAGCAGATCCAAGTTTTTTTGTTTGTTTTTTTCAGTATTATGTCTTCATTATTGAGAAATTGGGTTACTTATTGTATTCTAAATCAACTAAATGCCATTAAAACTAATTACAAATACTTTAAAATGTGTAGTCAATAATTAAGATGCTTCCCTGTATAGAAGCCAATTTTGGCCAAAAAAGGCCAATTTTGGCCAAAAAAAGCCACCGGCCTGACTTTTTTAAATTTTAGCCGGCTTTTTTGCAACCCTGCGTTTTTGCTGGTCGGGTTCACCCTAGAATATTTCTTAATGGTCATATTTAAGTCTTTTGCAAGTCGGGTTGTTGGGATTTTCAAATAAAAGTTCAAGCAGAACTATGTTTCAAATGAAAATAAATATGTATTTTATTATGAATGAATATTCAATTTACTGCATGAGATATAAAATGTATATAAGAAATGTTGTTATAGATTACTCTTTCTTTAGGAACCTTTTTTTTTTTTTTTCGTGTCTCGGAATATGGAAAATATTACCAAACCAACATTTCTTTTCTGATAAACAGAAATATACATGTATCTTATTTGTGATAATTTATGCATTACATACACATGTTACTAGTGTGTGGATTAGGAGGTGTCCACTAATCAAAGGTATAAGTGTACGAATATACGAGGAAAGTTAGGAATTAAGTTGTAAGTTATAGGAACTGAAAAAGTGTTCGCTAAACAGACATGTCTGCTTTTCGGGAGTGTCCATTGAGGAAATCTTATTGTTTTATAGATTTTTAACCAGAAAAAATAATTTGGAGATTATTTTGAAAAATCGAGTCAACCCCAACCCGTTCCGCAGCAAAAAAGTAGATTGTCCACCTGACCCGCAACGAAACATATAGCTCCAACCCGACGGGTGTAGGTAATCCGATCTGATTCCAACTCTAGCCGAATTCGTGAGATAGGGGAAGACGGGGTACAATGAAACAAAATTTGCTAATTTTTTTTTTCCTATCCACAATTTTGCATGCACAAAAACAGGGACCCGGAGCGGGAGCTGGAGCTGGAGCCCGGAGCGCTCCGGAGCTGTGTTTTTCCTGGAGCTGGAGCTCTAAATTTTCCCCAGCTCCAGGGCTCCTTTAGTTTTTAATATTCTTTTAAATCTTTTTTTTTTTTTTCAGTCTTTTAAATTTCTAGGCTTAAAATATTTTAATTACATCATTATTCAGTATTTTAATTATATCATTTTTTAGGTTATTATTATTATTATTATTATTAGGGAAGGAAAACTTCTCAAAAAATGGCAACACTACTTTACTTCTACTTTCTACTTGAACTAAGTGACAATACTATTTGAAAACAAATATGGCCGCCTGTTGTTTACATGTGTAGTCGTACAATTTTGGCTGTTCGAAAAGTGTAGAAGAAATTTAAGATTTTTGTGTTTAAAATTCTACCAAACTTTCTATTTTAAAAGCAAAAGCTAAAAGATGTCATATTTTCTGAACAAGCATTTCAAGTTTGATGAGAAGAAAAATGCATTTTGTCAGATCTTTAATGAAGATAGAAAGTATTTGTGAGCAAAAAATTAAACATGTAAATTAAAATCTGCAACTTAAAAGCGTGAAGTCGGAGCCGAGTTGGAGCCATAGCCGGAGCTGGAGCCACGGTATTTTCTCTAGGAGCGAAGCTGGAGCTGGAGCATCAAAAATTGTTCGGCTCCGGGTCACTGAATATAATTAATGCATATTTTTAATCTTGTATTTTCCCCATCTAAATAAATTTTTATTAGGATCTAAACAATATTTTTATGCTTGAAAAATAACAAAAAATAAATGTCTTATAGTGTTTCATTGTACCCCGTATGCCGGGGTACAATGAAACACATACTGGGGTACAATGAAACACTCCAAATGATGGAAGCAATTTTCACCCAGTATAGTTTATTTTATGAAAAATGAGATAAATACACAAACAAAACTTGATTAATAAGGAACTTGATAAAAATATTATAGTCTAAGATGAAAAATAAGAAAATTCTATTAGTTTAAGAAATACCTTTCATTTTATATTAAATTCGCTCAAGTCAGTTTCAAAAATTAGCATTTGTGCTTATATTTCAGTTGCTCTTGAAGGAATATGTAAAGGTAGTTTCAACACAATGAGTTTTTTTTTTTTTTTTTTTTTAAATGTCATGTTTCTAAAAAAAAAAATTTAATTAAAACTAGGTTGAAGTCTTTTTATATCAAGTACTTCACATTTGACTTCATTTAAATGTATGATTTCTCCAACGGTATATATTTCCTTATGTTTCCATTTATACGGATACTGCTTGTGCCATACATGTTGTGTGTGGATATCTCATTCTTAGTACCTCGATGACCAGCTGGGGCTGGAAAAAAAAATCTGGATCATCAACAGAGTCTGTAGCAGGCAGAGTTTGTTTTCAAAACAATCCCTTCTTAGCTTTTTTTCTCTTTCTATTTTTTAATTGCTTAACAGGAGCATTTTTTACTGACCTGGTTAAGACAAAACTCTTTTTTTTTTTTCTGTTTTCCTACTCTTACTTATAATATATTCTATTTACTACTTTTATTACTATAATAAAACATGTTTCATTGTACCCCGTCTGCAAGTGTTTCATTGTACCCCACACTGAGGTTACTAAATAAAAATTTATTTTCAGACTTCTAATATTTATTTTTTTTAGTTTGGTTTTGGAGGTATGAAGACAACAACCCAAAGATAACAATGTATAGAAAAAATAATTACAGTCGGACCTCTATTTAACGAACCTCTATTTTGCGAATTTCTCTAATTTGCGAACTTTTCCTCGGAACCAACAACATTTTGCGAATTTCTTCGTAAAATAACCTCCAAATAACAAAGTGTATTCTCTATTTAACGAACTTTTTCTTCTGATATCATTTTTTTTTCTCCCTATTTCTCAAAATATTTCCGGACACTTCAAACTTATTCTTTCTTTTACACATTTTATAATGCTCTATAACCTTGAATTAGTTTTACCAGGTACTAACTCAACGAGAGCAGTAAAATCCCTGTCATTCTTTGCATTTCATCCAGGAAATGCAAACTTTCACTATCCCTCTTTCACACTCAAAAGGGCTCTGTAGTAAATAAGTTTCAGTAATTAAATTTAAGGACGCATGTAGTAATACAATGCTTAAATTTACTTGTTATAATAAATACGATAATGCCTATAAAATTCATTTATTTTAATGTAAATATTTTCTTAAAACTGAAAATACAGTGTATTTCCGGACAATATTTTAAAAAATTCTTGTCGTCCTTACAGATTTCTTTTTGATGGGTAAAATGAACAATAATAATAAAAAAATACAATATGATTTACAAACAAGTTGGAAATTGCTCGTCAAATGTGGCAAATGAGGTGCGTTCGTACTATAACTAGTTTTATAATTATTTTTTGCACCCCATATTGTACTGAATGTGTATTTATTTGCAATTCATAAGTGCATAGTCTGTAACATCATTAAAATGCACTTGCAATAATTTTTTCCCATTCCCCTTAATGTAACGGAAAACTTTTGACTGTCCCTGTAATTAAGCTATACATCCAATTTTCATGAAATTTGAAATGGCTCGACAAAATTTTGCAGCAATTATATATTTAAAATTTCCGCCCATTCGGAAAGCTGTAACATCATTAAAATGCACTTGCAATAATTTTTCCCATTGGCTTTAATGTAAAGAAAAACTTTTGACTGTCCCTGTAATTAAACTATACATCCGATTTTCATAAAATTTGAAATGGCGCGACAAAATGTTGCAATAATTATATGTTTAAAATTTGAGACCATTCGGAAAGCTTTAACATCATTAAAATGCACGTGCAATAATTTTTCCCATTGGCCGTAATGTAAAGAAAAACTTTTCACTGTCCCTGTAATTTAACTATACATCCGATTTTCATAAAATTTGAAATGGCTTGACAAAATTTTACAACAATCATATATTTAAAATTTCAGACCATTCGGTTGGGAAGTTTTTGCTCTATTATATGCGGACGGACGGACAGACGGACTGAACGACGACTATAGGTGCTACGTATTTATATAATTATGAACGCACCTAAAAAAAGTGTGATTAGTTAATTTTTTTAAATAATGTTTAGTGTTTATGAATTAAAAATTTGTTTTGTGTTGTTTAATGTATTTAAAAATGTTCATCTCTATTTAACGAATTTTCTACATAACGAAGTTTTTTTTCGAGATTTACCGACTTCGTTAAATAGAGGTCCTACTGTATTACATATAACAACAAGGAAAAAGAAACAAAATTTCTTTTAGTAAAGAAAGTTACTTTCAATGGTGTAAAAGCAATAATCTTCTATTGCTACTGTTGTAGAAGTGTGAATGTATCCAAATCACATCAGTAATTGGAACATATAGTTGTACAACATATATATAAACTGCAACTCTCTATGACAAATTTGATTGATTTTACAAGTAATGTTTCATTGTACCCCTTGTTTCATTGTACCCCGTCTTCCCCTATATTAGAAGTGCCCACGATCCTGGGCCTGTCTCGAAGCCCGAGTTCGATAAAATTTTCTTTCATTAAGATTGTTGAGAGCTTAATTTTTATCTGAAAACTCGGGTCGGGCTGGGACTAAATTTTATTTTTTGAAATGTTGGGACGGGTAGGAATTTCCTTCTTACAGGGACAGGTCTGGGTCTTTCATTTTGGCCGGACCGGGACTATATTTATTCATTCCGGACCATACTAGATGAGAATTTTTTTCCTACGAGTAATGTCTTGCTAACATCCTTCCTTTAATAGTAAAAGAGATATTACGAGATGTTAACGAGAAAACAGCATATCTTTGTTTCTTTCTTTCTTCTTCTTTTTTTTTAGCGTTTCTTAAATAAAAGGTGGAATATGTTTTTAAATAAAAGGCCCGATGGCCAAAATTTCGAAGAAAGCAGACATACCGCATTGGCATGGTATGTTTGCTTTTATAACCAGAAATGCACGGGTGTTTAGCTTTTATAACCCGCCGAGCGAACAACAGTTTTTAGCTTGATACTATGTTAATTTGAACAATAACATAAAAAATTCTTTGTTTGACCATTCATGTATAAAAATATTCACCAAACACTTTATAAAAGTTAAAAAGGTTTGAAGTGAGCAGATGTATTCTCACATGTCTTATCTCTTCTTCAAGCTTATTTCGTATAGGCATCTAAAGATTGCGGTTAATCGAATGAACATTGAATAGAAGTGCACACGAGTTCTAGACAAAATATAAGGTATTCGGTAACATCTGGCCGATGTGACGACTTAGTGGCTGCCTTGTAGTTGAATTTTCTTGTCTCAGACTAAGGAATAAAATTTTAATTTAGTAAAAATTTCATGTAATTTGGGTATGGTTAAAAAGTGGAACATTTATCGCCCACGTAGGGGTTATCAGATGAAAATAAATATGTATTTAATAGAATATGAATGAGTATGTATCCTAATACTGCATGAGAAATAAAATGGTAAGAAGTGGGATAATAGATTATTTCTTTAAAAACCATTCTTTTTTCTTTCAAAATATGAAAAGTAATACTAACTTTTTGTTTTTAAGGGTGTTCTAAAATCCAAAAAGGCAACTTACTGACATAAGTTTTAATTTATTTTTGTTCGAAAATGCATGAAACTAGCTGGTGTTGTTGTTCAGAAACTATGTAATTGAGCTGTTTTTTCCATTTTTTTGCAAACGCAATAGATCTTTCAGAAAATAATGTCAAAGTGGGCATTTTGAACCGAATTTCCGCGCGAAGGAAGAAAGACTCAAGAGTGGGTGAAAAAAGTGTTTGCCACGTGATCAAAATTCCTTATAACTCAATAGGTAATTGGTCGATCAAAAAATGGAAAAACAATTCCATTCCAAATCGCTTCCATAGCCAGGCTTTCCAAATTTATACTTTTCCGTTAAAAAATGAATTTGTAAATGTGTCAAAACTTTTGCGCTTGTTCAGCACAACAGTTAAGGGTGTTCTCAAATCCGAAAGGGCAACTTTCTGACATAAGTTTTAATTTATTTTTGTTCGAAAATGCATGAAACTAGCTGGTATTGTTCAAAAACTATGTAACTGAGCTGCTTTTTCCATTTTTTTGCAAACGCAATAGATCTTTCACAAAAGAATGTCAAAGTGGGCGTTTTGAACCGAATTTCCGCACGAAGGAAGATAGAGCACTCAAAAACAGCGAAAAATGTGTTTGTCACGTGATCGAAATGGCTTATAACTCAATAAGTAACTGATTGATCAAAAAATGGAAAAAACAGTTCATTTCCAAATCGCTTCCATGGCCAGGCTTTCCAATTTTATACCTTTCCGTTAAAAAATGAATTTGTAAATGTGTCAAAATGTTCTGAGCTTGTTGAGCAGAGCAGTTAAGCCTTAATACACACAATAACACATGCATCATATTTGTGATAATTTATGCACACCTATACGTTACATGTGTGTAGATGGGGAGGTATCCACTATTCAAAGAGGTAAAATATACAAATATTTAAGTGTTAGGAATTGAAAAGGTGTTCAATAAATAGAGAGGTCCGTTTTTTGGGAGTGTCCACTATAGAGTGATTTTTATATAGATTTTTATCCTGAAAAATATTTTGGACATTCTTTTGAATTATCGAGTCAGCTAGAACCGGACCCACAAGAGTTAAGACCCAACTTGAACCCGAAACAATGAATGTCGACCCGAAACGCAGCAAAAATATAGTGCCAATTCGACCCGAAGCAAGGGTCGGGCCGGGTGCAAGTAAAAGTGGACAATTTGACCCGATGCAGGACTCTAGCAGACGTCTGCATGAGCCGAAATTTCCAGAAAATCCCAGTGATTTGAAGAGATTTTTCTCTTATTTTAAAACATTTCTATCTTTTGACCGAAGAATTTTAGTAAGTTTTGGGGTTCGTGGTTTTTACTTATTTTTAGATAAAAGGGATTTATAAATTTCGTTTCTAATATGAAGTAGTACTAGGCAGCACAGCTGCCAGAACAGCCATGTAATTTGACGAACATGCTGCTTTAGGTGTGAGTATTTCAGGTAATTGGTACCTTTTCTATATATATATATATATATTCTTTTTTTTTGGGGGGGGGGGGGGAGGATGGGTAAATCAAAGCGCAAATTTTCATGTTTTAACGTAACATGTTTTTCATGTTTTAATATAATCAAGGGAAAAATTAGTTCATTCACAGATTATTTTGAGAACATAGAGCCCTGCGCGGTTAGGGTTACACCCGACCCGAACCTGGACATTCTATATCCATTCAGCTTGAACCAGTTTAAAAAAATTAGTTGACTCGAATCCGACAAACTTTGACCCAGAATCGACAGGCTTCAATCCGAACACAATCCCACCACAAAATGAAAAAAAAAATCAATATTGTAATGGAATAATGGAAAAGTGCCTAAAATTATATCGCTAGTATCAATTTTATTTTTTATGTAGAAAAATCAATATATCTGTATATGTACTCGTTGATACTCAAATAATATAATTTTTCCTTTTAAAATATATTTTGGAGAATCTTTTGAGAAATCGGGTAGAATCGAATCCATCCGCCAAAAACAATTAAAGTTAACCAAACTCGAAAAACAGAAGTCAATCCGGACCTTTCTGAAAAAAGATTCAGTTTCGCTCAAACCATCAGTTGGGTTTAGTTTAGCTTTCCCAACCCGATACAAGATTCTATCCGAAACGCTATCTGAGCACAACAAAAAAATTTCATCCCCCACATTTTGACCTGAACCCGAAATACTCTAACCTCAACTAAACCCCAACTTTAAATGATGAAAGAAAAGAAATAAATACATGTATATATATCCATATTGTAATGCAACTATGTAAAAGTAGTCTACAATTATACCTCTAGTATCGATTTTAACTTTTAAGTAAAAAGTTCAATGTACATGTACTCGTTCATATTCAAATGTATAGTTTTTCCTCTTAAAATAAACTTTGTAAATTCTTTTGAGAAATCGATTTATCTCAAATCAAGAACCATAAGTGTCAACACCCAACCCAATCCTGAAACAATTAAAGTTAACCCGACTCGAATCTGACACGCAATGACATAAGATTAGGTCCAAACCGATCTGATCCAGACTATTGACCGAAGCAGCAACTCTGCCGAATACCAAAGCTTCGGTCAAAGTGTATACCGAATATTCGGTATTCGGCAACCGAATACTTAAAAAATTTGCATGCACATTTTTGCATATTAGCTTTTTAAATAAACTTTAATTAAAATTAAATTCTTAATTTAATTCAGTTACATTTGTATTCTTAAATCTAATTACACAAAAAAATTTAATGACTTCATTTCCCTCACAAATTCATTAACCCATCACTTATTTTTTTATTATTTTATCACTAGTCAATACCCAAATTAACCTATAAAAGTATTAAACTATGCAGGCTATTATGAAGGATAAGGATTGCCCAAAAGTTCAATCAAATAAAAAGAAACAATGTTGTCATTAAGCTGATTTACTGACTGTCTAATTATAAACATATTAAATAGGAATGTTCTCAAATACAAAAAGTATCATATCAATTAGTACATTTAACTATTTTCTGTCAAATTATTGAAGCATATTTATATTTTGATTAATATTTTAACATCGTGGTGATGAAGATAACACATTTGAGCTATTTTAATTTAATGGTTATAAAAGCTATAGGATAGGCATAAGAGTCATATACTTATTTGATTTGTGTATTTTCTTTAATATACACCTTAGATATACAGAGATGAACTCTGATATGCTTATTTGAGGTGTATATTAAAGAAAATACACATTAAATAAATTTAAATTAAGAAAACTAATGTAGAAATAATTAAAATTAAATGATAAGGGAAAGATGCCCATCTTCATTACGTTTTTTTTTTCTCTGTCGTCGACAGTTGTTCTGATTTCACCCCTATGTAGACTATTTTAGGAAGGAAAAAGATTTTTTTTTTTAATTAAAAATGGCCTTTGACTTGTTTTTTGTAGTGCAGCTGAACTCTGAACTCATGCACATAATACTGAAACTCACCATTTAGCCTATTCTGCTTCTAAGTAAAGAGAAGTCTTCTACTTCTAAGAAAATACTTATCTGCAATTATTCGGCCGAAGCCGAATATTCGGTTTAGATGCCGAATCATCGAATACCGAATCAACTATTCGGTCAATCCTTAGTCCAGACCATGAGTCGGGTCAAATTCAGTTTGTCCGACCCGATGCAGCACTCTACTTGTCATCCAACCCAACCCCAACAAAATAATTTTTGTCCTCCGTATTCTTAACCAAACCCGAAATACTCCAAACCAAGCTGACTGTAAATCCACAATCAGTGAAAATTGGTCCACAATTTAATTTAATACAGTTATAAAAAAAAAATAGCATATGATCATAACTTCAAGATAAATTTTACCTTTAATGTTGAAAAATAAACACAGACCTGCCAACCTTTGAAAATGAGAAATCGTAGCACACAAAATTAAAATTAATCTGGAAGTTGGTTGGTTGGTTTTTCATGTTTCACGGCTATTTTTTTACATTCGTAAAAATAATAAGGTTTCAGTCTTCAACTCACTATAGTAAATTTTTTCCTCTGAAAATTATTAAACGATTTGTACAACTTCTTCTCGTTTTGCAGTCCCCCCCTTTTTTTTAAACATTTGTAAAAGAAGCCTAGTTCTAATTTTTTAGCCCAGTGCATTAAATTTTGACGAAATTTGCAATTTGTATTCTGCGATCATTTCACGACATTCACAATTTTTTTCCACAATCGTAATTCACTTTTCTCTATTACGATTCTTTCTTGAAATCCTTGAATGAATGAATTTTTACCTCAAACTTTTGACGAAATCCGCATTTTTTACCGCGATCCTTTGGCAAAATTCGTGTTTTCTTTCCACGAAAAAATCGTAGTTTGAGACCGATTTTCGTAGCATCGTAGTTTATAGATCCAAATCGTAGCAACTATGATTTTTTCGTAGCAGTTGGCAGGTCTGTAAACACGCCAAGAGTCATCCATGTATCAAATATATAGACTTTTATCTAAAAAAATTTGGACTTTTTTTTTTTTCGAAAAATTGGGTTCACCTGAACCCAACCTGCAAGAATTAAAATTCAATCAGAAATCGAATCATACCTAGAAGATATAGTTTAGTCAATTTGACTTGCAAAGAAAAAAATGAACTCCAACTCGACCCAACCCGACCGGGCCGAAATTCGAAAGTCAAAATGTTTTCCCCGACGACATTGAATTTTGACCCCGACGTGGGGGCCAGGTGTGCCCAACTGGGGGGCATATCCCCCTCCCGGAACCCCCTCTGGCGCCGCCCTTGCTGCAATATTTGAAATATCTAAACGAGGTATTACCAACTTTATAAAATTTATAAATACTAAGTAGCATCAGAAAAGGAAATGGGTAGATAATAAATATCTGTGGCTTTACTTTAGGCCTCTTACACAATAAATAAATTTATATGATGACATTACATTTTAAAATCAGATAATATATGGAAAACAGTTAACGATATTGGGGGGGGGGGGAAGGGAAAATAGAGAAAAGGTGTTCTGATGGGGAATAATGTATACTTAAAATTGATAAAAATAAGAATCATGAAATGCTTCTTGTGTATTGTGTTATCCATAAAAAGAAAATTTAGTGTCCAGAACAAGAGGTTTTCCACCAATTCTTAAAATGTTACAAAAATGAATTATAAAATGTGTGAGTATTATCAGTTTTAATGCTAAATATAAGTCATTCTTTAAGATATTCTGAGAAGTTGCAGAATGTATAATACTTTTCTTTAATTGAGGGAAGTTGGAAAAGTACAATAAACGTCATTTTGGCACAAAAGCGAAGATGTATACAAAAAGATTCTCATTCTCAAAAAAAGAGTCATTTCATTTATAGAATTATGTTAAAAACACATCTGTGACACAAGATTCACCTTTTCAATAAGTTAAAAAAATGTAAAAGGATTAGTGATTGTTAAGGTTCTTTTATGGCTCCATCTTGTAATAGAGTTAACTTTTTCAGTAATAAGATACATAATTTATAGAGTGACATGGGGGGGGGGGGGGCATGGTTATTTTATGGATGCTTTGGTGGTAGCAGTAAAAGGTTGGGAAACACTGTTTTAGAGTGAGTAAAGCTGCTTTTTAGATGTTCAAGATTACGATGACTTCATCTGCAAATAATCATCTATATAAATACAGCACAGAACCATTTATCTGGAATGGTTGGGGCCAGATGTATTCTGGATAATTGGTTTTTCCAGTTAACTGGTTGGGAATTAAAGCAGCATCCATTTGATAAGTTTTGTGTAATATATGTGGTTGTAGCATTATTTCGGATTTTAAATTATTAGATTACTTGGATTAAAAATCAGCAAGAAAGATCAAAAGTTAATCAGAGTTTGAAAGAAGATAACTTATCAGAATCCCTTGGGAACAAAAATTCTTCTATTTCTTCTGCATAAAAAGTAAAACATCTAAAATACAACTAAATATGTTTCCATTTCAAATACTAGATGTTGTCATCAAATTATACAATTGTTTCAAACAATGCATAAACTGGCAATATATGACACTTTTTTCTGCAAAGATTCTGAAATCGGTCTATTAGAAATAGCATTCTGGATAACTGGTTTTCCGGTTAACTGGTTTCCGGATAAATGGTTCCATACTGTAGTGTCTTTCATGGAAATAATGATGATAATATAATTTGGTTTTAAAGTATAAAGGTGTCAGAGGAGAAGAAAATAGCAATTCGTTATGAATTAAAAACTTTAATATCGAAATAAAAATGCAAAAAAAGAATGTTTGACTTTTTTTCATTTGTCAGAGGCGATTATTTTCTGAACAAATTTTCTGGGAGTTGCGTTGTTGTTTAACAATGGGAACAACTTTTGGGGACAGCTTATAGGTCAAAATTAACATTTTTACCTACTGGCCACTGCACTGATTTTTTTCACTGGCCAGTAACAAAGGTATGTACACTCCATAAAAAATTGTGTTTTTTCTAACTATCAACATTGTAATTTACTAATATATATTACTTACCATTCGATATGATCACTCCCAACTGAAAAATTTTATTTTTACTATTAATTGCAATGAAATAAATTCACAGGAAATTTTCAAAAAGGTTACAGTACAGGGAGACCCCCGCCCCCCCATCGGCACTAACTAATATGCATTTTTCTGGGACCATTTAACGAATTTCGCGATCTTTTGACGAAATTCACGTTTTTTCGTGACCTTTTGCAAAATCTGCGTTTTTTCGCGATCTTTTGATGAAATTCACGTTTTTTCGTGACCTTTTGCATAATCAGCGTTTTTTCCGCGATCTTTTCACAAAATTGCCTTTTTTTTTGTAATCTTTTAACAAAATGTGTGGGTTTTTTTCGCCATTCTTTGAAAATATTTGCATTTTTTCAAGATTTTTTGACGAAATTTGCGTTTTTAGGCGATCTTTTGACGAAATTTGCGTTTTTTCCGCAATCTTTTGATGAAATGTATTTTTTCCGCAATCTTTTCGTGAAATTTGCGTTTTTTTCTCGATCTTTTGACGAAAGTTGTGTTTTTTCCGCGATCTTTTCACGAAAACTGCGTTTTTCTGCGATCTTTTCACGAAATTTGCGTTTTTTCTGCGATCTTATCTCGAAATTTGCGTTTTTCCGCGATCTTTTATGAAATTTGTGTTTTTTCTGCAATCTTTTCGTGAAATTTGCGTTTTTTTCACGATCTTTTGACGAAAGTTGCGTTTTATCCGCGATCTTTTCACGAATTTTGTGTTTTTACCGCGATCTTTTCACGAACTTTGCGTTTTATCCGCGATCTTTTCACGAAATTTGCGTTTTTCCGTGATACTTTGAAGAATTTTGTAATTCTTTTTCGCGATTCTTTGTCGAAATTTGCGTTTTTTCCGCGATGGCGAAATTTACGTTTTTCCGCGATTTTGTCACTCAAGTTGCGTTTTCTCCGCTATCTTTTCACGAAATTTGCGTTTTTCCTCGATCTTTTAACGAATTTTGTGTTTTTTCCGCGATCTTTTCACGAATTTTACGTTTTTTCCACGATCTTTTAACGAAATTTGCGTTTTTCCGCGATACTTTGAAGAATTTTGTGATTCTTTTTCGCGATTCTTTGCCGAAATTGTCGATTTCTCCGCAATCTTTTAACGAAATTTGTGTTTTTTCCGCGATTTTTTGACGAAATTTGTGTTCTTCCACGATCTTCATTTTCAGGAGTACAAGCTAATTTCAAAAGAATTCTAAGAAAGGAGAATGAAAATATTTTTCTATACTCATAGTTCGGAACCACTTACATACACAGGGAATGTAAAGTAAAAAAAAAAACCTGACAAGGTCAAGAAACCGACGCCGGTTTACGGAGAGTTCCGGTTAAATGAGGGTCGAATAATCGAAGTTTTACTTTAAATTGAACTAATGATTTTTTAATGTCACCGGTAACTGACAATCCTGAATTTTTCTTCCAGTGATGAAGATACTTCAATTTGACATTGTGACACAGATATTATCAACCAGTGGCGCAGACCCTGAAAAATATCTGCAGACCTCGCAATATCTCGGCAGACCCTGCAAAATGTGTTTAAAATATCACTTAAAATCTGAGCCGCCGACCTTTTGTTTTCTCCGCGATTATATCAATTATCGGAGGCGCGGAGAATCAAATCAGTTGACCCTTGACCGTCACATACGCATTGTGTGTTTACCATGCATGCGTTCGTGGATGGTATAAAAATAACCCCCGCAAGTTGTACCTAGCCTTTTGTTCTGATTTTTTCAGAAGTGCTCTTTATAATAAATCTCCTGATTCCACGAAGCAAGTGTTCTCCTGCGGCCTGTGGTAGCAGCTTAGCTTAGCCAAAGTGTGAATTCATTTTCCTCCAAGTTTGTTTGAAGTTAATGCGTACCATAATTTCGTGAAGAAACGCCGCGATGCATACAAGTTTAAAAGTTAAAAATATCCTTTGTGCAGCACTTCTGCTGGGGTGGAAGGTACGGTGATTTATTTTTTCTTTCCCTGCAGCAACAACTATTGCAGGGGTGATTCTGTTCCAAATTTTCCAAAAATTTAAGGCATTCAGTTCGAACATTTTTAAAAATCGGTCATCAGTCCGAAAATTCGGATATAAAAAAAAATATTAAGAATTTCGGCAAATGGTCGCCAAAAAAAATTTTTTTGCCCATCATTTGCAGAAAAAATAGTTAATTTCGTCAAAAGATTGTGGAATGGGCAAATTTTGTGTCAAAAGATATTGAAAAAAACAATTGCATCAAGGAATCTCAGAATTAGCAAGAATTTCGTGAAAGGAGTGCAAAAAAAACCGTCAATTTCATCAAAAGGCCGCGAAAAAAACGCAATTCTCGCCAAAGGACCCCAGAAAAAACGCAAATTTCGTCAAAGGATAGAGGGAAAAATGAAAATTTTGTCAAAGGATTGCGTCAAAGAATCGCGAAAAAAAAAAAAAAAAAATTGCCAAAGGATCGCGGAAAAAAACAATATCATCAAAGGATTGCAGAAAAAATGTGAATTTCGTCAAAAGGCCTTGGAAAATAAGCAAATTTTTGTCAAAGGGCCGCTGAAAAACACGAATTTCGTCAAAGAATCGAGGAAAAAAAGCGAATTTCGTCATCATTTTTAATTTTGATTACAGTTTTTTTTTTTTTTTTTTAAATACTTTTAACTTTGAAACCAGTTTCGAAAGTGAAAGTATCCCCGAAAAAAAAAAAAAAAAAAAAACTACAAAGGAAATCGAAAAAGTAGCAAAACAGCCTTTGAGTTCAACCTCAGCTAGCCAATTCAAAAACTAGTATGTTGTGGCCATCACAAAACTTTCTTCTATCTCATACATGCCAATACTTCTAAAATTCGCTATCACAGTGCCAAATTAAATGGCAATCTGTGCTCTTCATGAGAATTCTAAAAAGATGAAATTCTGTGCATTAGTTCTCGAGGTATGAATGTTGCTGAAATCCTGTAAATCCAGCATAGCAGCGCCACCTATTTGTTTATGTACACCAGAGTTTAATTATCATCAACTTATGTCAACGTCTAACTGAATATGAAGTTTGAGGAAAATTCGTGCATTAGTTCTTGAGATAGAGCTATTGCACAAATCATGACAAATGCAGCACAGCAGCGCCACCTGTTGAGCGATTTACATCAACACATAATCAGCAGCAATATTATTCAAGTTATACTTAAATCTGAAATTTGATGAAAATTCATCCATTAGTTCTTGAGATAGAGCTATTGAGGAAATAGTGCAAAATGCAGCACAGCAGCGCCACCTATTGGACGATCTACACCAACACATAGTCAGCATCATTTCATATCAAAGAGTAATTGAATCTGAAGTTTGATGAAAATGTGTCCATTAGTTCTTGAGATGGAGCTATTGCAGAAATCGTGTAAATCCTGCAAAATGCAGCATAGCAGCGCTACCTGTTGGGCGATTTACACTAAAACATAAACAGCATCCATTCATGTCAAGGACTAACGGAATCTGAAGTTTTATGAAAATCCATGCATTAGTTCTTGAGATACAGCTATTGCGGAAATCAGGAAAAATGCAGCATAGCAGCGCTACCTGTTGAGCGATTTACACCAAAAACTAATCAGCACCAATTTATATCAGGGACTACCTGAATATAAATTTTTATTAAATTCCGTGCATTTAGTTCTTGAGCTAGAGCGCTCCAAAATTTGTGCCACATACATATAGACGGACAGACAGACAGACATTTTGTAAAAACATGTTTTTTGGAATCTCTGACCCATAAAACGTGTAAATCCGTCGAAAACAGGAATTCCGAAATTTTCATGAATCCAATACTTTCTTCTTGTAAAGACAGAAGAAAGTAATTAAGAAATAAAATAATACAAAAATATTGAAATGCAAACGAGATATCTTTAAAAATTTCTTCCACTGGTTTAACATTAGCGAGCGGGTGTTTTCAATACAAGTCCTTAATCCATCCTACTCATGTGAAAAACAGATGAAGCAACTGGATTCTGATTGCATTTTCAATTTGAAAATCGCTGAGAAACGGCCCGTGTTTCCTCAGGATATCCCTTTTTAGGTGCGTTCGTAATTATATAAATACGTAGCACCTATAGTCGTCGTTCAGTCCGTCCGTCCGTCCGTCTGTCCGCATGTAACAGAGCAAAAACTACCCAACCGAATGGTCTGAAATTTCAAATATATGATTGTTGCAAAATTTTGTCGAGCCATTTCAAATTTTATGAAAATCGGATGTATAGTTTAATTACAGGGACAGTCAAAAGTTTTTCTTTACATTACGGCCAATGGGAAAAATTATTGCAAGTGCATTTTAATGATATTAGAGCCTTCCGAATGATCTGAAATTTTAAAGATATAACTGTTGCAAAATTTTGTCGAGCCATTTCAAATTTTAGGAAAATCGGATGTATAGTTTAATTACAGGGACAGTCAAAAGTTTTTCTTTACATTACGGCCAATGGGAAAAATTATTGCAAGTGCATTTTAATGATATTAGAGCCTTCCGAATGATCTGAAATTTTAAAGATATAACTGTTGCAAAATTTTGTCGAGCCATTTCAAATTTTAGGAAAATCGGATGCATAGTTTAATTACAGGGACAGTCAAAAGTTTTTCTTTACATTACGACCAATGGGAAAAATTATTGCAAGTGCATTTTAATGATATTACAGCCTTCCGAATGGTCTGAAATTTTAAAGATATAATTGTTGCAAAGTTTTGTTGAGCTATTTCAAATTTTAGGAAAATCGGATGTATAGTTTAATTACAGGGACAGTCAAAAGTGTTCCGTTACATTACGGGGAATGGGAAAAAATTATTGGAAGTGCATTTTAATGATGTATCAGACTATGCGCTTTATGAAGTGCAAAAAAGTATACATTCAGTACAATATGGGGTGCAAAAAATAATTATAAAACTAGTTATTGTACGAACGCACCTCATTTGCCACGTTTGACGAGCAATTTCCAACTTGTTACTTTCTTCTATCTTTACAAGAAGAAAGTATTGGATTCATGAAAATTTTCGAATTCCGGTTTTTGACGGATTTACATGTTTTGTGGGTCAGAGATTACAAAAAACATGTTTTTACAAAATGTCTGTCTGTGAGTCTGTGACTCTGTCTCAGGGACCTCGCTAAGGGCGGGGGGGGGGGGGGACAGGGAGGGACCCTCCCCCCCCCCCCCCAAAATGTTCGTGAATGCTGTTACACTTGGCAAATTTACAAACTTAGTTGGTGAACTTATGTACAACTTTATTAAAGAACTATAATACATTTTCTATTTCTGACAGACTTTGCAAAAACCACAAATGTAATTGGGTATATTATTAAACTTTTTACGAATAAGAACTAGATTACATTTTCTAATTGTGGTAACTTGGTAAAGTTATAAAACGAGTAGGCAAATACTGATATTTAACTTGGCAATTTAAGGTCCTCTCCCCCACCAATAAAAAGTCTTTGCGATGGCGCTGTTCTGTCTGTATGTATGTGGGACATTCTCACCATCTTTTGACTTTCATGTCCCTGAATAATAATTTTTTATTTAATACACTTTTTTGCATTTTTTTTTATTTCATATACTGGGAAACAACTCATTGCATAATTGTATAACAATATTTACGAGATAAATAAGTTTTGGATGATGTTGGGGATCCAAATACCAGGAAAACTCATCTACCGTCCCGTGTCCCTGATGCTGATTTTTAAGTTTGAAGCTGTCTGGATAAAATTGTTTCAATAAAAATAATTCACTGTAATTTTTTTCTGAAACTGGAACTATTGCTTTATATAAATATGTAGCTAAAAATTAACCTGCACACATTTTTAGGGTTGTTATTATTTTTTAAACTCTGTCCCTGGGTTTTTGATTCCTTACCATCCCTCTTCTAAAATTATACAGAAAATCATTTCAGATGCAGCCGCAGAATTTTTTTCAAGTTTTTTCTCATGCAGTTCTCATGCAGTCTCAAGTATGCTAGAGAAACAATGTCTAAAATTCATTGGCAGGAAATTTACTGTAGAATTTAAATGAGCATTTAAATATCAATTTCAAGCATCATGGCTTTATTGGTAGTCTCACCGTCCCCAAGGTTTATTCCTGCACTTTTCGAGGTAAATTAAAAAAAAAAAATTTATATAATCCAATGTTAACAACTGTTTCTAAAAATCAATGAGCATTGTGGCTATCACTTAGTCTTAACATGATTTTCCTAAAAATAGGTAGTAATTTTCCTTACCGTTCCATCCTTACCATTCCGTCCCTTTTTTCCAATACCATCCCCTTTATTTTACCTTACCGTCCCTTCTTTAACACCCCTTTAAGACAATGTTATACAAAAATTCTGTATTAAAAGTACTACATTGTTAGTATTTCTTATTTGAATGCCCTGTGGGTAGTATGCAAATTCAGTATAAGTAAAAATTTAAAAGAAAATAAAAAGTTATAGGGGTAAAATGGTAAGGAAAATTAAACTCGCAAGTTTAACTTAAACCTCAGTTAAATAAAAAAATTTTCGCTGCTGACCATTTTTTCTTTATTTTGAATCATTAAGGCATTCGTCTATCAGATTAAAATGTTATTTTAGCAAGTTTAATTTTGTCAGATTTTTTCCCCAAAAGTAAAAAGATTGTGAGAATGCCCCATGTATGAGACACAAATTTTGTAAGTGCTCTAGCTGAAGAACTAATGCACAGAATTTAATAAAAATTTATATTCAAGTAGTCCCTGATATAAATTGGTGCTGATTAGTTTTTGGTGTAAATCACCCAACAGGTGGCTCTGCTATGCTGCATTTTCTCGGTTTCCGCAATAGCTGTATCTCAAGAACTAATGCACGGATTTTCATAAAACCTCAGATTCTGTTAGTCCTTGACATGAATGGATGCTGTTTATGTTTTGGTGTAAATCGCCCAACAGGTAGTGCTGCTATGCTGCATTTTGCAGGATTTACACGATTTCTGCAATAGCTCTATCTCAAGTACTAATGGACACTTTTTCATCAAACTTCAGACTCAGTTGCTTTTTGATATGAAATAATGCTGACTATGTGTTGGTGTAAATCGCCCAATAGGTGGCGCTGCTGTGCTGCATTTTGCACTATTTTCTCAATAGATCTATCTCAAGAACTAATGCACGAATTTTCATCAAACTTCAGATTTAAGTATAACTTGATTAATATTGCTGCTGATTATGTGTTGGTGTAAATCGCTTAACAGGTGGCGCTGCTATGCTGCACTTGTCATGATTTGCGCAATAGCTCTATCTCAAGAACTAATGCACGAATTTTCCTCAAACTTCATATTCAGTTAGACGTTGACATAAAATGATGATAATTAGGTTCTGGTGTAAATAACCCAATAGGTGGTGCTGCTAGGTTGCATTATGCTGGATAGACATAATTTCAGCGACAGTCATACCTCGAGAACTAATGCACAGAATTTCACCTTTTTAGAATTCTCAAGGTGAGCACAGATTGCCATTTAATTTGGCACTGTGATAGTGAATTTTGAAGTATTGACATGCATGAGATAGAAGAAAGTTTTGTGATGACCACAACATACTATTTAAAGTTATGCTTTCATTACAATTCAAATGGACATTAAAGGACGATGTTAATAAAAAATTAAGTATTATCCTGCCCAAAAAATAATTGATGTGTTTAAAATAAATATTCCTTTTCCTCATTTTTGCTTCACAAAATATTTTTTTTGTTGAAACTGTTTCTATATGTATACCAAAATATTTATCAATAGAATGCTTATTTGATTCTCGGAAATAAACAAACCGTAAGTGGTGGTGAGGTGGTGATCTTTTTTTTTTTCTAGTGAGTCTAATAGAGGACTATTTTATGGGTGGCTATAAATTTCTTAAAATTTGTTATATTTTAATAAAAATTTGATAAACAGCCCAATTTATTATTATTGCAACTTGCTAAAAATTTGAACAAAATTGACCATTTAACAACAAAAATACCAATTATTTTTTTTTTTTTTAATAGTAAGGAAAAGAAGGATTTTGCTTTAGGCTCTTTTTGTTTTAATCGATTTTCTCAGCAACTTTTTTCCAACAACGCAAAACTTTGACATATTCTTGGAATCTTTTTTACACATAAAAGAATAAAATTTGTAGATATGCTACTGAAATGATTTGGAATTGAAAAATGTGTTCCGTTTGCCAATAAATATCATTTTGAATTTAAAACATATTTGTGAGTCGCAATGAATAAAAATAAACTTTATTGTAAAGAGGACAAAATTTGCTATATTGGGATATTATTAATACTAATTATATTAATAATTATATCAATACTAATTGTAATTAATATTAATATGAATGTAAAAAAAATCACTGTGATCCTTTAATGAAATTGCAGTTTTTTCCATGATCTTTTGACTAAATTTGCTTTCTTTTCTCGCAATCTTTCAATGAAATTTTTGGTTTTTTACGATTATTGGACGAAATTTGCGTTTTTTCGGTGATTATTTGGCGAAATTTGTGGTTTTTCTGCAATTAATCAACGAAATTTTTTCGATCTTTAGACAAAATTTTCGTGTTTATTCACAATCCTTTGACAAAATTTGCATTTTTCCACGATTCTTTGAGGAAATTTGCATTTTTTTTTTTTTTTTTTTTTTTTTTGCGATACTTTGACAAAATTTGCATTTCGTCCCGCGATCCTTCGACAAAATTTGTGTCTTTTCCCATGATCTTTTGACGAAATTTGCAACTTTTTCTGCGAATGATTCACGAAATTCAATTCTTTTCAGCGACCATTTGACAAAGTTTGCAATATTTTTTACGTCTGAATTTTCAGACTGATGAAAACTCAGATTTTTTTTCAATTTTCGGAGCCAAACTATTAATATAAATATTATGTTTTCATTTGCCATAAATTTACAATTGGAGTAGGTTAAGTGCAAATTTTAAAATTTTTGATTGGTGAAAATATTTCATTTATTAACAATTTAATTTCATGAGTCACTATCATTTGCATTTCTCTGTTAACTATTATGTTTTAGTAAAAAAAGTAATTAATATGTCGGAATCCATAGCCTTATACACTGGATAAAAGTAAAGATAGAAGTTATCCTATAAATTGTTGGCGTGTAAAATTTGTAGCCCTAGCCACCAGTGATGTAGTCGTAAAAAAGCCATAGGTTATAGGCTATAAGCAGAGGGTCAGGGTATACGCTAAATTGATGATATAGCACAAAATTAGCACTCGCCAATAGTCAAGTAACAGTTAAAACATGGCGATTAACTTTATTGTCCTCACTCGCCAAACTTAATGGACACCACTCACCGAACGTGATGGTTGAAAGATGTATCGATGCCAGGGAGGAAAGGAGTGAAATTTGTTTGGAATTTACGGCGTCTGGAGCAGCGATTCTCCCGAATGTAAGAAAAGAAAGTGACAGAGATGATTCTTTTTCGAAAATTTAAATCCGAAAATTCGGGTGAAAAAATATCGCTAATTTCGACATGGTCGCCGAAAAAAATCAATTCGTCAATCGTTCGCAGAAAAAAAAATCACCAATTTCGTCAAAGAATCACTGGGGAAAACGCGAATTTCGTCTAAGGATCGCGAAAAGATCCGAATTTCGACTAAGGATCACTTATAAAATGCGAATTCTCAAAGAATCACAGAGAAAATGCAAATTTCGTCAAAAGATCGCAGATAAAAAGCAAATTTCGTCAAAAGCAGGGATGATTCCAAGAGAAAAAAATCTGAAATTTACAGCAAATTTTCTGAAAGATTACAGCAGAGGGGGAGGGGGATCCCCTCCCGGCACTAATTATGCATTTTTTAGCGGCTCTGACGAAATTCGCATTTTTTTGCGATCCTTTGACGAAATTCACGTTTTTGCCACGATATTTGACGAATTTCACGTTTTTTCGTGATATTTGCGTCTTTTTCGTGATCCTTTGCCGAAATTCGCGTTCTTTCCGCGATCCTTTGCCAAAATTCACATTCTTTCCGCGATCCGTTGCTGAAATTCGCGTTCTTTCCGCAATCCTTTGCCAAAATTCACGTTCTTTCCGCGATCCGTTGCTGAAATTCGCGTTCTTTCTGCGACATTTTGCGAAATTCGCATTTTTTTCACGATATTTGACAAAGTTTGTGTTTTTTCGCAGTATTTGCATTTTTCCCCAGATCTGTTGAAGAAATTTGTGTTTTTTGAGCAATTCTATGAAGAAATTCACATTTTTTCGCCATCCTTTGACGAAATTTGCATGTTTTTCGCGATCCTCTGACCAAATTCACAATTTTTTCCGCAAACGATTGACAAAATTGATTCTTTTTGGCGGCCATTTGTCGAAATTCGTTATATTTTCCCATGCTACTTTTTATGTCTGATTTTTCGGACTGATGACCGATCTTTTAAAATTTTCGGAACTACATTAAATTTTCGAAACAGAATCACCCCTAGTCAAAAGATCGCCAAAAACCGCAAATTTCTTCAAAGAATGGCGACAAAAAACACAAATTTCGTTAAGGCTGTTCTTAACTGCTTTGCTCAACAAACGCAAAATGTTTTGACACATTTACAAATTCATTTTTTAACGGAAAGCTATAAAATTGGAAAGCCTGGACATGGAAACGATTTGGAATTGAACTGTTTTTTCCATTTTTTGATCAATCAATTACCTATTGAATTATAAGCGTTTTCGATCACGTGACAAACCCGGTTTTCACCTGCTCTTTCTCCCTTCGCACAGAAATTCAGTTCAACACGCCCACTTTGACGCTATTTTCTGAAAGATCTACTGCGTTTGCAAAAAAATGGAAAAAACAGCTCAATTACATAGTTTCTGAACAACAACACCTGCTAGTTTCATGCATTTTTGATCAAAAACAAATTAAAACTTATGTCAGAAGTTGCCCTTTTGGATTTGAGATTAAATGTTCTCGGAAAAAAAACATGAATTTCGCCAAAAGATCACAAAAATGCAAATTTCGTCAAAAGATCGCGGGAAAAACGCAAATTTCGTCAAAGGATCGTAAAAAAAACAAAAAAAAACACGAATTTCGCCAAAGAGCTGCAGAAAAAACGCATAGATAGTGCCCCCCTCCCCCCTGTATGCTATAACCTTTTAAAAAATTTGCTGTGAATTTCAGAATTTTTTTAAAATTCAGAATCACCCCTGGAAAGCAGATAACTAATTTTTATTACACTAGATTAATTTTAACACAATTATTCTGATTGGTAAATATCTAATATAATTTTTATTGGTTCAAATGTCATGAAACTCTCTCTGCTGAAGGTGGAAGGGGGTTAATTGCACTTTTGGCTGTCCATTTTGTTATTTGATTTGTTAGAGAAACTAAAAACTGATAAATTCAAAGAAAAAAAATTGTAACAAACATTGTTGAGATTTTGATAACAATTGCTCCAAGCAGTAGAGAGAGCGTGGAGCAGTGCGAAAAACAATATAAAGGACAAAATTGTATATGTAAATAAAGTCACGCTGCATAATCTCCTAAGGGTTAAACAATCAAACTCAATTAAATGAATATGATCCTAATGCAGCAATAAAACTTTGGTGGGAAGACTGTTAGGTCACCAAGACCTAATGTGAATGATAAATATTAGTGTTAAAAAAATCACTTTTTGTAATACTTTAATTTTATTGCAATTAATAGTAAAAATAAAATGTTCAAGATTTTATTAAAATAATTCTTAAAATATATTTTAATTTTCTTGTCTCTTTTATACATTGCATCAAGTATGTCTAAATATCTTCAAATACCTGTTTGGCTTTCATTTTGACTGCAGTAATTTCTTGATTATATTTTTCTGTTAGATGCAATCCTATCGCATGGTAAGTAAAATATATCAGTAAGTTACAATGTTGATAGTTAGAAAAAATACAATTTTGTATGAAGTATTCATAACTTTGTTACTGGCCAGTGGTTAAAAAAATCTGGCCAGTGAAAAAAATCAGTGTACTGGCCAGTGGCCATTAGGTAAAAACGTTAATTTTGACCTATAATTGATGAACATCATGCCTAGGGTATATGCTTCAGCTTTATTTGAGAAACAGAGAGTATACAGTGCTTCTTTAAAAAATCCATAAGGTATACAGCATATACCCATGTATACCCTCCACTACATCCCTGCTGGCCATGAAGATTAGTAGTAGGAGGCAAAAAATATCTTCTAATTTCCTTTGCTCTATTGACTTCAAACTGGTATAGTGATGTTTTTAATGAAGCTATATCTGGTAGCATTTTGTATGTACTAGTGCCATCTAAAAGTAGTCTAAAATGTTCTGAATTCACATTAGAATGCTCAAACTGCATTGGTGGGTTGCAAAAATCTCTAAGGTGGCAAACAGTATCATTTAATTTTCTTTGTTCTATCAACCTACAATTTGATACAATAATGTTTTTAGTGTAGCGATATACAGATATCTAGTAATATTTTGTATATGTTATCTAAAAGGGGTAAGTGGTCTAAAATCTTCTCAATTTGCATTAAAATGTTCAAATTGCATCAGCTGACAGAAAAATGATATTCGATTTCGATTCTAAATCTTTTCAATAATAAAGCCTGTAATTTTTGCTTAATGTCATTAATATAATAAATTGTTTGTAAAAAAAATTCATGTTGTTGAGCTGCCTGAAAAAATATATACAGTGAATTCTCGATAAGTCGAAGTTTTTACGAAGTCCCGGCCCCTTTATTACAATTCAATATTAAACTTTCTCGTTCTGTCGAAGTCTACATCTTTTAAGTCGATTTTTTTACCAATTGAGAAAAAACAGTAATTCGACTAATTTCTTAATTTTTCAGCCACAGCTCAAAAATACACTTTCTGCTAGTTAAAACTTTTCTGCACTTCTTCGCTGGCTTTGAAAGGTGCTATTTTTATTTCCTACATCAGACAGTGTGGAGCATCTGCGAGTTTGGAATTCCAGCAGAAATCGTCCCATCCCCCCACCCCATTCATTTCTCTTTTACGCATTCCCTTTTCTCAACATTATAGGTCAAAATTAACATTTTTACCTACTGGCCAGTAACAAAGTTATGTATGCTCCATACAAAATTATGTTTTTTCTAACTATCAACATTGTATTTTATTAATATATATTACTTACCATTCGATATGATTACACTCAACTGAAAAATTTTATTTTTTACTATTAATTGCAATGAAATAAATTCACAGGAAATTTTCAGAAAGGTTACAGCAGAGAGGGACCCCCCCCCCCCCCCCCCGACACTAACTAATATACATTTTTCTGCGACTATTTAACGAATTTCATGTTTTTTTCGCGATCTTTTGACGAAATCTGCGTTTTTTCCGCAATCTTTTAACGAAATTTGTGGGGGTTTTTTTCGCCATTCCTTGAAAATATTTGCATTTTTTCGAGATTTTTTGACGAAATTTGCATTCTTTCCGCGATCTTTTGATGAAATTTATGTTTTTTTTTCACAACCTTTTGACGAAATTTGTTTTTTCCGCAATCTTTTGACGAAAGTTACATTTTTTCCACGATCTTTTGACGAAAGTTGCGTTTCTTCCGCGATCTTTTCACGAAATTTGCGTTTTTTACGCGATCTTTTCATGAAATTTGCATTTTTTCCACGCTCTTTCCACAAAATTTGCATTTTTTCCGCGCTCTTTCACAAAATTTTGCTTTTTTTCTGCGATCTTTTCACGAATTTTGTGTTTTTTCTGCGATCTTTTCACGAATTTTGCATTTTATCCGCGATCTTTTCACGAATTTTGCGTTTTTCCGCGATCTGTTCACGAAATTTGCATTTTTTTCCACAATACTTTGAAGAATTTTGTGATTCTTTGACTAAATTTGCGTTTTTTCCGCGATTGTTTCACGAAATTTGTGTCTTTTCCACGATTTTGTCACGAAAGTTGATTTTCTCCGTGATCTTTTCACGAAATTTGCATTTTTAGCGATACCAGTAAGAATTTTGTGATTCTTTTTCGCGATTCTTTGACGAAATTTGCGTTTTTTCTGCGATTTTTTGACGAAATTCGCGTTTTTTACATGGTCTTTGGGCGAAATTCATGTTTTTTCGCGATTCTTTGACGGAATTGTTAGGGAAATATGTTTTGGTTAAAATTTTATGTTGTTTTTGTCCACTAGATGGCAGGCTATCTTTTCCCACCAGATGGCAGGATAGTTTGTCCTCCAGATGGCAGGGTTGTTGCACTGGATGGCTTCAGTATGTTTTTGGAAGTGGTCTCTGGTTGACTGTTGGGTTTTGATGGTTGGACTGCTCTGGGTAGTTGGTATTTGAGAGATGTGGAGCATTATGATTATTATGTTTTCCTATGCTGTGTTTTGTTCATTTTAGTTTGTTTGTCTTGTCAAGTAGGCAAGCAAATAAAGTTATTTTCAGCTGACGTGATAGTGATTAATTATGAGTTTGTTTATTCTTACCTGACCTCTGTTACAGAATTGGTGATTTTTTTCGCCGACCATATCGAAATTAGCGATATTTTTATGTCCGAATTTTGGGACTGATGACCGGGTTTTTTTTTTTTCGGAACCGAATGCCTTAAATTTTCGGAAAATTTGAGGCAAAATCACCCCTGCTACTTTTTTGCTTACGTTCGAGAGAATCGCCGATCTGGAAGCCGTAAATTCCGAACGAATTTCACCCCTTTCCTCCATGCCATCGATCTTTCAACCATCGCGTTTTTCGAGTGGTACCCATTGCGTTTGGCGAGTGAGGACAATAAAGTTAATCGCCAAAATTTAAGTGTTACTCGACGCCTGGCGAGTGCTAATTTTGTGCTATACTCAACATCTATTCTTCAGAAACAGAGCAGGTGGCTAAGTGAATTCTAATTGGTCAAATTTCCTATGCTTTTATGCAAGGATTTTTTTTTTCGATTCTATTGAGATTTCATTGAAGTTCATTACTTTAATGTTGAGTCTTGTTATTTTAGTGTTTATTGCTTTCACATCGTGATACGTTTTCTGTTGGGTCTTTCAAAATGTCGAAGCAGAAATTACACATTCTTACTTTAGAACAAAAAGTAAATTTAATAAAAGATATTGAAGACAATCCTAATTTAAAGAAAAAAAATATAGCCTTGAAATATGGTATCCCTCCCAACACGCTATCTACTATACTGAAAGACAGGGACCCGGAGCTGGAGCTGGAGCCGGAGCTCTCCGGAGCTGTGTTTTCCCTGGAGCTGGAGCTCTAAATTTTCCCCAGCTCCAGGGCTCCTTTAGTTTTTGTAATATTCTTTTAAATCTTTTTTTTTTCAGTCTTTTAAATTTCTAGGCTTAAAATATTTTAATTACATCATTATTCAGTATTTTAATTATATCATTTTTTAGATTTTTATTATTATTAGAGAAGGAAACCTTCTCAAAACATGGTAACACTACTTTACTTCTACTTTCTACTTGAACTAACAAGGGAACCACTTTTGGTGTTGCTCGCACCTAGCATCGAGACCTGGTGCGTTTTGTAGCCCTATACATAAAAGTTAGAGAACCGAAAAAATTTCTCGGTTAAAATAATATTTTATATCCTTTTTATACTTTTAATTTTTTATTATTACACTTTTATTTGTTTATTTCACGCCAAAAGTGAGTTAAGTTGCCAAATAGGGATGCAACGGATATCCGGTAAATATCCGATATCCGGCTGATTTTTCAATATCCGAAATATCATCGGATATCCGAATCACAATCACCGGATATCCGACTTCTCTGCCGGATATCCGGCAGAGAGCAGCAAAGCATATATATAAGGATAAGAGAAATCGTTTGACCCAAACAATGCAAACAACTTTGTTTATAATGCAAAATATGAAAGTAAGTTCACTATTCATGAGTAACAGGTAATTCTCAAAAGTTTAAAGAATTGCCAGCTTTCCTAACATTGATATTTGAACTCTTTATAATAAATTTAAGAAGTTACGTTTACATCTTTTGGAAAATTGTACCTTTACTTTCAGAATGTAAAACAAAATTGGAAGTTGTTTATTAAAGTATGACTATTAATTTTCTTCTTTCTTTTTTAAGTTTAACAATTAAACAGGCCTATTTTTACTTTCTTCTATCTTCACTAGAAGAAAGTATTGTAATTGAAATTTTTTCGATTTCCGGTTTTCAACGGATTTAGACGTTTTAGGGGTCAGAGATCCCAAAACATGTCTGTGTCCGTGTGTCGCCATCTTACCATCAAAAAGTGTATGAAATTATGCATAGAATTGAACCACATTTTTTGTGAATGTTTTTGGCTATAGCCAGCTGGCTCTCCTTCAATATGGAAACATTTCCACTGGAAGGGGGCGCTGTAATTGCGATTTTTTGTGTCATTTTCATTATTGTACCATCCAAAAGAGTATGAAGCTAAGCATAGAATTGAAGCAATTTTTTGTGTATATTTTTGGCTATGGCCAGCAGTTTCTCCTTGAATTTGGAAATATTCCACCATAAGGTGGTACTCACTGTAACAGCGCTTTTTGTAAAATTTTCTCAATATTTCGCAGTTTTTTTTTTTTTTTTTTTTTTTGTACTGTATATTGACGGCTCGTGAAGTGAAGGGAACTTCGCATCCTACTAAGCTGGCTATTCACAAACAGCTAGAATAACGAAAAAATTATTTATTTTAATAAATATCATGATCGAGATTAACTTATTCTTATTCTGATTAATTGACTGGACCAAAAATTTTCAGATCAAAATCAAAGTTGGTATAGGGGAGACCGGGGGAATGGCGACACCTAAAGGGAATTTAAATTTTTTCACCTCGAAAAAATGTTTTTTTTTTAATAGTAAAAATTCTAAAGCTGAATCATTATCTTTAGTATCTGTATAAATTTAACCGTAATCATAACTGTAAAGTAAGCATACATAAAAACATATTTTTTAAACCTCTGCACAGTGGCGGGATTACCCAGGACACTGGGGTAATTCCGCCACTGAACCGGGGTAATGCCGCCACTCTTTAATGACCTAGTACATGCATCAAATGGATACTAAGAAACACACAACCTACTGAAAATTGTTAGAAAGCAATGTAATTGAGCAGAATAATGATTAAGCTTAGAATTTACTTCATATTGCAAAAGTCACTTTGCTGAATCGGCTCCACTACATTAAAATGAGGCCATTTCTCACCCGATTTGCATGGCGGCGGCATTATCCCGAGAGGACACTATGGCGGAAATCCCCAAGCAAAGCCGAAAGAAGAACCGAACTTGTTCAACACATTGCATCAAAATGTCGGCGAATGCATGTAGATTACGGGTCATATTATCTTAATTACCTAATGTTACAATAAAAGGTGCTTATCTCTACTCATTTGAAGCTCCAAAATAATAAGCAACTAGATGAAAACTACATTTTTCACTAGAACAAACGAACGACGTACAGCAAAGTCACTCTCACTTTAGGCACTGTTTATATTGTTGGCCGCTATAGAGCAGGCACATTCACTATATCAAACTGCCTTTAGTTTTTAAACTAGGTGGGGTGGCGGCATAACCCGGGTTGGCGGCATTCCCCCGGTCTCCCCTAATATTGAACTAATAATATGGAAGTATTAACATTTGGAACTACTTTTTGAAATATTAAGATGTATGAGATAGAAGAAAGTTTTGGGATTGGCACATCCAATTAGTTATTTTTGTAACTTCATTATAAATATTTAAAATTAAAAGTAATTTTCTTTTTACTTATAAATATCAAAGTAATTTAACTTAAAATAAAACTAAATGTGACCTAAAGTAAAACAGTATTAAATAATTGAAACAGAAAATCGGCATCAACTAAACCTATGTTTGGAGAAAACTCTTTAATCATGGGTATATTAGTAGATATTTTGTGTTTAAATTATAAAACGAAAGTATGTATTTCTTTGTGAAAATACTCTACAATTATATACATATTAATTGGTTTAAATTTGTTATACAAATTTTCAACCTTTCATTGTACAAATTAGTTATTAGCAATTATCAATATAGTCAATCCCGTGTCCACATCCAATAGTAATTATCAGCATTTCATTGTACAAATAAACAGAATATTTTAATGCTTAAACTACATTTTTTATATAACATTATTAATATACATTACAGGACTTGATTTTCGAGACAGGATGGCAGGATTCGTGGCTTATAGAATATTGGGGCGGGAGGATCCGGTTTCTAAAAAATCATTTTCCGAAAATGTTTCTTTGTTAAACGACGATTAAGTCTCAGGACCAGGGTTGGCAAGTTTCTGCCAGAGTGGTTAAAACCAGCGGTTATAACCGGTTAAAACCGGCATGGCAGAAACTAGTTTCTGCCAGTAAGTGGCAAAAACTGGCAGAAACTAAGAAATAATATTAATAAGAACAATGATAACAATGAACAATATTAATAAGAACAATGATTGTGCAATGATTCATAATTCACACATGTATTTCATATGTAAACTATTAAGTTACAAATTAAAATTAAAGATTATGAATGTTATTCAAAGTTGTAAAAAAGTTTCAAAATGATCTTATAAATATACTTTGTTTATATAATAATAGGTACTAATTTTCTTTCACTTGAAAAACAAAAATTTTCAATGGTAGCCTGATGCTGTACAAGTTGAACTATTTTATATTGTTGTTTAGAGTTGAATTTTTATTTAAAAGTAAAAAAAGAAATTTACAAAAAAATCTGTGATATTTTAACAAATGTATTTTTCAGAGTATTTTTAAATAAATAATGCAATGCAATAACTTAAAGATTATGATTCTTGTGAAAATATATAAGTAAATAATTGAAACACGATAAAAAACGGAAAAAAAAATTAATGAAATATCTTGTACAATTATTTTACAATATTGAAAGAACAAAATTGCCACTCAAATATACTATTATTACTTTTTCCACAGAGCATTCCATAGCATAGAACAAAATTTTGCTAATCTTCCTGAACACACTGTTTCTTAATTTGTTTTGAATGAAAGAAAAGTTTGAAAATATTGTTTCAAGACTATCATTACTTGCTGACAATGCCCTTTTTGAGGATGCAAAATTTGAAAAACCCTCTTTTTAATTAATTTTTCAACTACTTTTCAGCAGTGGACATTTTTCACTAAGTTGGTTTACGCCTTGTTAGCAATGTGATAATTCACATCTTTAATGTTGAAAAATCCTCATTTTCACCAGTATTTGTTTTTAAAGACGACCACCAGACAGGCAAGGGCAAAATATTTTCTAGGGCTTCCTTGGAGAAATATGTTTCTGGGACAGGAGTCGATTTTGCTTCAATGGATATTATATATGGCACAAAATTGGGATTAATATCAGAAAGCAATTTCGTTGCCTTTTCTTTATGCTCATATGTCAATTTTGATCCCATATACTTAGGATGAAGTAAATAAGCTAGCATATGGTAGTTGGTTATTACTGTATTAAATCTGGTTTGAACCTTTGTAGTTGTTTGTTTTGTAAGTGCAAAATGTGGTTGGAACATTTTCAACTAACAGTCTTAATAAAAAAGCTAAAATCTTTAACAACGATTTTATGCACAAATAACATACAGACACGACAAAAAAATCCCATATGATCGTTTTTTGTCATGTCTGTACGTTATTTGTACGTAAAATCCTTGTTAAAGATTTTAGCTTTTCTACTAAAATTCGCACAAAGTTTGATCTATGCTTATAAGTCTTAAACTTAAAAAAAAAAGAAAAAAAAAAAAAGTCAGATTTGTTCCTTTGGATACTGTATTTAAATGAAATGTTTTTTAAATCCATAGAATTACAAGATCCACATATAACTATAACATTTCTATGAGAAATAATTTATAGTGTTATTATTAAATTATTACGTTAAATTACAGAAAAGCATTTTGAGCAAGTATTGAATATTTTTCTTTTCTTTTCATTGTTTCATTTAAAATAAGTATTGGATATAGTTTTGTATTTGATTTTTAAACTGAAATTTTATCTGTTACATTACTCATTTTTTCTAATACAAATCTATTTATTTTTTAATTAAAACTACCCACAATATTTCATTTGTTATTTAAACGGAATAAAATGTACTTAAGGAATTTAATACTAGTAAAAAAGTCTCAGATTATGTCATGAAATGTGTTTATGCCAGTTGTTGCCAGTTTCTGCCGGTTAAAACCGGTTATAACCACTTTCTGCCACTGGCAAGGCAGAAACCCTTTTTTGCCGGCAAATAGCCAGCCCTGCTCAGGACCGACTGACAAATTTCGTGATATTTTCCGCTATTGATTGGCAGATTTCATAGTTTATTCTTACAACAAATTGACAAAATTCATGTTTGTTTTTCTGCATCTGACCAAAAAATTTTGCGATTTTTCTCCACGACTGACTGATGAATTTCACGATTTTTTCTGGAGATCAATCGGTGAATTTCATAAATTTTTTTCTCGTGATCAACTGATAAGTTTGGCAGTTTTATTCTATGACCGATTGGCAAATTTCCCTGTTTATTATTGCGACATACTGATGAAAGTGACGATTGTTTTTCTGCATCCGATTGAAATATTTTGCATTTTTTTCTCTGCGACCACCTGAGGAATTTCAAGATATTTGCTCGTGACGTACTGGCAAATTTTACGATGTTTTTCCGTGATCGATTGACGAATCCCGTGATATTTTCCCGCTGCCGATTTCCCACGAACTTCAGTTTATTTCTCGCGACCACCTGTCGACAAATTTTTTAGGGTTTCGTTCATCTGACGAAACCCTATTCGTCTCGCTCCTCTGTCTGTCTGTCACAGAGCCCGTTCTCAGAAACTATACATGTTAGAGACTTGAAATTTTGCATACTTATAGACGAACACCACACATCATACGACAAATCATAAAATTTTGAAAAAGTCGTACATTTAACCCTTTTGGCTCCCACATGTGTATTTTAAACAATTCTTTCTAAGTGACACCACATTTAGGTTGGAGGTATGAAATTTTGCATACTTATAGCTGAACACTTCAGATCAAACGACAAATCATAAAACTTTGAAAAAGTCGTACATTTAACCCTTTCAGCTTCCACATGTGTATTTTAAACAATTCTTTCTAAGTGACACCCCATTTAGGTTGGAGGTATGAAATTTTGCATACTTATAGCTGAATACCTCACATCAAACAACAAATAATAAAAATTTCAAAAAGTCGTACATTTAACCCTTTGGGCTCCCACATGTGTATTTTAAACAATTCTTTCTAAGTGAGTCCCTAATTAGGTTGCAGGCATGAAATTTTGCGTACTTATAGATGGACTCCTCAGATCAAACGACAAATCATAAAATATTGAAAAAGTACATTCAGCCCTTTGAGCTCCCACATGTGTATTTTAAACAATTCTTTCTAAGTGAGTGCCTAATTAGGTTGGAGGAGTGAAATTTGGCATACTTATAGCTGAATGCATCACATCAAACGACAAATCATAAAATTTTGAAAAAGTACATTTAACCCTATGGGCTCCCACAAGTGTATTTTAAACAATTCTTTCTAAGTGAGTCCCTAATTAGGTTGGATGCGTGAAACTTTGCATGCTTATAGCTGAATACCTCACATCAAATGACAAATCATAAAATTTTCAAAAAGTCGTACATTTAACCCTTTCAGCTTCCACGTGTGTATTTTAAACAATTCTTTCTAAGTGACACCCTATTTAGGTTGGAGGTATGAAATTTTGCATACTTATAGCTGAATACCTCACATCAAACAACAAATAATAAAATTTTCAAAAAGTCGTACATTTAACCCTTTGGGCTCCCACATGTGTATTTTAAACAATTCTTTCTATGTGAGCCTCTAATTAGGTTGGATGCGTGAAATTTTGCATGCTTATAGCTGAATACCTCACATCAAACGACAAACTATAAAATTTTGAAAAAGTCGTACATTTAACCCTTTGGGCTCCCACATGTGTATTTTAAACAATTCTTTCTAAGTGAGCCCCTAATTAGGTTGGAGGAGTGAAATTTTGCATACTTATAGCTGAATACATCTTATCAAACTACAAATCATAAAATTTTGAAAAAGTATATTTAACCGTTTGGGCTCCTACATGTGTATTTTAAACAATTCTTTCTAAGTGAACCCTAATTAGGTTGGAGGAGTGAAATTTTGCATACTTATAGCTGAACACTTCACATCAAATGATAAACCATAAAATTTTGAAAAAGTCGTACATTTAACCCTTTGGGCTCCCACATGTGTATTTTAAAGAATCCTTTCTAAGTGACACCCTATTTAGGTTGAAGGCGTGAAATTTTGCATACTTATAGCTGAACACCATCATGCGACAAATCATAAAAAATTGAAAAAGTCATACATTTAACACTTTGGACTCCCACATGCGTATTTTAAGCAATTCTTTTAACTGAGCTGGAGATTTGAAATTTTGCATACTTATAGCAGAACACCTGAGGCCAGGCGACAAATCATAAAATCTTGAAAAAGCCTTTATGTTTAACCCTTTGAGCTACCACATATGTCTTTTAAGCAATTCTTTCTAAGAGAGCCCCTAATTAAGTTGGAGACATGAATTTTTGCATACGTATAGCTGAATACCTCAGACCGCACGTCAAATCATAAAATTTTCAAAAAGTCTTATATTATTTACTCCTCCGTGCTCTAACTTGTATATTTTAAGCAATTTTTCTAACCTCCACCCTTTTCACCCGGGGAGCACTTTTCCAAGTTTTGTCGACACCCCTTTGACCATTCTTTCATATTATGTACCATAGCCTTACATATTTTAGTTCCACTTTTTACCGCTAGTGGCGCCTACTTATCTCGGGTGCTATGGGTCCAATCCCCTCGACTAATATATCTATGGATAGTATGTAAAACGGAGTTTCGTTCGGATAGAGTTTTGTTTAGAATAGAGTGCGTCTCTTTTTGCGAAATGTGGAACTAACAGATTTTTTAAAAGGATAAAGTGTTTTGAAAGGAATATTAAACGAAACCCTCTGTGCGATCTGTGATCGCACTTACCCACTTGTTAATTTATTTTCACCATGATTCACGAAATCAGTGATATTTTTTTCTACGACTGATTTACGTATTTTGCGATGTTTTTTCTGTGTACCCAAAATAGGAAATAACTAAAAGGGCAGTAACGGCTATTGGAGACTGAGCTCTACCAAATTGGCCAATAGTCAGCACTAAACAAAATGAGATTACACTTTTGATGCACATGAAAAAAAAAAAAAAAAAAAAAAAAATAAAACTTTGGTGAATTTAAAAAAAAAAATATTTAGAAACAACAAACTAGATGATTCTCTCAGTTCACAGAAATTACAACATGGCTCTTTGAAATCAACTTTTCTCGTGTAATAGAAGGAATCAATTGACTATTCCCTTTGCAAACTTTGGATATGGATTTAAAATTCCAATGCATAGAACATAATTCAATTAATGAAAATACCAGGGATTACAGTTCTGACATAATTCCATTAAGGATATAATAAAACAAGTTTGTTCAGAAGTGACATACAATCACCGTAGGTTATTGACAATACAGTCACTAACCGATATGCATTATTTATGCAAGTAAGTTAAAAATGAATGCACATCAGATTTTGCAAAGTTTTTAAAAAAATTTTAAGAGAGCATAACCATCTGTTTCCAATAATTTCTAAAGTTATAAAAATTGCTCTGTGCTGTTTGTCAAAAGTATAATTTGTGAAAGAGGCTGAAATATGCAAAAAGGAATAAAATTTAAATTTAGAAATTCATTTTGCAACCCAATTGTTAATTGCCCATAACATTAGGTGAAAGTTGAATAATAGACATGGTATATATAAAGTTTGATTCTGTTCCTTTGTTTTAATAAAATAAAAATTTTGGATAATTATCTTGAGTTGTTAATTTAAATTATTTCAATGGTATTTTGTCATGTCTGTATAAATGTAATTCTTTAAGTGGCACATAAAAAATAACAGGGTTTAAAGATTTTTTTTCTCCCTTTCTAACAGTTCAACTCCCCTGCATTTATAAATGTTGGGTAGGAAACTCCCCTCCTGGGAAAACTTGAATTTCAAGTCCTGAATATTAAAAGAGATATAGTTTTTGTAAATTATATTTCAATACATTTAAAAATTTTTAATGATGTGTGAAATGTTTTTAATTTATTGTTCTGAGATGGCCTTATATAAAGAAATAATTCACCATATAACTAAAAACATATCTAGTGCCGGATATCCGATCGGATATCCGGCAGGCAAAGGAGCTTCGGGTATCCGATATCCGGCAAAATCAATATCCGGTGCATCCCTATTGCCAAATATGGCGCTACAATTTTCCCACCCGCTTTATCAAAAGAGAAATGTACAGAACATATTACTAGAATTATATTAGATTGCGATTTTTTTAATAATTGAGAGCATAAGAAACAAATATTAGGTTCTTATTTTTTTTTCTATGCAGATGATAAATATATAAGTAATAAATATAATTCTATAAAAGCTTGGAAGATCATTGAAGACTATTTTTTAGTGAAATACAAAATAAGCAAATTATTTTCTTTTGAAATCGAATGAAATAAAGTTTCGAATATTTAAAATGAAATGTTGCTGTATTAAATGGTCCTTCGGTAAAAGTAATCATAAAGTAAATTAATATTTTTACACAATTTAGAAAAATTACTGCGGCGAAATAGGTCGGAAATTGCAATTTCTAGCTATTACAAATTCAGCTATGACATTTGGCTAGGGTTGCCGGAAAGCTCTACTTTTGAAAATAAACGCCAACTGTTTCCCCGCCAAAAATATGAATATAAAGTTGCAATTTTTCAAAATCAAATTCGTGGTGTTTTGAAGAAATTTTCAAACTTTTTTCAATATTTTATTCTTATTATTAACAAATTTTTATTTTTAAATGCTTTTCTTTAAAAAAAATCAATGTTAATAGTCCGATACGTGGTCTCAAAAATTGCATTTTCAGAAAGTTATGCTGCTGTATAATCAAGAAATATTACTTTAACAGAAAAATTTTATCGATTCTCAAACTTCATAATATAGGGCTTTAAAATGCACCAGGTCTCAATGCTAGGTACGAGCAACACCAAAAGTGGTTCCCTTGTAAGTGACAACACTATTTGAAAACAAATATGGCCGCCTGTTGTTTACATGTGTAGTTGTACAATTTTGGCTGCTTGAAAAGTGTAGAAGAAATTTAAGATTTTTGTGTTTAAAATTCCACCAAACTTTCTATTTTAAAAGCAAAAGCTAAAAGATGTCATATTTTCTGAACAAGCATTTCAAGTTTGATGAGAAGAAAAATGCATTTTGTCAGATCTTTAATGAAGGTAGAAAGTATTTGTGAGCAAAAAAATTAAACGTGTAAATTAAAATCTGCAACTCAAAAGCGCGAAGTCGGAGCCGAGTTGGAGCCGGAGCTGGAGCCACAGTATTTTCTCTAGGAGCGGAGCTGGAGCTGGAACATCAAAAATTGTTCGGCTCCGGGTCACTGCTGAAAGATAAGGAAAGCATTTTCAAAAGACACAAGTCAAGTGTGAACCCAAAGTGCAAAAGGATGAAGACGTGTGCCTTCCCAGATATCGAAACAGCCCTCGTAAAATGGTTTACATTTTACAGGACACAGAAGAGTGTAATTCCTTTAAGTGGTACGATGTTACGAGAGAAAGCTTTGGATTTCGCAAAATTATTGAATGTGGAAGGCTTCACTGCAAGCACGGGGTGGCTTGAAAAGCTTAAAGCCAGACACAACATCGTGTTTCGGACATTACACGGTGAAGCAAAAGATGTGTCCGATGCACTGTGTGATGAATGGAAGACAGTTTCATTACCTAAACTTCTTCCAGGTTATAGCTCAGACAACGTTTTCAATATGGATGAAGTGGGACTTTTTTACAAATGTTTTCCTAACAAGACGATGATGTTTAAGAAAGAATCATGTTCTGGTGGAAAGTTAAGTAAAGAATGTTTAACTGTCCTTGTCGGAGCAAATGTTTCTGGAACAGAAAAATTACCTTTACTGGTCATCGGTAAATACAAAAATCATTGCTGTTTCAAACATAAAAAGTCACTTCCCATACAGTACAGATCTAATCACAAAGCTTGGATGATGCTAATATTGTTCAATGAATACATCAGAAATTTGGATGTAGTGTTTCATGCAAAAAAACGTAAAGTGTTGATCTTCGTTTACTGCTCACAGTAAACTTTTGAACTTGAAATCTATCAAGTTAGAATTTCTCCCTTCTAACACAACATCTAAGCTACAACCAGCAGACCAGGGAATAATTAAATGTTTAAAGCATTCCTATAGAAAATGTCTAGTGCGGAAGGCAACCGAGGATGACAAAAATGGAATAAATCAAAAGTGTGATGTGTTAGATACAATTAGACTAATTTCTAGAGTGCCTGGAACAATGATGTGAAACAAATCACTATCAAAAATTGCTTCAGTAGATGTGGCTTCTTTGCAAGCAATGCGGACTCATGTGTTGCGAATGAAAGTCTACAAGATCAAATTATTTCTGAAGATGACGATACCGCGTTTTTTAATATTGACGAAAATGTTGCATTTTGCGGAGAACTTGGTGATTCAGATATAGTTGAAGCAATAAAAAATGAGGAGAACGATCCTGAATCTGAAGAAGATGACGAGGAAGTAAATTGCGTTTCACTACCAAATAATCAAGAAGTACATGCGGCAATGACGACACTACAGCAATATCTCGAAAGTAGAGACGGTGTGGACGATTCTCTTTTCCTTTGTTTACAAAATGTGAGCGACTTTCTAACCAATGAAAGACAAAAAAGTTCCTTCAAGCAGTCATTATTAACAAGTTTTTTTTCACAAAATTTGAGTTTGTAAGTACCTTATATAATGTGCTATTAAATTGTATTTTTCTTTAGTGCTCATTTTGCCAGACTCCGTTAATACAGTATAATTTCAATTCCTATCTATAAGATTGAATTATTTTTTATATTTTTTCTGTATGTATTTAAGGATTTTTGATAAGTCGAACTTACGATATCTCGAATATTTTTGCCAGTCCCTTCGAATTCGACTTATCGAGAATTCACTGTATAGAGAGAGAGATGTGTATACATTTGTACTAGGGATGCACTGAACATACGGTATTTTGCCATACTACTGAATATTCGGTTTGGCCGAATATCAAACTATTTGGTCTGCTGAATAGTTGGGTTGGCCGAATATGAAACTATTTGGACAGCCAAATATTCAGTTTGGTCGAATACCAAAATATTCAGCCAAACCGAACATTTAAAAAACCCTTTTAAAAATATTTTTAAAACCTTAAACCAACTTCTACTGTTAACTGTCAATTAATAAAGATATTGAGAATAATTAGAAACAAAATTATATTTAAATAAAAGAGTATGCTTTTACGTTACTTATTTCCTAAATAAAAAGTATCATGAAAATTAACCAATAATGAAGATTTTCATAGGAATAAATGGTGTACAAATTAGGGATTGACCGAAGCAGCAATTTTGCAGAATACCGAAGCTTCGGTCAAAGTGTACACCGAATATTCGGTATTCGGCAACCGAATACTTAAAATTTTTTAACATACATTTTTTTATACATTAGCTTTTTTAGTAAACTTTAATTAAAATTAAATTCTTAGTAATTTAATTCAGTTACATTTTTATTCTTAAATCTAATTACACCAAAAAAATTTTATGACTACTTTCCACTCACAAATTCATTAACCCATCATTTATTTTTTATTATTTTATCACTAGTCAATACCCAAAATAACCTATGAAAGTATTAAACTATACAGGCTATTATTATGGGTAAGGATTGTTAGAAAAACTAAAGTTCATTCAAATAAAAAGAAACAATGTTGCCATTAAGCTGATTTACTGATTGTCTAATTATAAACGTATTGAATAGGAATGTTCCCAAATACAAAAGGTATATCAATTTATACATTTAACTATTTTCTGTCAAATTATTGATACATATTTATATTTGATTAATGGTTTAACATTGTGGTGATGAAGATTAGGGATTGACTGAAGCAGCAATTTTGCCGAATACCGAAGCTTCGGTCGAAGTGTATACCGGTGTATTCGGCAACCGAATACTTGAAACTTTTTAATACGCATTTTTGCATATATTAGCTTTTTTAATAAGCTTCAATTGAAATTGAATTCTCAATAATTTTATTCAGTTACATTTTTATGCTTAAATCTAATTACACAAGAAAATTTAATGACTTCTTTCCATTCACAAATTCATTAACCCATCACTTATTTTTTATTATTTTATCACTAGTCAATACCCAAAAATAACCTATGAAAGTATTAAACTATACAGGGTATTATTAAGGATAAGGATTGTCAAAAAAACAAAAGTTCATTCAAATACAAAGAAACAATGTTGTCATTAAGCTGATTTACTGATTGTCTAAATCTAATTATAAACATATTGAATAGGTATGTTTTCAAAATACAAAAGGTATATCAATTTGTACATTTAACTATTTTCTGTGAAATTATTGATAGAATATTTGTATTTTGATTAATATTTTAACATTGTGGTGATGAAGAAAAGAAATTTGAGCGATTTTGATATAGTGGTTATAAAAGCTATAGGATAGGCATATGGGTATACTTATTTGATGTGTGTATTTTCTTTAATATACACTTTAGATATACAGATATGAACTCTGATATATACTTATTTGATGTGTACATTAAAGAAAATACAGATTAAATAAATTTAAATAAAAAAAAAACTAATGTAAAATTAAATAAAATTAAATGATAAGGGAAAGATGTGCATCTTCGTTACTTTTTTTTTCTCTGTTGTAGACAGTTGTTCTGATTTCACACCTACGTAGACTATTTTAGGACGAAAAAAGTTTTTTTTTTAATTAAAAATGGCCTCTGACTTGTTTTTTGTAGTGCAGCTGAACTCTGAACTCATGCACATAATATTGAAACTCATTGTTTAGCCTATTCTACTGCTAAGTAAAAGAGAATTCTTCTACTTCTAACAAAATACTTATCTGCAATTATTCGGCCGAATACTTAAAAGTATTTGGCCGAAGCCAAATATTCGGTTTACATGCCGAACCACCGAATACCGAAACAACTATTCGGTATTCGGTCAATCTCTAGTACAAATAAAAGTTCCTAAATATTGTGTGGTAAATAAGCTGTTTCTTGCTTTTCACAAACGAGTGTTTCCAAACAAAATGGAGAAAAACTTTCAGGGGTGATAATAGACATTTCAAAACAATTCTTGTCTAGGAAACCAGGATCACAATCCACTTATTCAGTCAAAAATACAGTTTATCTCACTCAAGGTCAAACTCGCATTCTTGTTTGTTACTTTGACATTAATGAAGATACTCAGTGGTGCAGCCAGAATTCGGCTCTGGGGGGGGGGGGGGTGAGTCATTGATAACGGTGCTCACCGGTTAATTGAATCACTGGATAATTGAGTTAGTCTATTTAATGGATGAAATCATAACGCTTTTTTGGGGGGGGGGATATTAGAATCTGCAGTTGCGCTGGTTATGATTCATTTAAACAGTATTTACAATGTTAGAGTTACGAAACTTAAAATGCATCAATGAAATTACACAAAACTATGTTAGATTTATATAAAATGTTGAAAATAAATCATAGGCAAATTTTAAAAGATGGAAGATATATAACAAACATTTTTTGTATCGAAAATCAGGGGTGCAATCCAATTTTTCAGTCAAAAATACACAGGTTTCACTCCAAGACAATTCCGAATTCTTGTTCCTCACTTTAATAATGAAGCAATTTCAGCAAAATTTTCAATAGACTTACTTTGCTTTGTATCAATGTAAATAATATTGCGAGATTTCGTGGAATTTATAACTATCCACGTCCAAACAGTGCTGAATTAGGTATTCTATAGTTTGGAATGTAGTTAACATTAAACACTGTATAGTTGACTGAATTACTGTGTACTACTAGCACCGTAAGTGATACTGAATTTTGGATAAAGGTAAAGCAATGTAAATTCATTGAAAGTTTCATTAAAATATCTTAATTATCGTTACAGTTCTCAAAAAAATATCTGAGTTTGATTTGAAGTCTTGTGTATACTAATATTATAAAGAAGCAACATTTATTTCTTAATTTGTGTGTTTGTAAGGAGTTATCTCTGGAACTACCAAATTGATTTCAAAAGAAATGGTAGTAAATTGATGGTGACAGTCCCTATTTCAATATAGTCTATATTTTATGTCGGAGACACTACCCTCAAGGGGTTGCAAGAGCAAAAAAGTCCTAAAAATGTGATTTTTGTGTTACTGAAGCGCCTAGAAACTTAAAATTTGGCATAGTAGCTACATTAAGATATTCTAAAAAAATCCAAATTTAAAAGGGTGACATGTGCGAAAAGCGTTCTAAAAATGTTTTAAAGTACAATTTCTATGGAATCTCTGGAAATACCTAACCGATTTCAAAAGCAATGGCAGTAAATTGATGGTGACACTCCCTGCTCCAACATAGTGGCTATATTTTATGTCGGTTTGGTGCTAACAGGGGGTTGTAGAAGCAAAAAGACGTTCTATAATTGTGATTTTTGTGATATTGAAGAGGCTAGATACTTGAAAATCGGCATTGTAGTTACTTATAAGATGTAAATGCTCTCTAAGAATAGTTTTTAAGAAAATCAAAATTTAAAAGAGCGAAATGAGCGAAAAGCGTTCTGAAAATGTTCTAAATTTCGATTCTTATTGAATTGTTAAAGATAGAGAGTTAAAATTTGGCATGGTAGATAAACTATAAGACGTATGCTCTCTAAGAACAGTTTCTAAAATATTCAAAATTTAAAAGGTAAAAAGACTGAAAGCATTCTAAAAATTTCCTAAATTATGATTTCTATGGAATCTCAGGAAATACCAAGCCGATTTCAAAAGTAATGTTGGCAAATTGATGGTGATAGTCTCTGTTCCAACATAAGCTATATTTTACGTTGATGACACTACCACCAGGGGCGTGGTAGACCGTTAGACTGAAAGCTTGGAATATATCATGATGGTTATGCTATGTAAAATGTATAAATGCTTGCTAAGAATGGTTTCTAAAAAATTGAAAACTTCAAATGAAAACTGAAATGTGTAAAAGTTTCAATATACATTCTAAATTATCATTTATTTAGAATTAGTTTTAGTTCTACTCATTAAATTAAGTCTCATTTTCGCCTAATGTAGGGAAATAATGAAGTTTAGTCAAACTGTGGCTTAGTTAATAACTTTTGAATTATCCGTAGCAGTATAATTTCGTCTAATAAAAATAGGCGAACAAATATCATTTGGCATATTTCAATTATTAAGCAAGCAAAGCTGCGGGTTTTGCTAGTACCCTACATTTTTCGCTGGATAAATAAATTTCAACCTGGTTTCCTATACAAATGTCGCTAATCTCTATCACCTCTTAAACATTGTTTTACCTTTTTTAAAACACCCTGTATATGTCACATTTTTTTAAAGAAAAAAATGTATGCATGGTTTTTTAATTTTATTTCATTTTTGTGATTTTATGAAATATTTACATATACTTAATGTTCTGTTGGCTATATACTTATGACAGAATGAAAGATAAATGGCATCTACATCCGGCCACAAAAAACAGGAGAAAAAATTCAATAACATTTTCGAAAAAAAAAAGGGGGGGGGAGGGGGAGGTGCTTTTTCATTCACTTCCATGAAATAGGTGAGGAAGGATCTACTTATAGGGCAGATGTGCCAGTAATAAACACCCCTTGATGTTTTTAGTTCATAAAACTAATAAATATTTAGCTTTAATTATTTTTTTAATAATTCCTCCTTGCATGTTTTATAAAACTGTGTTATTGTTGACACTTTTAATCAAACCAATCAGGAAGCAGAAAATAATGTTTTAAAGTTTCGCTGTTTTTCTGTGAAAATCTTAATGAAGAGGCTAAGAGCTGGCTTTGTTTAAGTAATTTATATATTATTTATTTTCTTGTAAAATTTGAATGTTTTGTTTGAGTAGGAATAGAAAACTTAGAATTTTATATATTAACGGCCATTTACAAAATTTCATTTATTTTTAAGGTTTTAAGAGGGGGTGTCCATTACTGGGATGGTTAGTCATTTTCCAGTAATGGACACCCCCATGTAGATATTGCTAAAAATGCAATTTCAGTAATGTTTATAGTGCATAAAGTATTTTGACTTAACTGCAAACCTAAATTATCAAATTTAATTTTTAAATTATACTTACTAGGCCTGGGCCTTAAATCGATTTAAAGCTTACATCAGAAATTCAATTTAACCATTGGTCTTAAATCGATTTAAGCTAAAATCGGAAATTGCGATATAGCCAGTTATCTTAAATCGCGATTTAGCCATTGGCTTTAAATCGATTTAAAACGAAATACTGATTCAGAGCTAACATCGGAACACCGATCTATCTACCACTTACATGCCAAGCTGGTGTTAAATCGATTTAGGAGGATCCGATTTAAGCAAACATTGCAAGCCTCAATGCTTTCCAATTTAAGACAAACAAGGCAAGCTGGTGTTAAATTGATTTAGGACGTTCTGATTTAAGCAAACATCGCAAGCCTCCATGCTTTCCGATTTAAGAAAAAGACGATTTAAGGAAAACAAGGCAAGCTGGTGTTAAATCGATTTAGCAAGATCCAATTTAAGAAAAAGGCGATTTAAGAAAACGATTTAAGTAAGAATTGATATTTATTTTGTAAACAAGATTCAGAGTTTACGAGATTGGAATGTGTATTTTTCAGAAATTAAGAACTTATATAGTGGAAAGTTGAAAGGAAAAAGTAATGTTTAAATCTTAAAATCCAAATTCATCGAATTTCAATTTATATGCTAATGCAATCTTTTGATGATAAATTAAGTTTTCGCATATTTGAGTAATATTGCAATATGTATTTTTATTTTATAATATTCTGTAATTAATTAAAATGTTTTAAAGTAGAATCCTGCATTGTTTCAAAAGATAGTTTTCCTGAAATTCATTCAGCATTTATATGATTAAAAATAATAATAATAAAGTTTTATATTTAAAATCCAAACTCATCGACTTGCAGTTTATACTTTTATGCATTCTTATGATGAAAAATTCATTTTTTACATGTTTTAGTAATATTTTAACATTTATTTTTTATTTTCTATTATTTTGTAATTAATGAAATTATTTTAAAGGTATAGTCATGCATTGTTTTATGTATCACTATTTGGCCGTGATCCACATGAAATATTTTTCTTTTACTAATAATATTTTTTTTCCTGAAATTGATTGGGTATTTACGGTTAGAAAAAAAAGAATAAAGTTTCATATTTAAAATCCAAATTCATCGAATTTCAGTTTTTATTTTTATGCATTCTTTTAATGAAACATTCATTTTCCACATGTTTGGGTAATATTTTAATACATATTCTTTATTTTCTATTATTCTGTAATTAATTAAAATATTTTAAAATAGTCATGCATCAGATTTGACATCCGATTTCAATACCAGTCACATGGATTGAGTATCTTGCTGAAATTGATTCACTATTTATATCCAAATTCATCCATTAATTTATATTTTTATGCATTATTTTCATGAAAAATTAATTTTCATATGTTTAGATATTATGGGAATATTTTAGTTTTAATTTATTATTATTTTGTAATTAATGAAAAATAATTTAATAAAGTTCTGTAATGAGTCAAGTAACTTTATTTTTAAAGCAGAATGAGGAGGCCTTCATTAGATTTTTCTGTAGATCTGTGATTTTTTGCTTTTTTGACATTTTGTTATCATTAAAAAGAGATATATTTTAAGATTATATTTTATTACTAATTTTAAAGGATGGCAACAACCACGAAAAAAATCAGCAATTTCAGTGATGTGCTCCAAGGGTCACACTTTCAATCCTTCTCCATCCGCTATAGAAATGTCAGCATTTATGTTAAACAAATCTTATTTTAATCTAAAAGTTAAAAAGATATAAAATTGCACCTTATTTCTCATCATGGTAAATAAATAGTTAAATTCATCAGTGAAGTCTTTTAATATGCTTCTGTTTTACCTCAGTAACTTTTTAAATCTGTGTCTGTAAAAAAAAAAAAAAAAAAAAGTGTATGTACGCTGTTAGCAATGAAGTGCTATTTGAGTGGGCTAGGGGAACCCCCCCCCCCTTAAGGAATTTAGATTGTAGCAGGCATAACAAGTCAGACAAAAAAAAAAAAAATCATTTTCTTTTATATTACTTCTTATAGAATGAGTTTATAAAATGTATTACAATAGGTCACATAAAGATCGTATTTTGTTACTAAAAATATAAAAATAGGCTTCCATATTCTAAAATGTAAAATTGGTGTTAAATCGCGATGTTGGATGGATGATAAATCGATTTAAGAAATTTCTACATCGCCCAGTCCTAATACTTACCAAAATGTAATAACACCAAAACTTTTATAGATAGCTGCTTTCAAGTTATTTTATGTGATTAATAAAATTTCAATATTTTATTTTATTTACTTATTATTATTTTTTTATGTATATGTACCTTGCATATTTTATAATCTGGCAATCAAACCAGCCAGGAAGCAAAAAATATTGTTTAAGAACACTGTCAGAGAGGGGCTCATAGGGCTTAGTATTCCCTCTCCGTTTAAATAAAAACAATTAAGTTACAGAAGCTATTAAAAATCTATTAAATGTCTTAAATGTTTCCTTATTCAAAAAAAAAAAAAAAAAAAAAAAAGAATATTAATGAAAGTTATAGAGGTAACATTTATGAAATTAGTAAATCTGCAGATCAGTAACAGTTCTACAGTTTTATTTTGAAATTATTTTATTTAGTATTTAAAATATTCAACTCACAATAGCATTTCCTTCATATTTGTAATATTAATTATTATAAATGATGTATCAAGTAGTCTCTGGAAGATTAATTGTTAAAAATAGTGAGACAAACCAAACTAAACACTAATACAGTACCGGACCTCAAATCCGGAATGGAAAAAAGAAAACAAATTCCGCGATGATCTCAAATAAATATTTCGTAAAAATGTCCATAGATGGCGCTACGTGCGCGCGTAACACAGCTCTTTTATCCCGGTCTTTGGGCTCATTTTTTCTGCAATTGACAATTTTATTTATTCTCATTTTCGTATAGCAACAAAAAACAAGTGGGTAAGTGTGATCACAGATCGCAGAGGGTTTCGTTTAATATTCATTTCAAAACACTTTATCCTTTTGAAAATTCTGTTAGTTCCACATTTTGCAACCAGGGGCGCACTCTATTCTAAACAAATCTCTATCCAAACGAAACTCCATTTTACATACTATCCGTATATATATTAGTCGAAGGGATTCGGCCCATAGCAACCGAGATAAGTAGGCGCCCTGGCGGTAAAAAGTGGAACTCAAATATGTAAGGCTATGGTGCATAATATGAAAGAATGGTCAAAGGGGTGTCGCGAAAAGTTGGAAATGTGCTTCCCGGGTGAAAAGGGCGGAGGTTAGAAAAATTGCTTAAAATATACGTTAGAGCACGGAGGAGTAAATAATAGGACTTTTTGAAAATTTTATGATTTGTCGTGTGGTCTGAGGTATTCAGCTATACGTATGCAAAAATTCATGTCTCCAACTTAATTAGGGGCTCTCTTAGAAAGAATTGCTTAAAATACACATGTGGTAGCTCAAAGGGTTAAACGTAAGACTTTTTCAAGATTTTATAATTTGTCGCCTGGCCTCAGGTGTTCTGCTATAATAAGCATGCAAAATTTCAAATCTCCAATTTAATAAGGGGCACAGTTAGGAAGAATTGCTTAAAACACGCATGTGGGAGCCCAGAGGGTTAAATGTATGACTTTTTCAAAATTTTATGATTTGTCATTTGATGTGGGGTATTCAGCTATAATTATGCAAAATTTCACACCTCCAACCTAAATAGGGGCTCACTTAAAAAGAATTGTTTAGAATACACATGTTTGAGCCCAAAGGGTTAAATATACAACTTTTTGAAAATTTTATGATTTGTCGTTTGATGTGAGGTATTGAGCTATAAGTATGCAATATTTCACTCCTCCAACCTAATTAGGGTTCACTTAGAAAGAATTGTTTAAAATACACATGTGGGAGCCCAAAGGATTAAATGTACGACTTTTTCAAAATTTAATGGTTTATCATTGGATGTGAGGTGTTCAGTTATAAGTTTGTAAAATTTCACGCCACCAACCTAATTAGAGGCTCACATAGAAAGAATTGTTTGAAATACACATGGGGGAGCCCAAAGTGTTAAATGTACGACTTTTTCAAAATTTTATGATTTGTCGTTTGATGTGAGGTATTCAGCTATAAGTATGCAAATTTTCACGCCTCCAATGTAATTAGAGATTCAGATAGAAAGAATTGTTTAAAATACACATGTGGGAGCCCAAAGGGTTAAATGTATGACTTTTTAAAAATTTTATGATTTGTCTTTTGATCTGAGGTGTCCATCTATAAGTACACAAAATTTCATGCCTGCAACCTAATTAGGGGCTCACTTAAAAAGAATTGTTTAGAATACACATGTGGGAGCCCAAAGGGTTAAATATACAACTTTTTGAAAATTTTATAATTTGTCGTTTGATGTGAGGTATTCAGCTATAAGTATGCAATATTTCACTCCTCCAACCTAATTAGGGTTCACTTGGAAAGAATTGTTTAAAATACACATGTGGGATCCCAAAGGGTTAAATGTACGACTTTTTCAAAATTTTATAGTTTGTCGTTTGATGTGAGGTGTTCAGCTATAAGTTTGTAAAATTTCACGCCTCCAACCTAATTAAAGGCTCACATAGAAAGAATTGTTTGAAATACACATGGGGGAGCCCAAAGGGTTAAATGTATAACTTTTTCAAAATTTTATGATTTGTTGCTTGATCTCAGGTGTCCATCTATAAGTACGCAAAATTTCACGCCTGCAACCTAATTAGGGACGCACTTAGAAAGAATTGTTTAAAATACACATGTGGGAGGCCAAAGGGTTAAATGTACGACTTTTTCAAAATTTTATGATTTGTCGTATGATGTGTGGTGGTCATCTATAAGTATGCAAAATTTCAAATCTCCAACATGTGTAGTTTCTGAGAACGGGCTCTGTGACGGACAGACAGACAGAGGAGCGAGACGAATAGGGTTTCGTCAGATGAACGAAACCCTAATAACCCTTTTCCCCCTTAAAAATTACTTATTCCATCGCAAGTCATTTTAATGCTATTTCGATCAAAATGAAAGGGCAACAGATTTTTTTTCCCTTTTTTATTAGCTACAGAACACTATTTTAAAAGAAAAGTTGTGATATTTGCTTATTTATTCCTGACCTTGACGGTGAGTAATGACGTGCTGATGAGGTGCCAATCAGAATATGGCACAATTAGGATATTTTTTAATTGGAATGTTTATTTATTATTACTTTTTTTAGAGATCGAACAGGAAATAAATATTTTCATTTAAGTCAATCAGCATTAGTAAGGTTTGCAAATTTTTAGTCTGCTATTGTCTGAAAAGTGCTAATCTCTCTTTATATGAAAATAACATTAGTAATTCTATCCATTTTTCTTCTACAACTCTGCTCATTCGCTCATTCTGTGGCTCTGTTCTTCATATTCTCGAAGTCACTTTTACTCATAAGTAGACAAAATTGGCATGCATTATTATAGCAATTGAGCAGTGTTTCTTCTTTCCTATAAAAGCATCAGATCTTTCAGGTAACGATGTCAAATTTTTAATTTAAGCTGATTTTCAAGGACATGTATACATCTTTTTTTAGGAAATAGAAAAATGTTGTTCGATTCTTTGTCGTATGAATCCTAATTTCTGCAAATTTCATTCATTTATTTATAAAATGCTTTTCGTTAGTGTGTCCATCAGATTTACTTGTTGCAGGAAAAAAAAATATGAGAATATTTTTAGTGAAGTATATTTTTATTTATACTTAACTTCTCTTTTGATAAGATGGAATGTAAATTTCATAAAAAATAATTATATATGCTAGGGATTAACAGTTATTTTCATGTAAGAAGTTGTTAAAAAATGAGATATATTACATTTAGAAAAACATTTTAAATAGCATGGAATTTTTTTTGTACTTTTTTTCAGAATACTTTCAAGCTCGGATTTAAAATCATCAGACTCAAGCTCCGAAAATTGAGCCCGAGCTCATCTCTAGTAGTGACACATCCTATAATTTTTATGGGAATAAAAGGATTGAGATGTTTCTTGTTCAAAAAATGTTTGCCTTGATCACATTTTCTCCCTTGAAAGTTTGTTCCACAGCTTTAAAAATGATCGTCCACTCCAGACTCCGCTCTTTGGTGCATTTAAAAACTTCTTTGCTAAATCATAAGGAGCCAGAACATTATTAATTCTTGCTCAGTTGCCACCATTTGAATACACTGTATTATTTGTTTATTTTTTAATTCAGTCCTTTCCTCACGAATAAACAGTATTTCCCAACACGACACGACTTTCCGATCGACCTTATAATTTCAGCTGCGTTCAGAGAACAAAAAAATACAGACAAAAGTTATATGTTAATTAGACATCAGATATTGAAAATCATTTTTTTTTTAATAGATTAAAGTTTTCTTTATGCATTTAAGTTTTTTTATAACTCAATTTGAGTCCCTGTTTACAGTGGGCCTAAAGACTGTGAACAGTGTGACAATAAGACATGGTTGACATTCTTACTAACTGTTCTGCAGAATTTAGGATGATTAGCTTTAGTCATGCATTCCTTATATAAAAATGAATTACCTATATCAGGGTTCGATTCAGGGATTTTTCTTAGGGCCTATTTTGTGAAAATCAAATCAAATTTGAAATGAAATATGAAATCCAGTTACTGAAATTTGAACCAAGTATTTGTTAATAACAACTTCTTTAAGTCTTCCATCTAAAGTTTTTATTTATATAGCAAATTTGTTTTCTTTGTAAATTACATATTTTAAAACCTAACAATTACAAAAATAATTAAAGTGTGTTTTTAAGGAATAGAATTTTGTGAAGGAGCCTGTTTCATTAAAAGAAATATTGTGAAGGGGCATGATGTTTTATTAAAAGGAATTTTGAGAAGGGCCTATTTTATTAAATGGAGTTTTGTGAAGAGGCCCTATATAGGTCCCAAATTTTGACTGGATCGATCTTTGTATATGAAAGAGTTCCTCAGTCAGCTTTTAAGATTTATTTTATCTTGTGAATAATGACTATGGAAAAAATATTTATGTAACTATATTTTTATTGAAATTTAACTGAAAAGTACGAAGCAGAGATAAGAGTTTTGCTTCCACTAGCTGTAATTTAAACAAAATGCTAGGCATTAGAATTTTGTGAAGGAGCCTGTTGCATTAAAAGAAATATTGTGAAGGGGCATGTTTTATTAAAAGGAATTTTGTGAAGGGCCTATTTTATTAGATGGAGTTTTGTGAAGGGGCCCTATATAGGTCCCAAATTTTGCCTGGATCGATCCTTGTATATGAAAGAGTTCCTCAGTCAGCTTTTAAGATTTATTTTATCTTGTGAATAATGACTATGGAAAAAATATTTATGTAACTATATTTTTATTGAAATTTAACTGAAAGGTACGAAGCAGAGATAAGAGTTTTGCTTCCATTAGTTGTAATTTAAACAAAATGCTAGGCATTTAAATACGATATATAGCTAATTCCCAAATTGAAATCATTCTTCTGCGAGCTTCAAAGACATTCCTTTATTAAGTTGAGGTATGCATTTAATTCTATTATATTAGAAACCAATATTATACAGATTTTACGATACGATTCCAAAATCAAAGTTCAAACTAAATATTTGCTCGGAATTTCCCTACTTTAAATATAAATGAGCCATATACCAAAATATGCACGAAGGCATGCTTCAGTTTAATATATTTGTATACCTGTAGCATAAAGAGCATGTTTAATCAGATAATAAAAGGGCTTGTAAGCAACATTATAAAATTAAATAAATAGTACATTGCATAAGTGCATTTCAAATATCGTATTATGTTTGTTTACACTTACACGCCCTTTAATGTCACTTTACGAAAACAAGAATAGCGTAAAATCATATTTATTCAAGTGTCATATTATTATTGTTTACTTTATCTTATAGACCCAGACTTCGTATTCATACATCAAAAGTTTCAGATTGAACTAAACCGCTGCACTCATATGATGCAATTGATCAATGCATTGAATATCATTCCGCCATGTCGGAGGGCTACAAAAAAGAAGTACATAATCTTACCATTATTCTTCCGCGTCACACTGTAGTTATACCAACATAATTCTTTTCTCATTTCTCCTCCTTTGATTTAGTTCAAATATGTATTACATAATTATTATTTTTTTTGCAGTTTCTTTTATATTAGAACGAAACATTCGGTAAAAGGACAACCAAAATGGCGAAAAAGTTTGTTTTTTAAAGGACGTCCCGTGATAAACAAACATGTATGACGTGGATAATTATTTTACTTTTTAAAATCAGAAATTAGGCTTCAATTTCACATTTCATGCCAATAACCTGTGTTTTACAGGTCATCCAAATTTTGAATTTTATCCGAAAAATTATAAATACTTTTATAATTTTTGTAAGACTTTTCAAATGCCTCTTGTAAAAGTTGGGGACAATTTTCTCTTTCAGCTATAATTACAAAATAAGTTATTAAATAACAAAATTTGATTTCTAAATCATTTTAAACATAAATTCTTTTAATATATTATTTTTTCATTACTTTATTTTTTTTTTATAGGTAGCAGTACAGTTACAACTAAACTATAAATATAAGTAAGTAAACAATCAAATCAAAAACAAACATAGCGAAGCTTGTATTGCTGAAAATGGATAATTGTATTACTTAATTGTTTTAAAGTTATTTTTTTATGATGCTGAAACAAAAGTGTGTCATTTCAAAAATGCTAGCATGTCTTTATTAATTAAATCATTATCGTTATTTCAATACTAAAATTTTAAATTTGATTGTTTATATCAAATCTATAATATATGTAACAGGATGACAAGAGATTCGTTAACTGTTGAAATTAAAAAAAAAATTATCCATTGTATTGTAAAACATTTTTGACAATCTCATTGGATGCTGTCTTAATACATTTACCCTCTATGTGAAAAATATTGCATTTAATGACATTTTTGTAATTAATTATTTTGTTATCGATACTAGAAAATTATTACTTTTCTTGAATGATTCAGGCATTGTAAATTAAATAAATTTCAGAATATATATATATATTGTTGAAAGTTTGATTAATTTATGTTCGCTTAATTTTTTGTAGTTTACAGCATTTTTCCCTCTCAGTTAAAAAAAAAAAATGTTTTAGTATTCTATTTGTTTGCTTTCAGTTTAGCGAAAAATTGTTCAGTACTATTCGTAATGTTAATGGACTCTCATGTATAATGCAGCTCAATTTTAGTATTTAGATACCTTTAGATTCAAAATAATTTTGCATGCATTTAGATATTTCAAAAATTTTAAAAATGAATTTTTTTATAATTCTATATTGTTGTAGGTTTTAAGAGATGTTAAGTTGACAATTGCATTTTAATGAATTTAATCTAGTCTCATAAACAGAATGATGAATGTTTTATCGGATATTCTTTGTGACACATCCTCATTGATGGCACCTCAGAATAAAATGTTATCGCATGATATGTCTTCTAAACAGGGACCCTTGATCATTGATTCTGTGTCACAAATTTCCAACTTAAACAGGCCTGTATCATCTGTTAATCATTCTAGTCCTTCTGATATTAGCATATTTAATTCAACTGATCAAATTCACATTCCTTCTAATATTGATTCTGGTTTTGAGGATCAGAGTGGTATTTCAGTTTTTTCAGATTCGTTTCCGGAAATAGTTCCTTCTTGGCTTGCTCATGATTTTATGAAAGTCTCAGATAATTTGACATCACCTAGTATTCTTTCTAATGTATCTGATATTTACACAGCCAACAGAGAAAATGAACATCTTGAAATGTTGGATTTAGGATTTACTCCTGTACTAACTTCTCAAGGTGTCCCTAATAACATTAATCGATCTTGTATTGATGACAGTCAGAAACTATTAGCCAACTTACCTATGCAAAGATTTCAAAATAGTGAGCCCCTTATTCTACCATTTAATGACATAAATAACACTCATATGCACATATCAATGGCTAAAACTAATATGCAGTATGGAAAGTTCAAACAAAATGGACCCAGTGTTAATTCAGCTCAGTCATTAATGAATGCTGTATTGCCCACTGAAAATGACCTACTTCACCTTCCATTGCCTTCTAATTTAAGTGAGCAGTGCCTTACTTCTACATCTAGTCCATCTATAATATCTAACAGTCAAAGTCAATCTCATCCAGTGGATGTTGTCTGTGATAAATTACCTCAAATAAATCTCAATCATTTAGATTCTTTGCTTGGAAATGAGGCTACTCTTTCAGAAATTCAACTTTTAAGGCACGATTTTCCTAGTGTCCGGCTTAATGAAGATAATTGTAATAATCATTCTAACCGTACATGTTTAGGCAGTTATAATCCTAATGGTAGCATCATATCTTGCAATACCAGTAATATTCTAGGGCCTACTGTATCCTCTCTGTCACAGTCACAAGATGTTTCTGTTCAAGTGTCTGTAAATGTTCTTCCCGAGACTAATTTATCTGTTAGTGGCAATTGTTATTCCTGTAATGAGGTTCCGTCTGAGTCTCCCATCGAAGTTGTTCAATGCTTTAAATGTAAATTTTGTGATTTTGTTAGCATTCACAAGTGTGCTGTTGGAAGTCATATAAATATTATGCATTCCAAACCATCTGATAATGCAAGTATTATTAAAAGTGTTCCAAACAATATTAGATCTGATAATTTGAACTCATTATCTGTTGGAGGACAAAGTGAAACTCATTTTAATAATAATGATACTTTAATTAAATCTGATGCAGCTTCTGTTTTAAATTCTAATGGAAATACTAGCTTAATGTCAGAAAGCAGTATTAATTCAAACAATGACAAATTTCCTTGTGTACAGTGCAATATTATGCTTGCTAACATGAATGAATTTAATGCACATTTATTATCTAATCATAATAGTAAAGCTAATGTTCAGTTAAATTCGACAAATAGTTCATCTGTAGAATACAAATGCATTCCAGTAAATAATATTGTCAAAAATGTATTATCACAGAAAGATAATATGAATTTTTTTATTAGTGACATTTCAACTGTGCCTCCAAATGATCCTAACAAAACCACTAAACTATATCCCAAAACTGCTGAAGTAGCTCAAAAAAAGGATTCAATGAATAATGTCAAAAATGTATTATCAGACAAGGATAATATGAATTTTTTTATGAATGGAATTTCAACTATGCCTCAAAATGTTATTAACAAAACCGCTAAAAGAAAGATATATCCAAAAACTGCTGAAGAAACTCAAAATGAACGAAACCCTAAAAAGGATCAGTCTAAAAAGACATCAAATGAATCTTCTGTAGCTAGTAATGAAAAAAATATATCATCACATAAAATAGCATGGCGAAAGAAAATGCATCGAGAATTGGGCTCATACATGTTAGTATGAATAATTCATTATTATTTTTATTATTATCCTCATTATTAACTATTAGCTTATTTTTTTTTAATTATGCAGGTATTCCTTTACCATTTTTGTAAAAGCATAATTTAATCCTTGTTTTTTTTTTTTTAAGAAAGGGAGAGAAAGATCTTATAATTATGGGAAGGAGGAGAAATCTAATTTTATTCTACACATAGAAAAGATTTATAATATTATTTTTAATAGATTTCTTATTAAAAAAAACTAAACCTGTGGCTATACGATCCATGAAGGATCAGGGCTACAGTGCCCAACTCTGTTTATTTGACCCTGGGCTCTGAGGTGCTATGCAGCATGAGCCCCGGCCGTGTGGTCAGCCCAACGCGAGACCCTCGGTGCTTAGTTCCCAAGCAAGCTTGGTACTCATTTTATCAACCCTGAAGGGATGAAAGGTTGAGTGAACCTTGCCCAGCCGGGAGACAAACTTGCGACTTTTAGCGTGGCAGACAGTTGTGCTAAGCTGACCACTATGCTACTGGGCTTAGATTTCTTATAATAAATGAGAAATTTTATCTACAGTGTCAAGTTAATTAGCAATTATAATAAAACATTAATTTTTTTTTATTATTATTATTATGAAAATGCTCAATTTTAATGACATTATTTTTTTCTTTGAAGATTTCTTTGATCTTTATTAAAAATATTTTTACTTTTGATTTTGAACAGGTTTGGCAAAAAACCGTTGGGTTTTTTGTAAAAAAAAAAAAAAAAAACAGTTTTTTGTTTAAAACCAGGTTTTTTTTGTTTTTGTTTAAACCAGGTTTTTTAAAGTATCATTTCCTATTGCATACAGATGCATACCTGTTGATAAAATAAACATTGAGGTATTATATCAGTAATATAACTTCATTTGAAAGTATTCAAATTAAATAGTTAACATTTTCATCAATTATGTAGAAAATTGAAATAATTTCTAATTTAAACATTATTAGTAACAGCTATGTCTTATGTTCAAAGTAAACTGCTCTATACAGTGAAACATTGATACCTTGAAAATCGTATGAAAAATCTTTTGATTAATAACATAATAATCAATAAATATTTGATACAGTTTTGTGAATATGATATATTATTCGGTGGTTGATGTTATTATTTTTTTTTTTTCTTGAGTATCTAAATACTTCTGGTTATTTTGTTTTCTAAATAATAACTCCAAGTGTCCAAGTCAACAGTTTTGGCCATTAAATTCAGCAAGTAACAGAAAAGATTGATTGGTATTATTGAAATGCTATAACTAGCACTCAATTTTTGCAAGCTGTGTTATACAACTTCATTACTTGATATCTTAAGTTACTCTTTTAAATTCTTTAACTACTTCACCGGCGATAGGTATGGGGAAACAGTGCTCTTACCCCCGAGTTATCTCGGGGCAAACGGTGAAGTGGTTAATGATGATCTTCTCCAATCCAAAAAATTTTCTTTTACAACTTGACCAAAATCTTAAAGATCATTGTATTTTGTTATTAACTGCTCTAAATAATCTGCATTTTAAAAATGAAAATATTTTATGCTAAATATGGAATATTATTTATATATTTTATCTTTTCTAATTTCACATGTTTTAAGATAAATCTTTAGGGTACCAGACATTATTCATCAGCACATGCTAATTTTCATTCTACATGCATAGAAACATGGCCTAGGTTCATTGTCATTATGTCTCATCTCAGGCTGACTACTGAGATGAAGTGTTAAAAGTAGAATTCACTTCTATCGATAATTTAAAACACTTAAATTGCAAAAAAGAGAAAATATTATATTAGATTTGTTCTAAAAAAAAACATGGTTTTTTTGACAAAAAAAAAAAACCAATTTGTTGGTTTAAACCATAGTTAAAACCACTTGTTTTAAACTGTACCAACCCTGCTTTTGAAAGAAAAAAGGCAAGATGTGAGTCACTAAAAAGGCCATTATTTCAAGAGAAAAGGTATTAAAGTAGTTAGGAAGGATAAAAAAAAATAAAAAGGAAAAAACATATTTTTAGGTTCATTCAAAAATCAGGGAAATCAAACCTGGCCCCTCTCATACAATAATCGGTTATATCAGGTACGGCCCTACCCAACTGAATTTATATAAAAAATTCTGATCATTTCTTAACAATTAATATTAATTAATTCTTAACAATTAATATTCGTTTATAGAATGTGGAATAACAACATTAATGATCACTTAAACCTTTACACTGTTAAAAAAAATAATAAAGTAGTTTGGAATAAAAGTAAAAACGTGATTTAAAACATCATAACTTTTAAAGCTGTATAAGAAAAAAAAGTAGATTATCAAAAATATTTCTCTATAATTATTTAAAGTACATTTCTAAGGATTCCATTCTGTTAACAGAAGTTTATTATCGCTATTACTATTTTTACAAAGCAAATTGTTTGCATGACATGTTATAGGAACAATTAAGTCCTGTTCCGACCCAGCTCGAGTATGCAAAATAAAATATAAGCCTGATCCCGGCCTGGCCCGAGTCTGCTGAAATAACTTGGGCTCAGGTACGATGTAGCTGCCCGATGCCAATCTGTATGTTGGACATGTTATATTTCTGTAATTGATGTTGTCAAGCTAGCATTGGCTCATGCATCACATTTATACTTATTCTCGTCCAAGTCACATCTATTGAAAATTGTTCCTATTTTATCAGCTTAGTTTGAACCTTTGTATATCGGGCTGGTTGGCCCACTTAATTTTTTTATCAGCCTGTTAAAAAAATTTTCATTACTCTGCCGGCCCATTTGAAAATTTACCTTCATTTTGCTGCGCCCATGCAGACTTATACCGCACATAAAATGGTAATTTAAATGGCAATTTTGTATATATTTATAAATCTAAATAAAAAGTATCAGACTTAAGGGGACTCTTCACTCACTTGAAAATGCACGTTCCGTAATGTTAAACCAATGGGCAGGTTGTTTTCGAATTTCTCGTTTAAATTTGAAGATTTTAAAATGATTTTTTTTTTTTTTTTTTTTTTTTTGCATAGGATAGCTGAGCTTGATCTTTAATATGGCAGTGTAACGATTTCAATGCCTTCTGATTAATCTGGTAGCGTATGAGCCAGGAAATCTCTCTAGATTGATCTTCAAATATTTTATTCTAAGTTAAATAGTATTATATACAGTTTAATTTTTGGTTAACATCAAATTACAAATATGAAAAGGCAGTTGCCACAGATCCAATCATACGCCGAATGTCTCTTTACATCTGAGACTGTCGTCTCCAGAAAAATGTCTGATACTTGATTGCCCTATATTAGATGAGACTGATGTCTCTGAAAAATATCTCGCCGGGCTGCGCCGTCTGCGAGTATTTATGAATCTGTTTACCCACAAAGTATCGTCGCTTCTTTCTAGCAACTCCAAGCCTCCAGGAGCTAGGAATTTTCGCCGGCCTCTGCCACCTGCGTAAAAAACCAAGAGTCCTCTCTGTCTCTAAAATCCATCCCCTCATCTCCATCCTCTGTCTCCGCCCCAAACCTAAAGGGATCTTCTCCTGCAATTGGCCAAGTCCATGTTGGACTCTACTACAGGTTTCGTTGAGAAAATCAAGAAATTCAACATCTCTGAAGACTTTTTTTTTAGCAAGTTTGGACATTGTTTCCTTCGGCCAACCGAATACTTAAAAAACCTTTTAAAACATATTTTTAAAAACCTTATACCACTTATACGTTTAACAGTCAACTTATAAAGATATTCAGAAAATTAAAAACAGAATCATATATTTAAATAAAAGAGAATGTTTTTACATTATTTATTTGCTGTTTGTTAAGTATTATTTAAGAAAATTAACCAATCACGAGGATTTTCATAGGAATTAATTATGCACAAATGCAAGTTCCTGAACATTGTCCAGTAAATAATCTGTTTCTTGCTAAGATTTTAAGAACAACATTTACAATCTCTGAAGATGATCGTCCACTCCAAACATCGATCTAGGATATATTTAAAAACTTCCTTGCTTAATAAAAAGGAGTAGAACAGTTATTCTTGCTGAGTTGCCGCCATATAAAATTTGAATAGATTGTATTATTTATTTACTTTTACTTTAGTCTCTTCTTGACAAACAAATAATATATGATCATATACAATTTTTTCACAGTTTGTCTTTGATTTTAAAGTGTTTGTTTTAGAATTTAAGAAAATTTTATTTATTTATTTTAATTCTCAGAAGACATGAAATTTAAAATTTGATTAATAAAATTTTTTTTATAACTACCCTCTTCTTAAATAACTCAAAGCAGATCTTTTTCAGCACAAAGTTTACTTGAAAAAAGCTCTTGATTATCAAAATGAAAGTTTCTGTTTTAAATATTATGTAAAACTGTTTTAAAATTTAACATTTTAATGCCTTTAAACTTTGAATTATAAAATTATTCGACAAGCCCATAGCTGCCAACCTTCCGCTAATCTTCCGTAATACCTGGATTAATTTAACCCAGGTTAACCACATTTCAAACCAGAAAATTTATTTCATGAAAGCTTATTTATTTAATTGCAGATTTCTATGTGGAACATATTTATTTTCATTTCTTAAAAAATTTTCTGGTTTGAAACGTATTAAACCAGGGTCAAATTAATGCAAGTATTACTGAAGATTAGTTTGAGGTTGGCAGCTATGCAAGCCGAATATTCGGTATTATCGAATAGTTACTATTCGGCTGGCCGAATATTCGGTATTCAGCCTAGCAGTTACTATTCGGCTGGCCGAATATTCGGTTCGCCTGTGGTTCGAATATTCGACATTCAGCCAAAATCACTATTCGGTGCATCCCTAGTTGTAGCAAATTATTTCCCGGGTTTCTTTGAACATATAAAAAATCATTTAAGAAATTTTGGCTTATGTTTGATCGCGAAGCCGCCTCTGAAATTAAAGATGCTTTTAAATACTAAAATTGATCCGATTAATAGAAATGACCTCTCAGGAGTTTATATGATTCCATTTATTAGGGAGGGAAGAATCAAAAATCATTATATAGGTATAACCCAAAGAAAATTCAATATCAGATGTAAAGAACAAATAGCGGACATAAAATACAATAGAGGTAATACTGCTTTATCCCAACTAAATCAAATAGAGAACATTAACATACTTTTTAACGAGAGTAAAATCATCTACAGGTCTAATTTTTATTTACAATTATTCATAAGAGAGTCCATTGAAATTTATTTAAGAAGTTCAGGAGTTTGTAACGATACATTATCTTTCCGTATCCCGAATTTATGGGTTGAATGGTTGGATAAATTACGGCATCACAACATAGAGGGAATACAAGCAATCGCGAAAATATAGGGCACGTTACATGTTTACTTGTTTATTTTTGATGATTTTTTCAATTTTTCATTATGCATTTGTAATTTTCTATTATACATTCTGACGACAACTCAAAAAATGAGTTGAAACATGTAACTAAAGAGTTTTTAATTTACTTTTAATGTGTTTTTATAACGTCTTTTAAGCAAATAAATATTTTAATATTATGATATCATTAGAAATGGACGTAATTTTGACTTACTACTCGCACTTATTTACATTTGTATTCTCTTATTGTCCATTTAAGATGAATGGTCTTTTTAGAACATGAGAACTCAGTCAGCTTGTGAAGTCTTGGTACAGGCAAAGTTCTGTTAATTAATTATTTAATTATGCTAAGACTTTACAGCAGTTTTTTTACTTTTTTGATTTTGGTTACAGATTTTTTATATAGAGGTACTTTCACTTTCAGAACCGGTTTCGAAACTAAAAGTACCTTTTTTAAAAAATTTGCAACCAAAATCGATAAAGTGAAAAACAGGCATATTAAAGATCGAGCTCAGCTATCCTATGAAAAAAAAAATCGTTTAAAAATATTCAAATTTAAACGAGAAATTCGAAAACAACCTGCCCATTGGTTTAACATTACAGAGCGGGTGTTTTCAAGTGAGTGAAGACAAAGAGTCCCCTTAAGAGTATTTAATATAAACTTTTCTGTCTTATATTTTTACTTTCTTTATATTTTAGATGTGAATCCAAAGGATGTAATGTTCGTTTCCGAGCTATTGATAATTTAGAATATCACAGAAAGTGTCATACATCAGGTAAAACATTCCAGTGCCCAGAATGTAGGATGGATTTTGGTAGTTGGGGAGCAATAGCTGGTCATCTGTGGCGTAACCATAATAATGATATGGAACTACATGGTTGTGATCAGTGCCCATTTAAGTAAATTTAATTGTTTTTGGTATATTAAATATAATCTGAATTTATAGAATATTTATATAGTTATGTGAGTACCTCTCCATTATCCCATCAACCACTTTCAATTAAAAAAAAATGCCATCATCAAACTATTCACCAGACTCAAATGCCCAAGAAACAAATGAAGAATGTTGCCATTGGAATCTAAAAAAATATACAGGAAATTTGGAAAAACAATAAAGCACCACTCACTAAAGTGCCAACTGTCAATAACTTTAAACAGTAAATTTTACAGTGTATTAATGAAAACATAAAAAATAATAATCTTGGATATTTATTTATTTACATTATTTTTCTTAATTATCCCTCTTGGCTGGTGAATGTTTGTGACCTCCGTTGAAACTGATCTGTTGTACATAACTATATGCATCGCAACATTTTTTCAATGCTTTTTCTCTTTTAATATCATGTCATTGTCATTTAAGAATATAATTGCTAAACTAAACAATAATATAATTAATGAAATAACTAATAAATCAGTAAAACATTCTTAAAAATACAGATAAATGTCGAATTAAAAATCATTTCATGATGTAACATTCACGTGTTATGTATCTGACGTTAAGTGAATGAGATCATGGAAGTTTGGTGTTAAATCCTATAGTTTGCTGATAGATTTTTTATGGATAGTGGTTCACAGGATAATGGAGAAGTACCATGATATGTTTTATTTTGAATTTAACAAAGAGTTTTGTTAGAGAGTGTTGATTTTATCTGTATGTATAACAATTAGTAGAACATGTGTATCGAATCAAGACTTTCTTACAATTACTAATAATTAAAATCTTTCTGATTTATAAAATATATATCTTCTTAACTTGTAAAAATAATAACCTAAACTGTACATGCTTTGTCATTGATATCAATATTCATAGGATAGACTTGAGGAAAAGAGGAGGAATGCCCATGCATACTGATAATTTCATCAATGTTAACACATGTGTGACTTTTTTTTTCCTTTGTGTATTTAGTAAACACAAATACAGTAACAATGTAAAAGGAATATACTAGAGCTTTATTTTTTTGTACAAAAAAAAAAAAAAATCTTTTATATTAAAAAAAACAAACAACTTTGAAAATAATTATACAGAGTTATTTCTTTCATTCATTCACTTTGCCATACTATATTTAGCTTTAAATACATATTTTTATTGCTGTACCTTAAAAAACATGTTAAATAGTAGTTAAAATGTATCTGAGGACAGTGCAATATTGAGAAATTCCCCTTTTTAAGATTCAATGATATTGTGCATAAGAATATTGCTATATAGCAATTATTTGTAAGACAATAATGGTACTCATATAGAAATCATAAATATATTCTTGCTTTTCTAGTATCAAGAATAAAGAAAATGGCAGGAAAAAGATTTTCAACTTTAATGTAAAGTATGGTCCCTTAATGCTGTGTGTTTTATTTTGCTTATATAACTTTACTTAACTAATGGTCAAAAGAGAAGGAAAATCTATTATGTAGTGTTTTCAGCCAAATTCTAATAATGTTGAAAAAGCGTATGTTTTTATTTATGAATTTTTAATAATTGCATTATTAATTAATTCAATATAAAATATACATGTGCATTATGGCTGGACTTTCATAAGACCTTATAAAGTAATGAAATACCTACATAAATTGCTATTCAAGTTATGTATACTAAATAAAAGACACTACTCTTTAGCACTTCAACCGCAGCGGGTATAAAGAAACAGTGCTTTTACCCTTGACTTATCTTGGGGAAAACGTTAAAGTGGTTGACATTGATTGGTTCATTTTCTAGTAATATATTCATGTGGGTTTTTTTTTTTTTTTTTTATGCTGAACTTAATAAGTAAAAAAAATTATGAGGCTGAAGTTGAAATTTTTGAAGTTACGTTCCGTTTTAATGCTTAGATGCCAACCATATAAACCACACACTCTCATAAAGAACTCTCTATGAATTTAAAAAAAAAATTCTGTACATTTTTTAGAAATTATATTAAGGCTGTTCTCAACTGCTCTGCTCAATAAGCACAAAATGTTTTGACACATTTACAAATTCATTTTTTAACAGAACAATATAAAATTGGAAGGCCTGACTACAGAAGCAATTTGGAATCGAACTGTGTTTTCTATTTTTTTTATCAATAAATTACCTATTGAGTTATAAGCGATTTTGATCACATGACAAAGAGGTTTTTCGCTCATTCTTAAGTGATTATTCATCTTTCGTGTGGAAATTTGGTTCAAAACACCCACTTTGACACTATTTTCTGAAAGCTATATTGCGATTACAAAAAAACGGAAAAAAACAGTTCAATTACAAAGTTTCTGAACAACAACACCTGCTAGTTTCATGCATTTCCGAGCAAGAATAAATTAAAACTTATGTCATAAAGTTATTCTTTTGGATTTGAGAACAGCCTTAAGGACATTGTTTGATATATTTTTTTTTCTTTTAACCTATTTGGTATATGTATAAATCAAGTTATTTTCCTGAAATTGTCTAATATAAAAATGAATCTCTTATTTGATGCTGTCAGCCAAAATTAATTATGTTGTAGTGAGATTTTGTTTATTTGAAATAAAGTTTTTATCTTTGGTAGGACTTACAGCCTGAGTCGATTAGAAAATATTCATAAGTTAATTCATAAAGATGAATGCCTGTTTTTGTGTGACACATGTGGCAAGAGTTTTAAAAGTGGAAAGCAGTTGAGAAATCATCGGGTAAATATATTTTTCATTCATATTTTGTTTTTGTATATGTTGCATATAAAGGAATTTTGTCTTGCATCTGTCTGTTTTAAATTATAAATTATTGTTAAAATTTTTTTGAAGTAGGAAAGCTGTGACAATCAGTAATATTTGATGTTAAAAGTTCAGGGGCACATTTAAGAAATAGAATATTGAGATGTTTCTATTTTTGAAAATACTGAAATTTTTATTATTGTATTTTCTCTAAGCATAAAAAAGCAATAAATCATATTGAATGCTAGTATAATACAGTAGACTCCCTCAAATCCATACAACTTGAAATCGGAGATTGTGTGGATTTTAGAATTTTGTGAATTTCTGGTCACTATTTTGTTTACATTTTTAAAAAAGTAAATTGAATGTAACTAAGCATTGGGAATTATAATGAATACTTACAAAGAAAATTATCAAAATAATTGAGTAAAATATTAAAATAATTTATTAATTACATAAAATAATTATGTAAAATAATAAAAGTTTAGCCTTAAAACCAGATTGAAGCTTTTTTATGATCCCTACTTTTTGGATTATTGTCAACCTAATATGTTTTCTTTTCCTGTTTTTTTTTATTGGAAATATAGGAATCAGCCATATTAGACAGAATTATGTACAAAATCATGAAAAAATGAAAATCATTATAGATTAAAACCAAAATCAATGCAAAAAAGTACATAAACAATGCGACTTCAACAGTTGCAGGTATGCGCGAAAGCTACTCTTGTGCCATATTTTTATCTTAAATAATTTGCATCGTAATCATAAAATAACCAAATTTTATGTCATGTTTATCCAGATTTAATAAACAAAAAAGCTTGACTGATAAAAAAATATTTTGAAAAAAAGATTGTAATCACCATTGATATTAGCAACATCTTGATTTTAGCGGAAATAAATTCATATTTTCGTCATGAAAAAGCTTGAGTTTGGTCATATTAACCAGAATCAACATTAAAATGTGTATGCAATATTGACAAAATAAAAATAAAAATTGAAACACGTAGAAACGCATACAAGAAAAATAAACAATTCGTTTACAGTTTACATTTGCAAATATTGTGCAGGACCTACAATATGGCAAATTTTTGCTATAGATAGGCTAATTTACATCAAAATCAAAAGTAATGTAATTTTATTTAGTAATTAATCAACTGTAATAGCCAAAAGAGCATGAATAACAAATAAATTAATAAAAAAAAATTGTTGTGATCAGTGCTGATATCAGCGCCATCTTGAATTTTGTCCCTGTAACATAACTTTAAGTTTCACTATTTACATCTGAAAAAATACATGGATTTTAGGGCGGCGGATTTAAGAGAGTCTACTGTAATAGCAATAGATTCAATATTTGTATTATTTTATATACAATAAGCATTATATTAACCATTTATTTTGAAGGTGCATTGAATCCTACTTTTAGAAAATATGAGAGAAATTTTGTATATTAAAATGAAATTCCAGACCACTTACATTTATATTTTAAACCAGAGCATGAAATATAATTCAAATTGTGTTACTTGTGGACTGAACATGCATTTGAGATTTTTTATTCATGCATTATTTATTTATTATAGGAATAAAATAATTACCTATTTTCATGAAGTCAGCACCACATAAACTCTGTTAAATCTAAGTTGTGCCATGTGATTCTGTGGTGTATTTTATCTCATCAATTCTCTAAAAAACCCACAGTCTTTCAATATTTTGCATATGCACTCCGGTATTCTGATTTAAAAATTCTACCAGTGATTAACGTTTAAAAAAAGTTAAAACCCACCGCTCGTAATTCATCAAATTTTTAGGTCTTCCAAGAATCTAAAAAATTCTACATGTTTTTAGCGACAAAGCCCTGTTCTTTTCACTACAGACTTTTCTATTGTAGTCAACTTCTGATGCCTGCCAAAATTTGATTGTGCTGTTGCTTTTGTTCATCTTACTGTTCTTCTAAATATCATATAATTTAAATTTTTACATGTTTGAAAGCTGTTGTTCATCAATTTACTGACTTTTTAAATAATTTTCAAGCATGATTTTATTTTCGTAAATCTATCTTAACAATGAGCATTTATTTGCTACAAGAATGTAAAATAGCTACTGTCAAAATTACCACAATTGGTAATCGGTTGTGTAGAGCAAATAAGAAATAATAAAGCTGATTAATCGTAAGGTCAGACTAACCATAAGATACTTTACTTTGCACCATAGATAAATGTACAAGATAAGACACTTATGACAAAATCTGTAATGGCAACAGTACTAGCGTCGCTAATGACAAGAGGGAAGAATTAACAAGCCTCCGAAATTTACCTATGTTGATGAGATATGTTTACGCTCTATGTTTTGCGTATCTATTCTTTCCTAAACGAAGCAGAAGTAGATGATATTGTATTAGATGTAAATTTCCAACTGGGCGAAAAATGTCCGGACCAGGATTCGAACCCGGGACCTCCTGGCTGAAGCCGCCAGTGCTCTGCCATATGAGCTGTCCCGGATGATTCTGGTCAAACTTTTTCATCCAGCTAACCTTGATGATTACAGCATCTGGTCTGAAACCTGGTTCAGCTCAACAGAATAAATCTCAGGTAATGGAACTCCAGAAATCGCTGGATACGAAATTACACTAGATTAATATTAACACAATTATTCTAATTGGTAAACAAATCATATTAGATGTAAATTTCCAACTGGGCGAAAAATGTCCAGACCAGGCTTCGAATCCAGGACCTCCTGGCTGAAGCCGCCAGTGCTCTGCCATCTGAGCTATCCCGGACGATTCTGGTCGAACTTTTTCACCCAGCTAACCTTGATGATTACAGCATCTGGTCTGAAACCTGGTTCAGCTCAACAGAATAAATCTCGGGTAATGGAACTCCAGAAATCGCTGGATACGAAATTACACTAGATTAATATTAACACAATTATTCTAATTGGCAAACAAATCATATTAGATGTAAATTTCCAACTGGGCGAAAAATGTCCGGACCAGGATTCGAACCCGGGACCACCTGGCTGAAGCCGCCAGTGCTCTGCCAATCTGAGCTATCCCGGATGATTCTGGTCGAACTTTTCGTCCGGGATAGCTCAGATGGCAGAGCACTGGCGGCTTCAGCCAGGAGGTCCCAGGTTCGAATCCTGGTCCGGACATTTTTTGCCCAGTTGGAAATTTACATCTAATATGATTTGTTTACCAATTAGAATAATTGTGTTAATATTAATCTAGTGTAATTTCGTATCCAGCGATTTCTGGAGTTCCATTTCCCGAGATTTATTCTGTTGAGCTGAACCAGGTTTCAAACCAGATGCTGTAATCATCAAGGTTAGCTGGGTGAAAAAGTTCGACCAGAATCGTCCAGGATAGCTCAGATGGCAGAGCACTGGCGGCTTCAGCCAGGAGGTCCCGGGCTCGAATCTTGGTCCGGACATTTTTCGCCCAGTTGGAAATTTACATCTAATATGATTTGTTTACCAATTAGAATAATTGTGTTAATATTAATCTAGTGTAATTTCGTATCCAGCGATTTCTGGAGTTCCATTACCTGAGATTTATTCTGTTGAGCTGAACCAGGTTTCAGACCAGATAGATGCTGTAATCATCAAGGTTAGCTGGGTGAAAAAGTTCGACCAGAATCGTCTGGGATAGCTCAGACGGCAGAGCACTGGCGGCTTCAGCCAGGAGGTCCTGGGTTCGAATCCTGGTCCGGACATTTTTCGCCCAGTTGGAAATTTACATCTAATATGATTTGTTTACCAATTAGAATAATTGTGTTAATATTAATCTAGTGTAATTTCGTATCCAGCGATTTCTGGAGTTCCATTACCTGAGATTTATTCTGTTGAGCTGAACCAGGTTTCAGACCAGATGCTGTAATCATCAAGGTTAGCTGGGTGAAAAAGTTCGACTAGAATCGTCCGGGATAGCTCATATGGCAGAGCACTGGCGGCTTCAGCCAGGAGGTCCCGGGTTCGAATCCTGGTCCGGACATTTTTCGCCCAGTTGGAAATTTACATCTAATATGATTTGTTTACCAATTAGAATAATTGTGTTAATATTAATCTTGATGATATTGTATTTATGTCTCATTTGTTTAGCTGTTTTTTTTTTTTGTTTTTTTATCTTACTTGTACTTATCTTACTTTTTTTTATCTTACACCATTAACTTACAAAATAATAATACAATAGAGAAACCCAAGAAAATTCTGTTGAAAACGTAAATATATAAGTTTATGAGATTGAATCGTAAAAAATCTAATTCAGGTATTGTGTTAAGGGCTGTTCTCTACAATATTTGCAAATTTGGCCAAGCAGTCTGACTTAATGATGCATATGTAAATTTTCTTAAAAATTAGATAAATGGTAAGAAATCAGTCAATTATTGAAGATTTTAATAGCAGCAGAAATCGTTTTAAAAATTTGACTTAACAAAAAAAAAAAAATAAATAAATAAATAAATAAATAAAATCTTGTGGAAAAAATAAAATAAAAAATGTGAGGGATTGATGAAATAAGACATTTTTCCTTGTTGTAGGGGAAAATGTAAAATTATGAAGCAATCCAAACTGTTTCCTTTAAGAGCAACACTTAATATATAATGTATGATAAAATTAAAATTTTTGATATTTGTAAAAAAATTAGTATTCTGTATGAGGGAATGACTGCTAATAAAAACGCTTCCAGATATATTGACTGAAATTTTTTTTTGAAAAATTAACAAAATCTTACGCCACCAATTTATGTTGCTGGACTGACAAGTGCTCAAAATGGCTTCTTTGTGAAGGATGCTAGACTGCTACTGCTCTTTAGTGGTAGATATTTGAGATAATAGCAGTGTGTCAGGGAATGATGGTCTAACATGGAGAAACATATAATTGATTGAGTAGACTATATAATAATAGTAAAAAAAATATTTTTATTATTTTTTGTAATGTACCAAATAAGAACTTTATTTTGCTTAGGGTCAGGGTTGGCAAGTTTCTTCCACATTGGAAAAAACCGCGGAAAAAACCATGGAAAAAACCGGCCGGAAGAAATAGGTTTCTTCCAAGTGGGAGAAATGGAAGAAACTTATTCTTTAAGAATTTACCATATAACTTTCAACTTTGTAAGGTAGAATAAATGTCTTCTTCCTACAACCTTAAGTAAATTAATTCCATCAGACCTATATAAATTTAATTAATTATATACGCTAAATTAATAATTACATCAGTTTTTTAGCCACGATGCCTGTCAGATCTTCAAAAATTGGCTGAAGAAAAGAAATTTTATCCAAAATGCACAAAATCAAATGTCATCCATTTCAATTTAACAAGCACATTTTTTAATTAAACTTTTGAAACTAGTAGTAAATAGTACACAGATCATTCACCAATGGTAGAATGAAACTCGTTTAAATAAAAATGACATGGAGAAGTGCTTTTAATTTACACCAATTTTATTAAGGTAAATAATATAGTACAATAATTACTGTATTAAAAAAAAAAAAAAAAATCATTAAAATCCTCACTTTCCTTACTACAATGCAGCATAGTATAACAAAAAGTCTTTAGCAGTAGGATGCTGCAATCAGTTTCTCAACTTAGAATGGATGAATGCAAAAGATGAAAAAAATTCTTTCAAGTCCTACAGAAAACTTTAGGAGAGTTTAAAACCATTTCGGCATACCCATAAATATTTTAAGAACTTTAATTTAATTTTAATTAGTCTTTTAAAATCAGCATTGAGATATGCATGCTAGATGCTAGTATAAATAATTACAAATTTGTTTATTTTCTGTGTTGTGCAATTTAAAATAATGCATTTTTATAAGAAAATAATGTATTTTGATATGAAAAATGAACATTTTGTTGGTAATTTTTTTTCTTTTAACATAAATGGCATAATTAACAAAAGAAAAAATCCCTCTACCTCTAAAGTTGTAAAATCCATCACCTGTAAATGTTTGCTGAACCTGAAGTATGTTATTAAAAAAAATGACTTATTTTTCCAAAAATAATACTCTTAATACTAATTAAATTTTCCAATTTAGGGTTCATATAATCATACTTTGAGTTTAATTCTTTTACATAGTTAATATACTTTAATTTTGAGGATATATTTTGTTTTCTGTTGGTTTCTTCCATTTCTTCCAGTTTCTTCCGGTTTTTTCCAGTTTCTTCCACTGTCCTGGAAGAAACCCATCCCTGCTTAGGGTATTTTTAACTATTTTTATTTCTGGATGGAAAGAAATAGGCAATAAAATATGGTAGTACAGGTGGGGAAAAGGTGAGGGAATGATGTTTGCATGATATATATTACATTTTTAAATACTAAATTTATTTATTTTTAAATTTTACTTTCTGTCCCTAATAAACTATGTTTAGATCTTCTAATAAAAATGTAATGAAATTAAGAGCATTTATATGACTGGGAAACACTTTTTGCACTATTGTAGAGAATAACCCTTAATTTATTCACATCGAATAAAATTTTATCAAGTGTAATATCACTATCTCTTTTATTTATTAATTATTTTTTTTACTGTTAGATTTATATAATTCTAAATATCTGTAAAAAGGAATTTTTCCCCATCTGTAATTTTTATTATTATTTCTTATATGTTAATATTATAAATATTTGTACATTATTTACACTAAAAACAATCTTTTTATTTTATCTGTGAGAAGGTGAAAATGCATAAATTTTAAAAGATTGATGTAATGAATGTTTAACACATTAAACTTCATAAATTAATAAAACATCGGCTATAAAAATTTTCCTACCAAATGGGAATATTTATGAAATTTTCTGGCAATTTTTCGTATAATTTTATATCACACCATTGTTTTATGTAGCTTTAAATACAATTATATCATACTAGCAAACCCTGCGGCTTTGCTCGCGTAATAGCTGAAATATGCCAAATTTTTATTAGAAGAAATTATACTTTTAAGAATAATACAAAAATTACAAATTATGCCACAGTTTGACTAAACTTTTTTATTACACTGCATTAGGCAGAAATGAGACTTAAATTAATAAAAACTAAAACTAATTCTAAAGAAATAATAATTTAGAAAGTATTTTGAAGCTTTTACGCTCATTCCATACACTGATTTCAGTATTCAGTTGGAGTTTTGAAATTTTTAGAAATCATCTTAACACATTTACATCTTAAAATTATCCATCATGTCAAATTCCAAGCTTCTTGCCTAACAGTCTACCACCTCTCTGGTGCTAGTGGCAGCAACATAAGATGCCGAAACAGACTTGAAATAGAATGTCTCAAAAAATGTTGAAACAGAGACTGTCAATATTAATTTGCCGACATTAACCTTGAAATCGGTTGGTATTTCTTAATATTCTATAGAAAACGGAATTTAGATGTTTTTAAAGGCTTTCTTGTTGTTCCTGCCAATCAGGTGGTAGTGACACCGGCATAAAATATAGCCCGTATAGGATCAGGGGCTATCAGCCTTGATTCGCAACCAATAACTTCTGTAATCAGTTTATTATTTCCTGAGATTCCACAGAAATTGTAATTTAGGACTCTTAGAATGCTTTTCGCCCCTTCCCTTTGCTTCACCCCTTCCCTTCATTTCACCCCTTTTTAAATTCTAATTTATTTTAGACTGTTCTTAGAGGGCATTTATATTTTACAAGTAACTACCATGCTATATTTAAAGTTTCTAGCCTCTTCAGTACCACAGAAATCGCAATTTAGAAAGTTTTTTGCTCTTGCAACCCTCTAAGAGTTGTGGACCGGCGTAAAATATAGCTTATGTTATATCACCATCAATTTGCAACCATTATGTTTGAAATCGGTTTTGAATTTCATACGATTGCATAAAAATCATAATTTAGAACGCTTATAGAACACTTTTCGCTCACTTCATCCTTTTAAATTTGGAATTTTCTTTTGACAATTCTTAGAAAGCATTTGCATCTTTGAAGTAATTACCATTCCAAAATTAAAATGTTGGACCCCCCCCCCCTCCCCTCAGTAACACAAAAACACAATTTAGAACATTTTTTGCTCCTGTAACCCCCAGGTGGTAGTGACAACAACGTAAAATATATGCTATGTTGGAGCGGGAACTGTCACCATCAATTCTAAACCATTACTTCTGAAATCGATTTATATTTCCTGAGATTGCATAGAAATCGCTATTTAGAACGTTTTTTGTTCATTTTCACCCCTTTTAAATTTCAAATTTTTAAGGAACTCTTCTCAGAGAGCATTTATATCTCATAAGAAATTACCATGCCAAATTTGAAGTTGCTAGCCCCTTCAGTATCACAAAAATCACAATTTAGAACGTTTTTTTAAATGCAACGCAAGGTGGTAGTGATGCCGACATGAAATAGATCATATATTGGAGCAAGGGCTGTCATCATCAATTTCCAACAATTACTTTTGAAATCAGTTGGGTACCCTTCTGAGATTGCGTAGAAATCAATTTAGAATGTTTTTCATCCATTTTCACCCCTTTTAAATTTCGAATTAAATAGGAAATATTCTTAGAGATCATTTATATTTTATAAGTAACTACCATGCCTAGTTTCAAGTTGCTAGCCTCTGCAGTATTACAAAAAACGCAATTTAGATCGTTTTTTGCTCCTTCACCCCTTTGGGGGCAGTGGCACCGACATGTAATACAGCCTATGTTGGAGTGATTGCTGTCATCATCGTTTTCACACCATTATTTTTTAAATCGGTTCGGTACTTCCTGAGATTGCATAGAAATCGGAATTTAGAAAGTTTTTTAGAACGCTCTCTGCTCATTTTCACCCATTTTAAATTTCGATTTTTTAGGAAACATTCTTAGAGATAATTTGTATCTTATAAATAACTGCCCTGCCTAATTTCAGGATTCTAGGCCCTTCAGTAACACAAAAATCGCAATTTAGAATTTTTTTTGCTTCTGCAACACCTAGGTGGTAGTGACACCGACATGAAATAGAGCATATGCTGGAGCAAGGGCTATCATCATCTTTCCAACCATTACTTTTGAAATAGGTTGGGTACGTTCTGAGATTGCGTAGAAATCGCCATTTAGAACATTTTTTAGAACTCTTTTCATGCATTTTCACCCCTTTTGAATTTCGAATTTTTTAAGAAATGTTCTTAGAGATCATTTATGTCTTATAAGTAACTACAATTCCTAATTTCATGTTTCTAGGCCCTTCAGTAACACAAAAATTGCATTTTCGAATGTTTTTTTGCTCCTGCACCCCCTCTGGGGGGTAATGGCACTGACATAAAATGTAGCCTATGTTGGAGCAAGGGTTGTCACCATTATTTTTTAAATTGGTTTGGAACTTCTCGAGATTGCGTAAAAATCGCTATTTAGAATGCTTTTTTGCTCATTTTCACTTCTTTTAAATTTCGATTTTTTTAAGAAATGTTCTTAGAGATCATTTATATCTTATAAATAACTACAATTCCTAATTTCATGTTTCTAGGCCCTTCAGTAACACAAAAATCGCATTTTTGAACGTTTTTTTGCTGCTGCACCCACTTTGGGGTAATGGCAACGACATAAAATGTAGCCTACGTTGGAGCAAGTGTTGTCACCATCATTTTGACACCATTATTTTTTAAATCGGTTTGGTATTTATTGAGATTGCATAAAAATTGCCATTTATAACATTTTTCAGAATGCTTATTGCACATTTTCACAGCTTTTAAATTTCGAATGCTTTAAGAAATGTTCTTAGAGATCATTTATATCTAATAAGTAACTGCCATGTCAAATTCCATGTATCTGGGCCCTTCAGTAACACAAAAATTGCAATTTCGAATATTTGTTTGATCCTGCACCCCCTTTAAGGGTAGTGGCACCGACATAAAATGTAGCCTATGTTGGAGCAAGGGTTGTCATCATCATTTTGACACCATTATTTTTTAAATCGGTTTGGTACTTCCTGAAATTGCATAAAAATCGCCATTTAGAACATTTTTTAGAATGCTTTCTGTGCATTTTCACCCCTTTTTTATTTCGATTTTTTTAAGAAATGTCCTTAGAGATCATTAGTATCTTATAAGTAACTACCATTCCAAATTTCATGTTTCTAGGCCCTTCAGTAACTCAAAAATCACACATTTAGAATGTTTTTTGCTCCTGCACCCCCTTTTGGCCAGTGGCACGGACATAAGATATAGCTTATGTTCTAAGTTGGACTAACACCTTCATTTTGATACCATTACTTTTGGAATCGGTTTGGTAGTTCCAGAACTGACTTCCTATAAATAAATAATTTTTACTTCTTTATAATATTAGTATAGATTTACTCGATATATAATGTTCAAGGCGAAATATGTAGCTTGTTTTTCGTTGCACTTATATCGTTCACCCTTCATGTATTAAAAATATATATATATCTGTGTAAGATTCTTTTGAAAACATAAGCATGCAGCAAAAGAAAAGAAAGATCACAATAAGTTAGACGCTCAATAACAAAAATATTACAAGGGTGGGAAGTTTCTTTCCCATAGCTTGTTTTTCGTTGCACTTATTTTGTTCATCCTTCATGTAGGAAAAAAATATATATACAGTGAAACTTCTTTCAAAGGCCACCCCTATTCAAGGGCCACCTCTATTAAGGGGCAGTATTTTTAGGAACGAAAATTTTCTCCACAGACATAATGTTAAATTTACTCCTATGAGGGGCCTCACCTACCCCTCATAAAGGCCATTTTTTTCACAAGTGCCTGAAATCCTAAACAGATGCATTGAATTCCTGAACCTAAAGATAAGAGTTCAGCAAACAACTGAACTTGCAGCAAAGAACACAGGAGGGGATGGGGAGGATTTAGTAACACAATGACGGACCACAAGCTTTTCCACAAGTGAAACAAACAGGTGTTCCTGACACTTTGTTTGACCTTTCAACCTGTAGGGTTGGAAGGACAACTTGACCCTTTGTTGTGGGCACACAAAAGATAACAGGTTATCAAGAAAAACTGATTCCACATTTACTAAAATTGTGAATTCATATTGAACCACAATTTTTACTTTAGAAATTTCATGCTCAGGCTAGGGTTGGATTATTTATCAATATATCGACAGATATTGATATTTCTTAACTATCGCAATAACAATATCTAAACTTTGACTCTGTTGATGTATCCCAATAATATAACTGTGTTAACAAACACTGCAATTACGAACACGAACACCGAAAAAAAAATATCGCCAAATAACTCAGAACTCAATAAAATAATAATATTTTGCGCTCACCGCCAGAGAACCTGAAAAAAAAAATTCTATTCCATTGTCTTCAACCTCCTTTCTCATCCAAAACAGAAAATCTACATCTATAATCTTCCTTTCCGTTGATTATCTGCAATAGAAACTATCCCAATCATTGCAATACACCTATCCCTTCTCAATAAACCCAAAGTTCGTTCGACTCTCTGCGTAATACTGAATAACACTTATCATCCTTTCTCATCTCAACTATGATTAGTCTCTACACCTATTCCAATAACTCCAGATAATTGATACATTATGAATAATAACGCATGAGCATTGGTTATTCATTGTTGCGCTTGATATGGAGATAAAGGGTGATCATCGAGTCTATACCTCAAAAGGTAGAATTCTCGGCTTGCAAGCAACCAATGAGAGTCCGCTAAAGTTTCCCCTTTTGCTTATAGCAAAGTTGCAATGAAAGTTGGCGAAAAGCCAAAGGTCAAAGCAGTCTTTCACAGTGGTGATTGGTTGTTTTTAAAAAGAGCTTCCCAGCCAGTAATGTTTATTCATATTAACTTCTTCTTTGTCGTATTTTTGTTAGAGCAAAGTTTTCTGGAGTGAATTTAATATATTCTGTATTGATATTTTTCAGCTATGAATATTTATAAAAAAAAAAAAAATTTTAAATTAGTATAAAACTATTCTCAAGTGTGATTTAAGTATTTATATATTTTTTAAAAAGGTTTCAATGTGTTTTTCATCTAGTAAATAGGCAGAAAGATATAAATACAGGGAACTGCTCTGCTCAACAAACGCAAAACGTTGTGACACATTTACATATTCATTTTTAAACGTAAAGGCACAAAATTGGAAGGTCTGGATTTTGGAAGCGATTTAGAAACGAACTGTGTTTTCCCTTTTTTGATAAATAAATTACCTAATTAAATATATATAGAAAACTATATGTAAGAGAAACGACACATTCACCTTAATACTTTAAGTTAAAACATGAATACATTAAAATGATTCTCAGTTTTTGTTACTAAAATAGGTGCTAAAAATACAATTTACAGGTTTTAAAACATTAAAACCAATAATCAGATGGTAAAAAACTTCCCGAGCGCTTTCGACCAAGCCCTGGTCATCATCAATGGGGTGAAAAATGGGAAGAAGACCTACAGAATGCATACCGGTATAAATAACGTAGGGCGATTCCAAAAACTGTAAAAAAGACGGGGTGGAAGGGGGGAGACGGAAGCGCTCGGGAAGTTTTTTACCATCTGATTATTGGTTTTAATGTTTTAAAACCTGTAAATTGTATTTTTAGCACCTATTTTAGTAATAAAAACTGAGAATCATTTTAATGTTTTAATAAATTACCTATCGAGTTAAGCGATTTTGATCACGTGAAAAAGACGTTTTTCACCCTTTCTTGAGTGGTTATTCTTCTTTCGTGCGGAAATTCCATTCAAAACGCGCCCTTTGACACTATTTTCTGAAAGATCTATTACGTTTGCAAAAAAAAAAAAAAAAAAAAATGGAAAAAACTGAAAAGAAATAGTTTACACATAAATACATAGTTTCTGAACAGCAACACCTGCTAGTTTCATGCATTTCCGAACAAAAATAAATTAAAACTTATGTCATAAAGTTGCCCTTTTGTATTTAAGAACAGCCAAGAATGAATTGATTCTTTAGAGAAAGATTGTAGAGCAACATTTCTGTTGCATCTATCATCCACTGAAACCTATTTAATAACAAGTATATTAGCACCACATGTGGCATTAAATTAATTTTAGTTTTTTCTAGAGTTTCCTCTTTTCCTGTGTTAATTAAAATAAAATCGTCAACGTCCTAAATTTAAGAATGTTCTATTTTAGTTTGCGAATAACTGACAAAATTATAAAATACAAAGTACTTCAATACTTAAAATGTCGCTGATAAATAATGCATAGAGTCGGAAGAATAGGAAACATACTGTTTTTGAAGGAAAATACTTTGCAACAAATGATATACGTGTAAACAGATATCAACCATTGGTTTCATTTCTAAAATATATTTTTTATAAATATATGTACTTATTTTAATGTTGCTGTGTGAACATATAAGACATTGAGTAGTTGTTCTGTACATCTGTTTTTACTTAAATTGCTGCTATTATACCATTTATGTTTCGAAATTAGCAAAATTTCTATTCTTGCACAATTTAAGATAGTTATCGCGATATATCACAAATATCAACTCGTTGATATATTGCGATATTAAATTTCTGATATCGCCCAGCCCTAGCTCAGGCTTATATAAAATTTAAAATTATGGCACCTAAATCAAGACAAAGAGTACATTTGGATTTGAATGACAAAATGAAAGTTCTTAATTGTCATGATCAAGGAACATCTGCAAGAAAATTGGCATCACAGTTTAATTGCAGTAAAAATCAAATAAACAATATTGTTAAAAACAAAGAAAATTTACTGAAAGAATATGCAGATTTTAAAAATCGCGGGATAAAAAGAAAGAGAAATGAAAAATTTGGTCATCCCTATTCAAGGGCCAATTTTCAATGGAATGGCTGATGGCCCTTACAGAAAGGTTTCACTGTATATATATATATCCGTGAAAGATTCTTTTGCAAACATAAACATGCAGCAAAAGAAAAGAAAGATCACAGTAAGGTAGACGCTCAATAACAAAAATATTACAAGGGTGGAAAGTTTCTTCCCCATTGTCACTAAAGTCGCTGCGATCACAATTGCATTACCATTACAGTCTATGGAAGTGCCCTATCTTGTATATTTATCTATGCTTTGCTCTATAAACTGAAATCTGCCTGTGAAAAGACAGATTTCCATTTTATGTTGAGCATAAAATTAATATTAAGTTCAGTTGAATTGGTTAAAAGATATGTTACATCAAAATAGTCTCAGAATTGTATTTTAATTTTTTTGAAATTTATTTATTTTATGAAAATATCTGAATTTCTATTACCAAACTCTTGAAATGTTTATTATTAGATTTTGTTTACTGAAAATGGTCAAGAGAAAGTACATAAGTAAACTTTTCCACCCCCCAACCAAAATAAAAGTGTTCACTGTGTATTATTATATTGTAAGTGTGTCTGTAATTTCTTTTTAAAAAAGAAAAGAAGAAGTAGTATATTTCTGTTCAATTTTTTTTTTTCAGATTTCTGTGCAATAATATAATAATAATAAATAATGCAAGTTCTATAAAATATTGGCCAAGCTAGACAGTTTTTTGCAATATTTACATGCTTTTATTTAACTTTGTTTATATATTTATAGATAGATTTTTCACTCACTTCCTGATGTGCTAGAATTCTAAAAATTATCTACTGTTATGTATTTCATATGACAATACAATATTCCATAACTTAATTATTAAGTAATAGATTCATTTTAATTAAATTTTAATTATATGTTGAGAAAACAATTTAGAAATCCTAGATCAAGCATGTCAAACTTGTGGGCTGGCTGTATGTTGTCCAATCAATACGATACAGATACAAATATGAACATTCATATCAAGTTAAAACAATGTAAGTTATCTGTTTGGCAAAATAAGTTAAAAATAAAGATTTAATTCACTTTCTAACATACAACATAAACAAATGAAGTTGTCTGTAGTGTAATATTAAGTCTGTATGAAACTGCATTCTATCAAAAATCTGCAGAAAAAAAATTCAAACCTTAGATCTGAGTGTAAAACAAGATTTGGTGATTTCAAATATAGGTGAAAACCAGAAAATTGAGTTAATATACAGTGGCTGGTAGACTTAGTTTCATTAGTGGCCACTTATTAAAGTTAGGGGCCACTATGATGTTCAAACTTTCTGGACATCTAGATAAACTATAATCATTGTATATACACATATTTTTCTATAAATCAGTTTTATACCTGCCAACTATTCAGTAGAATAGGGAAGCAGTCAAAATTCAAGAAAACTACTTTAAAATCACAAAATTTGTTATCACATTAATTTTTGGATTATTTTTATATGTTCATAAACACAATTATCAATCAAATTACTATTACTTTCTTTATATAAAAAATAACTAAATCAAAATTTCAACAGCTAGGTGTAAATAATAATAATAATAAAAAAAAAACAATAAAATGTTATTTGGATTTTATTTAATAAGTAATTGTGTTATTAACACACTACACACGTTATATACAGTTGAAATTTAAGCTGGTGAGTGTATTTTGCCGGATTAAACAGTATCTCTCGAAGAAAAATAATTTAACTGCTGAGCATGTGGCAGGAGTCGAAATAATGAAGATACTGCAATGCCCTTAAAATTCACTTGCATCCGGTAGAAAAAGAGGAATAAATTACTTGAAATGCATGCGGAATTTTGATGAATATATTTTGCAGAATAAAACTGTATTTCTTGAAAAAATATTCTAACTGAAGAGCAAGCACATGGCAAACAGCTGAAATATTGAAAATACAGCTAAGTCGTTGAAATCTGCTTGCATCTGGTAGGGAAAAGAATTAACCAGTTTGCTAATTTGATGCAAATCAAAGTAGAGATGCATATTTCCATGGAAAAAAAAGCTGTATTTCACTTAGCGATCCATAACAGATTTTTAATCGCCATGTGGCGAGTGGCGACCACTAATTTTCACCTCTAATTTTAAATCTTTGGAAAACAACTTCTTTCATTTTCTTAAATTTTCTTCACAAACATAGAAACAGTACCAAATGATCTGCGAGTAGAGTAAGAGTGTGATTCAGATTTGAAAGCAAAAAACAATACAGTTGATTTGCTTGAATTGTATAAATATTTGTCTATTTATTGATGCAAGTAGTTATTTAAAGTTATGAAAGGATCTAAGTCTCCTATCAGAATTACTGACATTCAGTTTACAGCAATTTTAAAAGAAATCTCTTTGAACAAAATTTCTGCTGAAATGAAAACAAGTAAAATAAAAATTTTGTTTTTAAAGTCAATTCCTACTTAGGTCATCAAAGAAAAATTTAATATAATCCCTTAAGCTAATATTAGTTTTTGTTGCATTAAAATATCTCAATTTGTTGATTTTCTATAAGTAAGTATGTTTACAATGGAAGTCTTTGGGAAGTTGGCGAAATATTGGAGATATCACCAAGTTGGCGTCACTTTTGTGATTCATTTTGGTTGCCAAATTTGGTGATATATCGCCAAGTTGGCAACAAACTTGGTAGTATTTGGCGACAGAACAGGGTCTCTCCTATGGTAACCCCCTTTATAGATATGAAGATGCATTAAATGCTTCAATAACCAATGGCTGCCATTTTGTCTCCCATGTAAAACTAAAATTAATTAATTAAAATGTAATTAATTAATTAATATTTGAAAAAACTGTATGAACATCAATTGTCATCCAGTACAAGTTTAAAAAAAATTTATTTCAACTTGATAGGATGAATAATAAGTATTTTATTTATGATTGAAAATTTGAACAAGATATATAAATAAATAAATAAATATATGGAGAGTGTGAACTAATAGTAGGAATTGAAAAATGCCAGTAGAGAAGAAGATGTCAAGTCTCAGGAAGAAAGTGTTAATTTTACTGTTGCTGCTGTTCTTTTTAATAGAGGAGAAAAATAAACATAAGTTTGTATAAAAAGTGATGTTTTTGTAATGACATAAACTTAAAACATCGCCTTTTTGGTCCTGGCAACCTTTGAGCTTGGCATGCTTGTCCTAGATAGTTTAAATATTTTTCAGGCATTAAACACATGACTTTTAAACTCAATGTATGTCCTGCTTTTAAATACAGTAATAAAAGCATATACAGACGAACCTCGTTATCCCGACACTCTAATGACCAGATAAAAAGTGTCGTCATAAGCAGAGTGTCACGGTAACCGGAGTTGGAGAAAAATATGTTTATAAAAAGCTGTATTTTTAATTAATTTAAGACAATTTTAAATTCATAACTTTTCTTGCAGTTTTAAGCAATAAAACATTATTATTAAACAAAATAAACACAAAAATAAAAATCAGATTTAGATGACTTGTTTTTCTATTACTACATGAAATATTTATGGATTAAGGTTTGCTTATCCCTAGATGTGCTTCCTATAATTCTTTTTCCAATATTATACAATGAATTGTAATCAATATTCATTGTTTCAGAAATGAATGTTAGATAATTTCTGATTGTTTCAATGTAATGCAATGCTTTTAGTCGGATGAAAAACGCTGTGTAACCACAAGAAAGCACCGCCTGACCACAACAAAAAGACTGTGAGTAGACTGATACATCTATCTGGAGCTTAAGTGGGTCATTCATAGTGTGTGGTTTATTTATTCAGATAAAGGATTGAATTTAAAATTTCTCATTTGTCTCAATGTGTATTTTAAACACATTTGTGAAAAGTTTGGCTAAGATATTTCGTATCTCTTAATTTCCGTGCTTATAAGATGGATTATGAAAAATTGACAATTTTCCTTAACCGTCGGGATATCCAGAGTTGAAAATTATTCAACGACGTAAAATCCGGAGTTTATTTACATTAAAATCATATCCAGGAAATCGGGACTTTGAAAAACTGACGTGATAAACTGGTTGATGTGAAAACCGGGTGTCGGGATAACGAGGTCCGACTGTATATATAAAAAAAATTCACTTTTATTAATAGAAATAAATTTCTTAATTGTTCTGCTTGATGATCTGTAATTCTGAACAAACTACTAAATTACAGTCACAATGATTTACTAAAGCATAATACACTAAACTCTGTCTAAAGCAGATTCTGTGTAAGACAGGAATTCATTTAATGAACCATAGAACAATTTTCAATACATAAACTTTACTTTGTTTAAAAACTGAATATTGTCTATGATGGAAAATTTTCTCTGTCCTGATTGATTCTTTCTTGAACAAATTTTATTTTAATTCATTTGCTATTAAATTATCAAAAAGTTGTTGGGAATAATAAGATAATGAATAAAAACAATGTGATGCAAGTTTTAGAATATGTTGGAAAACTCTTGTTTATTTATTCAAGTAATCTTTTTATTTTAAGAATTCATAGTATAATTGTAAATTTAACTGCTTCTCGATTACATCCATTGCACATTTCTTAATCTTTTAGCACCAGTATTTCCAAATAGAAATCTTTGGCTAATTTAATTGCAGAAGTTCTGTAATTAAATGTATTAAAATTTATAAAAAATACCAGTAGGAAAAATTGAGGATTGTACACATACTATGACATGTATATGGAATATTGGTTTAAAAAAAATACAGTAGATACTTTTTTTTAAGAACCTCTTTTTTACAAAATTTGTTTTTTTGTGAACTAGCAAATGATCCTGAATGTGCTCCAATGTACTTTTTCTCTCCCATTTATGAATTACAAATTAGGAATATCTCTTAATTGCAAACATAGTTTAATTTGTCACCTAATGATGCGTAACAACGTCAAGAATTGTTTCAATTATTTTGAGGCAGCAACTGCCAACACTCCAAGAAGTACAATAAAGATAATGTTACACAACAGATAGAAAATGATTTGGCCCATCCCCATTTTACTTCAGTAAGCATGAGTAAGCATGATATTGTTAGAAAAGAAGAGGGTGGGAGCATTGTTGTTAAATGAGTAATGTCAGTAATTTAAAACAACATGCTTGCTTCTTCTGATTTTATTTGGACAACTCAATCAGCAATGTCTCATTAGTCGAGAGTCATTGGACCTGATTTAATTAGCAAAAAAATTTCAGCTATGTCACAAAAAAAAAAGGAAAAGTATGTTTATTGCTTAAGATGAAAAATATTTTTAAAGAAGTTGGTAATAAAATACTAAGCAAGACTCAGATTGCCCAGTAATATGAAATTCAAAGGAATTAACTTATAATTCCAAATGCGTTTGAGAAAATCTTTTGGGCTAAAATTAAAAATCTTAAATATGCACCCTCTTGAAAGTATTTTTGAAATACAAACACCTGCATTTAGCAAAGGTTTTGCTTAGTTAGCTTTGAAAGATGCGATGCTTAAACATTCCAGTTGATAGAAAAGTGCTTAAAGAAAAATTGGATTTTTTTTACTCTAAATTAAACATCAAGGCTATAATGCATTGCATGGTTAGTTACAGAAATTTCAATTTCAGAGTGGCACAAGTTTCAAGAAACTACTTGGAGTAAGTGTAGCAGCAGATAAATCTTCTTTCCAAGTATCCTGCAGGAGGATTTTTTTAGTGCTTACAAAATGGCTTTGTTTTATAAGATTTTGCTAGAGAAAACTTTGTTTGAGCATTCAAAGGAGATTAATGTTTTGGGAGACTGAAGTTGTGATTTCACTCAACAGGACTGGGTCACAAAAACTGCCTCTGCTCTTTATTGAGGAGTATCTGAAGCCCATTTTCCAAAACATTCCAAAAGTTACCTAAATGTTCAGAAGTTTCCTATTGGCATACTGTGCTGGTACCAAGGCTTAGATGACTAGAAATATTTACAAAAAATGGTTGAGAGATGTAGATAGAAGTTTTTCAACAGATAAGTGCAAAGTTCTAATCATAGACAATCATACTGCTCGTATAGAATTCTCTGTCTTTACGCAATACATGTAAAGTAAGTATTTCCCACCAAATGTAACTTATTTTTACAGCCAGTAGATTAGGGCATAATCAGTAGTTTCAAGTGGAAATATGTTTGTTATTTCCACTTGCTATCAATATGTTTTGCAGAGAGTAATATTTGGTTTGGAAGAAGAACCTTACTAGATTGATATTCTTGATGCAATACATTGGAAAATCAGTGCATAGAATAATGTTTCTGATACAACAATTTCTAATGCCTTTTGGCATGCAGGTTTCACTTTTAAAAGAAAAACATACAAAAAGAATCCCATGACTTCAATGAAGATGAATTATTTATACATGAACTTCAGTGTAAAGTCTCAAAGTTGCCAAAAATTTCATCCCAGGACTTTTTAAATGGAATTCTAATGTTATAAGTGGTGAAAATATCTGCTAATGCAATTGTCAGCAACTTTATCAATAGAATGAGATAGAGCTTTCAGTTTCATAAGAAGAAGAAAATTAAATAACCTCAAGACCACCACGAAACCAGATGCAGAATACCTATCTGCGTATTTTGAAACCTGTACTAATGGTGAAATGTTTGCAAATATAAAAAAAATGGAGCCGTGGGTCAGTCCATTTCGAATCACCAGGGTGGTGTTACTCGACATTCTTAATTTTTCTAATCTTTTAATCAAGTTTTCTTCATAGTTTTCTGAGTTTAAAAACATAATTAAAATTTTTTTTTATTATATAGTTTTTTGGGGTTGGCCATTCTTAAAAATCTTCACAACTGTTTTTTGGTGAAAAACATGTTTTACCAAAAATGCTGTAGGTCTTTTTTTTTATACCTATCAAGATGGATCAAAAACTAAAATGTTCAGCATAAAATTATCTACATTTTAAGTAACTATAGAATTTTCATTAGACTTAAGGATCTAGGTCAAAAACATGTTTCAGAACTGGAGAATTAAACAAACAGCACATTTTGCTACCATTATTTTTCATGAAAGAAATCAGACTCAACTTGAATATATGTATATATATTTTTTTACACAGATCTCTTATAGGACTACCTTTTTTTTACAAATTTCAATCTTGAAAATCTTTTGTCTCTTTGTTTTGTTTTGTTTTGTGTGTACAGCTCATCAAAAATTGTGCTAAGTCTGATTTTGGCAGTTTTAACTAATTAATATGTCAAAGCCTTAAAGGGGACCGAGTAAAAAAATCTGAAAACTTAGGATAATAAACATCTTTGCAAAAATAAAAATAAAGATATGTAAATTTTATAAGTGAGACTTAACTAGTTTTTGAATAACAGTTCACTAAAAATGCACTAAAACTGTTCATTTCCTGTTGGGCCAGAGAAAGGAAGTTTCGACTTTTCTTTATATCATGATTTCTACTTTTTGAAAAATGATCCAAGATTGTTCTTTGATCTTAAAATACTAATATTTACATGAATAAATTGTAGCCCTTAAGTTTTATTGAAATTATTGGAGCAACAACATAGAAAGAATTACAAATAATAGTTTGTTTTGTTATTAATCACATAAAAATTTACACAAAATATTTAAATGTCTATTTTTTTTATTAATTTACTTCTTTGCAATATTTTGAATTTATAATGAAGTGAATTAATCCATAATGAAATTAATATTAATACACCCTTCAGAGATTTAAAATTTATTTGTTCAAAAAAATTTTTAAATTTAGATTAAAAATATGGTTAAAATTAATTATGGTTAATTGCATGTAGCAGTACTGATATTAATAAATTAGTGTATGTTTTACCTGTAACATCTGGCAATCAGTGCTTGTGCATGTAAATATCACCAGAATTTTAAATTGACGATAGAAGTGACAAAACTAAACACCAGTTACCAGATTTTGTTAGACTTCCTTGTGTGTGACATAAAAAGTGAAACCTGTTGGCTGCAGAAATGCTTGGAATGTTCTGAACCAGAAGCACTTCTTGAAATCTGGTGAAATAAATTTCAAACAATGAGTAAAGACAAAGCTGATCTTATCGCTCATATTTTTCCTTGTGATGAGTTTCTACAACTAAAAAAAAGAAAAAAACTGATCTCATTAAAATCACATTATTTTATACCAAAGGTCCAAGCTCAACACCCAAGAAACCTTAAAGAATAACCTTTTAGATTTTAAATGTATAGTTATTGCAGAGTTCTCAAAGGTTTAAAGTTTTGTGGTCCAAGATGAAATTGAAAGCTTTCAATTTGAACCATTTTATAGGTTAAACTACATCCTTTTTGTTTTTGTTTTAAGAAGTACAATCAAATCTGTTGTAGAAGTATTTGTATTATTAGTGATCCCCTTACACATGATACAATTATTGAGTATAGACTTAAACAACATATTGTAAATGAATGAGAATGCTGTATCTGGAGTACAGAAGTTCATTTATAATAGTGATCCAATCAGTCAATACAAGAACAAAACGATTTTGATATAGCAGTAGAATGAAATTATTTTGCATTGCATGGAAAAAATTCTTGCAGTGGTATAGGTGGAACCACAAAATGGGAAGTAATAACAAACAGCCAATCTTCAAAGACCCTACAATGATCAAATAGTCACACCACAAAATATCTAAAAGTTTTATTCTCGAAAAATGTTAGTGATAAATTGTTTTTGTCTTGTCAGGTGAAATTATACAAAATAAATCTTTGCTTAAAAAGGGTTTGAATGTTATGTGTCAATACCATGAAGTGGAGGTTATCACTGGTATGTACCTATAAGTGATAATCAAATTAGTTGCTATATTACTTCAAAATGTCAGACATTTCATGATTTCAGAACCTCAATTGAATTTAAAAAATCCTCATCCTTTAACAATAATGACAACATAGTTGCATTTATGATTAAAATGATAACACATTGTAAAAATCGATTTTTACAAAGTGTTATCATTTTAATTGTGAGTTATCGCCAGTTTTCGGTGCTCTTTCTACAACACATGCATTTATAATGGTAAGTGGTGGATAGATAAAGTTCAAGGTATAAATTAGAGGCCAATGACCTTTTAGTTCACTTTTTTCATCCATCAGAACCAGCAACCATGCTTAAGTTATCAAAAAACTACAGTGGTTGGGTTCTTGTCACTAAAGTCCTACGCTATTTGAAACTGATTGAAGTAACATCTACTTCTGGATGAACATTCAATACCTCAGAACAGATATGAACTGAAATTTCAGCACTGTTTAATATTGTAAATGTATTTCAAATATTGCAAAGAAATAAATTAGTAAAAAAAAGGGCATTTACATAAATTATTATGTGATTAATAACAAAATAAAATTATACTGTTATTTGTAATACTTCCTATGTTGTTGTTCTTATAATTTCAACAAAACTAAAGGGCTATAATTTATTCATGTAGATTTTAGTATTTTAAAATCAAAGAATAATCTTTAATCATTTTCAAAGAATAGAAAGCACCATATAAAAAAAAAGTTAAAACTTCCTTTCTTTGGCCAACAGGAATTGAACAAAGTTTTAGTGCATTTTTAGGGTCAATCCATTTCAAATCACCCAGGTGGTATCGCTCAACATTTTTAATTTTCCTAATCTTTTAACCAGGTTTTCTTCATAGTTTTCTGAGTTTAAAAACATGATTAAAAATTTTTTTGCTCATAAGTTTTTTGGAGTTGGCCATTTTCAACAAGTTACACAGCCATTTTGGAACAAAAAACATGTTTTTTGGAAAAGGCTGTAACTGCTTTATTTTTTTTACCTATCAAGATGAATCAAACACCAAAATGTTCAGCATAAAATTGTTGACATTTTATGTAATTGTAAAATTTTCATTAGATTTAATATTTTTTTTCTTACACAGGTCTATTTATAGGACTATTTATGTTTATAAATTTCAATCCTGAAAACCCTTTTTTTTTTTTGTACAGCTCATCAAAAACAGTGTTAAGTTTGTTTTTGGCAATTTTCACTAATTAATATTTCAAAAAGAACTGACTAAAAAATTCTGAAAATTTAGGATGATAAACATCTTTGGATTGACCCTTATGCATATTCTAACATGTTTATTTTTGTAGTCCCTAAAAGTTCATAAAAACAAGCATCTACTGTAAATACTTCTTTAAGTTATTGAATTGAACATTTTATGCTGCAATTCAATAAAGCATATATGAAAATTAGTTTCTTTTTCACACTCTTTTATTTGACTTGGTTCATGTATGTATAGATTGAATTTTGTAATACATTTTTCTCATCTCAATGCAGGTAATAAATCGCCAAATATTCTGTATGATTACATCTATATATGAGTTACAACAACAATGGAATTAATTATGTACACTAACTAAAGTATGCGAAAGTGAAATATTTTAAACATTAAATAGTACAAAATAAAGATTGTAATATATATATATTTTAAATATGCTTTTATTTATTTTATTTTTTTATTGTGTTTTTAGGTTATACATGAAATGAAATCAAAAAATCAAAAACATTCTAGAAATTTTAAGTGTGATATTTGTACAAACACTTTCAGAAATAAAAGTATGCTCTTTGCTCATCAAAACATTGTTCATAACAAGATTAAACCATTTATGTGCAATTTCTGTGATTATACGGCATCAAAGAAAAGTACTGTCAATCTCCACATGAGACAACATACTGGAGAAAAACCATTCAAGTGTGATATATGTGACTACAAAACATCAGATCACAATTCTCTTCGACGTCACAAGATGACACATTCTGGGGATAAGAAGTATAAATGCCCATACTGCTCATATTCCTGCATTCAGGTATATAAGTGTCTTTTGATTGGATTTTATTTTTAGTTTCTGGTTTTTAAACTGCTATAATCAATTATTGCATTAGAATGGATAAAGTTGCAACTGATAACACTGACTAAAATAAGATGACATCATCTATTGAATGTCCTTAATCTTGTCTCTTATATAAATTGATGTATAGTACTAAAGTTGCACTCAATAGTGATTTTTTGCTGAATACCAAATATTTGACTGTATACTCTGTATCCAGACAAATATTTAAATCTAATGTAAATATTTTTTTCATATGTAGAATAGAGATGGGAATGCTCGGAAAAAAAACAAAAACATTGGGAAAAAACCCTTTTTTTTTCCAAAGGGCTATTTTTCAATTTTTCCAAATTGGAAAAATTGAAATTTCATTTATACAATAATGTAGTCAAAATTTTATAATTACTACATTCTGATACTTTTATTTATATATTTTTCATGTTTAGCTTCCCTCATGAAAACGTTAACATGGAAAATCTTCTGTGTAAGCTGGAATTGCTTTAGAAAGAACTTGAGTCCCCCTTAAAAGATCCTTCACAGTTTTTTCACCTTAAAACACATGACCTTTAACAAAATTCTTTCTCTTAAAAATAGACATTTCAGAAAATTTTACAATCTCCAAATTAAATCCTTCACAAATGTAATGATTTTAGAATTTAGAAAAACCTGTTGTATAATAGCTGCAATAACCAATGAATCTATTATCTAGCTGTATATATGTACAAAAGACCTTCTCAATGTCTAAATAAGAACTTAAATATGATAATTTCTAATTTACAAAATTCCAATTACATTTTTTACAAATTCATAATTTTTAAAATTTCATTCACATTTTTTACAAGTTCACAAGTTTTTATAAAAGTTCACAATTTCCCAAAAACATGATCGTGTGAAAAAACATCCAAGCAAATCCCTGGTAAGATAATTAAATACAACTTCTCTTGTTAAAAAAAAATGAAAATTCATGTGCAAAATTATTTCAATATTATACTAATTAAGGAAATTGATACGGTAGAAAATTTAATGTAAAATTTGAAACATGCATTTATTTTTATCCGCATAGCTGTAATTGTGGCATTGCTAATTAATCTGTAGTAATATGTGCCGTTAATAAAAGGAAAATTTGTCATGAAGTTCTTTTTAATTAAAGTTGCATTGTGTATTGCAATAAAACCATTGGGTTCTTTGAGGGTAAGTAACTGTAAAAAAATAATATGAAACATCTTACTTGTGTATCTGTAAACAAATGATGAGGAGACTTTTAAGCATAAATCAAACTTTTTATTCATCTTGAAGAAAAGAAGTAAGAGGCCTTCACCTGTTGGTCACCGATTTTTAAAAATAAATACATTGGCCGATGAAATAATTTATTCCTCTTTAAGAACATCTTTAAAATGCAATATGCAGCACTAGGTGCATTTTCTATTGATAAAAACTCAATTAAAGCCTTTCCAAACCATCAGAAAAATAAATTTAACAGTAGTTATTAAAATCACACACATCGTTTTTGAAAAGCTTTTTACCGGATCCACATCCATCAGCAGACAGGCCGGAGCTGGAGCCCGCGACCCTGCTATCTTTTTAAAACAAAAACTATGTCATAACAGATCACCAACAAAACAGATTCTGATTTAAAATTAATGAAATTTTTAATTTATAGTAAGTAATGGGGGCTACAAAAGTATTGAAAAGAAAAGATTTAAATCTATTAGAGAATTTTAAATATTAGGCAATGTCTAAATAAACAAATCTGAAAGAATACATTTGAAAAGTTTTATTGACAAACAATCCTCTTCCTTCCAAATCACAGCACTGACCAAACAGTGAATCGGCACTTCTCTAAGTTAGTACGGGGGTCGCATCGTTAGCAGTAAAATTTTCTCTTCTTTCTTTCTGATCTGTTTGACTATAAATAGTAATCAGCATTGGGGAAGATTTGTCCTTTAAGAAAGGAGAAGTTCAAAACTAATAATTTTTGTAAAGCCATTCATGGATGTAATAAATTTGGACAGAAAAAAGCATTCCTAGTTTAAATAATTGTCGTATGTAATTCTTGGGACATTATTCTCTCTAAAACCTCCTCTGTTTCAAAGCAAGCTCATTCGTGTATTAAACGTAGGCTTTTATTGCCAATGGACTTATAAGATATCGCGTCTTAAGAGGGTTCATGTATTAAGAGGGGTTTTTTTTTTTTAATGCAAAAGATAGGCGTTGTTCAAGGGGCCGAAGAAAATTCGTGTATTAAGCGGTTTCGCGTATTAAGCAGGGTGCATATTAACGGGGTTCGACTGTAGTTAGAACTTTATCATTTCAAGATAACGCAATTATATCTCCGAGATGCTGCAGTTTAAACATCCATGAATTGATTCCTAAATTTTTTAGTTTATTAACTCTTTAAATCATAATATTGGTGATATGTATCATCATAATCAGTACGTTAGATTAAAAATTTTTGAAAAATAATTTTATTTTGTATTTTCAATAGCTGCATATGATAGATGTTAAAATCTTAACTTTGTACTTAGATGAATTTGAAAAATTCACTGGTACCCAAAAATAATTAGATCACAAATAAATTCTATCCATAAAAACAAATGTGCTAGAAATTTCCTAATGCTTACTTCAAATGTTTAATTTTTGTCTCTTTTTGGTCAAAAATTGTGTTCTATAATTGTTCTTGTTTACTTACATTTATAATATTCAATTAAATTACAATGAAATGTCAAAAATCCAAAAAGCTTTTTTTTTAATTCTCACCGACTATTTTCTGACACATCCATGAAGTTATTTTAATTCTTGAATGTATAAAAATGTCGCTCTAGTTCATATGCTAAAAAATGGAAGTGTTCTTTGTTTTCAGAAAATTTCTTGAAAATTGGTACTTCAAACTGATTTTTGAGATATGACAATGGCAGAATAATAATTAAGCAATAGCTCAAGTTGTAATGAAATTAAAGAAAAACAAAAAATGCTATTCAGAAGATTATGAAAGATGTGCCTTAAAAAGATGAAAAGTTGTTAATATATTGCCTATTACATGTCATAAAATCATTACAACATAGCAGTTTCACCATTAAACAAATATTAAATCAATTTTTAATACATTTATTCAATTGGTAAATAAATCATAACAGTTGTAAATTTTCAAATAGGTGAAAAAGTCCAGACCAGGATTTGAAGCAGGGTTTTCTTGGCTGAAGCTGCCAATGTTCTACCAACTGAGCCATCCTGGACGAATCTGAAGGACTAATTCACCCAACTAACCTGTAAACGATCAGAATATCTGGTCTAATATCTGAATCAGCTCAACAGATTAAATCAAACGTTATTTTTGGAACTGCAGTAAACACTGTATTCGTAATTATATTAATTTTTAACAAAAATTATAATAAAATTATACATAATAATTTATGAATTTATACATAAATTTTGTTAAAAATTAATATAATTATGCATGCAGTATTTACTGCAGTTCCAAAAATAACCTTTGATTTATTCTGTTGAACTGATTCAGATATCAGACCAGATATTCTGATTATTAAAGTTTAGTTGGGGAATTAGTCCTCCAGATTCGTCTGGGATGGCTCATTTTGTGGAACATTAGTGGCTTCACCCTGGTTCAAATCCTGGCCCAGATTTTTTTCACCCACTTGGAAATTTGCAACTGATATGATTTATTCATTAATTAATAACTGTGTTAAAAATTAATCTAATGTAATTACGCATGCCACGTTTACTGCTGTTCCATATAAAATCTATGATTTATTCTGTTGAGCTGATTCAGTTATCAGACCAGATGCTGTGATCGTTAAAGGTTATCTGGGTGAATTAGTCCTCCAGATTCATCCGGGGTGGTTTAGTTGGTAGAGCATTTGCGGTTTCATCCAAGACATCCCTGATTCAAACTCTGGCTCGGACTTTTTTCACCCACTTGGAAATTTACAACTGTTAAAATATTAATTTTTTCAAAAAGTTTATCAATAATTAATCTTTTGTAAAATTTTGTTTTTCAGCGAAAGTTGTTTTTCCTGAAAAAGCTTTGGCACAAATGTAGTCAATTTATCTTGAATAAATTTTTATTTGTAGTAGGAATGATCTGTTCAATGTAAATATCTAAACATTAGGATGATGTGTAATACATCATCTTTTCAAAGGTTTGAAAATTGAGGTTGTTTTCTGTTTTTACTAATTTTGTTTTCTTTTATCCAGGCTTTTTGGTATAAAAAACATTTAAAGAATCAACATCCAGAAGGAAATGATGGCTTGATGTTTTCATGTAACATCTGTTCATTCAAAACTTTAAAACTAGAATCCTACACAAACCACATGTCTGAACATGAGCTAAGGAATAGATCTCCTACTGAAAGCACAATGACTGATATACAGTCAACTGAAGAACTATTTCCATTAGCTGAGGCAATGGACATAAGTCTTTCTCAAAGTAATAATCTGTTATCTAATCTTAATAAGAATAAAAATATCCAGTCATTTTTTTTAATGAATTATGGTATTGAATGATTAATATGGTGTCTGTCGGTCAAAAGAATGCTAAAGGATGTTTTGCTTCAGGGTAGATTTTGTAAGAAGTGTTTTCTAAAATATTTGTTTACAATTATTTTCAATAATAAAAACTTAAAAATATATTAATGATATTTTTCTTTTGTAATGACACACAAAATAATTCTGTGGATCATATTTATTTTCACATTCATGTATACCTGATTATTTTGTTTTATTATCAATGCCTCATATTCTCTTACATTCACACATAATTTGAAATGGGTGTGTGTGTGTGTGGGGGGGGGGGGGGGGGCATGTACTATACAGGGTTTCTATATTGTGCACAAATTACACAAAATTAAATTGTTTATCCCTCTCATGCATAACTTTGTGTATTGGAAACAAACCTCAGAGAACTGTGCATTTTTTTTTAATCACAAATAATCTCATATGAAGTTCAAAAATGCTTCCAAAATGCAGCATTAAATGACAAAACCTTTTTCTTTTTTTCCAGATATTCAGTTGGAAAATTTGTTTATGTTGTACATGAAATAATTCTTGGATTTGAACAAGAACATAACCGAGAATGTTTCTTTCTTTGTATTAATGTATCCAAATTTTATTATATCACTAAAACTATTTAATAACAATTTCAACTAATTGTTAATCATCTTTTGTTGCTCTTAATCCTCATATGAGATTTATTTTGTAATTTTATAATAATTATGAGAATGTTAAAAATTTAATGTCTTATTTGTCCTTAATAATTCATATTAACTTTAAAATATGTTTTTTATTTGTATAAATTCATGCATGAGAAGTTACTAGAAAAACCAATATATTGTCTAATTTCCAATTATCTAATGCCTAATTGCATAGCTGCGAACCTTCCTTTTTTTTTCCCCAAAATCATAAAGCCAGAAATTTTATTAAATAAGTTAATTAGAACCACATAAACAAGAAATATTTCACTAAATATTTTTTTCTGGTTTATGTTCATTTGATTAAAAAAAAAAAAAAAAAAAAAAAGAGATTGGCAATTATGTTAAGTGTACCTCAGTAACATGTTGGAATTCCTTTCTAAGAAAAATCATACAAAAACTTTCAAAAATAGCCACTTACACACAATTCAAATATTCACTATTACCTAAAGCAATATTATTCAAATCGGAAAATTTATTACCAGTAAAATATTTTTGTGGTCCATTTGAATGTTACGTTAAAACTTCTATGAATTATAAACATATATAATTTAATTGCAATTCATGGAAATTCTTTAATGATAATATTGTCCTTTTAAACACACACAAAAAAATATATCACCACTATAAATATAATATGTGACTATATTCATAGTGTACTAGGGGGCTCTGCCCCCTGCAAGCTACGCTCACCAACACCCATTCAGACACCGCAGAATCTAAACGCACGCTAATCTGATCGGTTTAAAAAAGACTACAAAAGATTGCTACAGGTTTTTTTTATTATAATTCAATCTCCTGGTAAATAGGTTTCCATTCCCTTTGATTGTGAAAATTTAAGGCCGAATCAGTTGCTGTTGAGACATCCAAAGGTTGTTTTCGTATTTGATTAAAGAAGATCAGTTAAACATTTGAAAAGAAGCTAAAATAAAATGAATTAAGTAAACAGAGTCTTTGCCTTCCGGTATTTTTTAACAGCGTTATAAAACGATTGACATAATACAATTTACTGCTTTAACCCCTTCAAGGGCGGTGGTTCATTTTTAGACTACTTAATTTTAATTCTTAAATGCCACATTGGCACCAGAATATTGGAATGAAAATTTTCCTTTCATTAAGTAAGTGAACAAAAGCATTTTCGTACTTCGAAATTTGTTTGTAAATTCTTCTGCCATTCACTAATTTCAACATTTTACGAATAGAAGTACCTTGCCTCTGAAAGGATTAAACGCATATTAATGTATTTATTATTTTAAAGTTTCCTTTCTTTTTTAATATTCATGTGTAAATACAATTTTCAAGACATAATTTTCAATATTTTCCTGCTTTTAACACGTACTCATTTAATAGTTTTTTTTTTTTTTTTCTCATTATAATAGTCATGTGTAAATAAATTTTTAATAGTTAGGAAATATTATTCTTTGTGCTGTTTTTAGAATTGAAAACAATCTCTATAATTACAGCCTAAGTCATGTAACTATCATCAACAGTTCCGAGCGGATCCCTTCGCTTTCATATTCCATGCGGCGATTTTGGCACTTTAATATTAGCCAGCTACAGGTGAGAAGTCGTCAAATATTATTCTATCACCATCATTTCACCTATATTATAATAGTCCAAGTCATGTAACTGCCATAACCAATTACGGACTGATCTCTTCGCTTTTTATATTCCAGATGGCCATTTTGGTACTTTAATGTTAGCCAGCCACAGGTGATAAGTCGCCAAATATTATTCTATCACCATCATTTCACTTATATTATAATAGTCCAAGTTGTGTAACTGCCATAAACAATTATGAGCTGATCCCTTCGCTTTTCATAAGAAAGGTTTCAATTTTGATTAAAGAATCAAAATTATTTTTTCGAATAAAACTACATAAAAGTTGCCTTGATCACAAAGAATTCTTGGTACTTTTATGTTAGCTGGGTGCATATCTCGCCAATAGCTTTTTTTAAACTCGCCAGTTAGCATTTTTTTATCTTTCGAATGGTAAATTAAAACGGTACTACTAAGTTATCCCATCAACAAAAAATCCATTGCCAAACTATAAGATTAAATGCCAATAATGGTTGTTCGTAAATGTCACATTCACTTGACTTTAAGGAAGTTACACGTGTTTACGCCATCAAGTGATTTTTATTTCGACGTTTTATTTGTATTTTTATTAATGTTATGCTAATTTATTTGTTCTTTCGTTATTTAAAATAAAAGTTATGTCAATTTGTATAATTTGGCGAAATTGGTTGACAGAATAACTAAGTAGTACCATTAAATCATTGCTTTGAAGTTGAAATTAAATGTCATGATTTGTGTGGTTTGGCGTGATTTTTTTTGTTTACGACAATTTGACGAAAACCTCGTTTTCGAATACTAGTTACATATGTATTTTTAAATTACTTTCTATTATTTTTAAAATGAAATAACAATAAATAAAAAAAAGTTTAATAATAATAGAAAACAATTTATAACATTTTTTTTTTTAATAAAAAGAAAATAAATGTAAATAAACATTTATTAACAAATAAGCAACAATAGCCGGGTTACCATGTCAGGCAAAATAACGACATTTTGGTGCCAATTAGTTACCCCAGTGCGTATATGACATCTGTGCCTAATATTTTTCTTTTCGTTTAAAAAAAAAGAAAGAAGTGAAAGCCATTTTAAATGTTTCAGTTTTAAATGAAAGTTTTGTATTAAATAAAATGATAATGAAATACAAAAAAAAAAAATGTGACGGAGAAATGTTTGGTGATTTATCACCTGTGTCGCGCTAACATAAAAATACTGAGTTCTTGATTTCTCTATCAGAATCTTCCGATTTGGCGAAAGATTGTTCAAGTAAATTGAATTATGAATAAAAGTAACATGATACATTTCTTAGCATACATTTAAGGGAGGCCAATACTAATCGCCAAATTAGTTTAAAATAATAACCTTTTCTAAAATATGAAAAAAAATTAATATCTTGAAAACTAATTCAAATTTAAAAATTCTAATACCAGTTTTGAGATCTGCAGATCAATAGGGGTTTTTTCAATTCCTACTATTAGCTCATACTCTCCCTATATTTATTTATTTATTTATATATTTATCTTGTTCAAATTTTCAATCGTTAATAAAATAAACTTGTACTGGATGACAATTGATGTTAATACAGTTTTTTCAAATATTGATTAAATTTTAATTAATTTTAGTTTTGCATGGGAAACAAAATGGCAGTCGTTGGTTGTTGAAGATCAATTAAAGTATTTTCAATAAGGGGTTACCATAGGGGGGACCCTGTTCTGTAGCCAAATACCGCCAAGTTTGTCGCCAACTTGGCGATATATTGCCAAATTTGGCGGCCAAAAGGAGTCTCCAAAAGTGACACCAACTTGGCGATATCGTCAATATTTCGCCAAATTCCCATAGAGTTCCACTGTAAACCTACTTGCTTATAAAAAATCAACAAATTGAGATATTTTAATGCAACAAAAACTAATATTAGCTTAAGGGATTATATTAAATTTTTCTTTGATGACCTAAGTAGGAATTAACTTTAAAAACAAAATTTTTATATTACTTGTTGGTGTTAATTTCATCGCATAATATTTCACATTTTAGGAGAAATCGCCGTGAAACATAATTAGTTGTTTAATCAGTCGTTTCATAAAGTCATTTCATATAGTCATTTCATAAATTCCTTTCATTAGGATTATATATATATAGGATAGATCTGTATAATAAAACAAGTTGGAAATTGCTCGTCAAACCTGGCAAATGAGGTGCGTTCGTACTATAACTAGTTTTATAATTATTTTTTGCACCCCATATTGTACTGAATGTATAATTTTTCGCACTTCATAAAGTGCATAGTCTGATACATCATTAAAATGCAGTTCCAATAATTTTTTCCCATTCCCGTAATGTAACGGAACACTTTTGACTGTCCCTGTAATTAAACTATACATCCGATTTTCCTAAAATTTGAAATAGCTCAACAAAATTTTGCAACAACTATATCTTTAAAATTTCAGATCATTCGGAAGGCTCTAATATCATTAAAATGCACTTGCAATAATTTTTCCCATTGGCCGTAATGTAAAGAAAAACTTTTGACTGTCCCTGTAATTAAACTATACATCCGATTTTCCTAAAATTTGAAATGGCTCGACAAAATTTTGCAACAATTATATCTTTAAAATTTCAGATCATTCGGAAGACTCTAATATCATTAAAATGCACTTGCAATAATTTTTCCCATTGGCCGTAATGTAAAGAAAAACTTTTGACTGTCCCTGTAATTAAACTATACATCCGATTTTCCTAAAATTTGAAATGGCTCAACAAAATTTTGCAACAATTATATCTTTAAAATTTCAGATCATTCGGAAGGCTCTAATATCATTAAAATGCACTTGCAATAATTTTTCCCATTGGCCGTAATGTAAAGAAAAACTTTTGACTGTCCCTGTAATTAAACTATACATCCGATTTTCATAAAATTTGAAATGGCTCGACAAAATTTTGCAACAATCATATATTTGAAATTTCAGACCATTCGGTTGGGTAGTTTTTGCTCTGTTACATGCGGACAGACGGACGGACTGAACGACGACTATAGGTGCTACGTATTTATATAATTACGAACGCACCTAAAAATGGTAAAATTAAGAACCAAAATTATAAAATTTTCCCCTCCCCATCATATATAGGAAAAATTAGTAAGATATGTGTTCATTCCTAACTGAAAAACATGCTTTACAGTGATTCCCCATGCTGTGCATTAGATTGCCCAGGCATTCATGCAGCAACAAAAGTAAGCTTTGAACCTACTGAAAAGTGATAGATGGGGGTGACAGCAATGCAAGTCTCTAATGTGCCCCGTACGATTTTAAAATGGAGAATATGCTGGCTGTTATATCTTCTGGATTCTTTGGCTTTCATAATAATTAGCTGCTGGTGTAGGGTGATGAAGGTGAGGATTATCATCCGTTAGAAGCAAGTTATTGTTAGTTGTATCTCTAAGCAATTTGACAAAGACCAAGAATTTCATATATATACAGGGCTTGAATTTCAGGGCGGGGTGGCGGGATTTGCGCCCAAAACTTTGAAATCCCGTCCAAAAGAATATCGTGGGCGGGAGTCTCCCGCCCAAAAAAATTCACCCTCTTCCGAAAAATTTTGCATTTTGAAACTACGATCAACACCCGCGAATGCCTTGCAAATTTTGTGATTTTTTTCGTGCAACCGATTGACACGTTTTGGGCAGTTTTTTTCGCAATTAATAGAGAAATTTCACGATTTTTTTCCCGAGATCGATTGCCAAGTTTCGTGTTATTTTTCGAAACCGATTGGCAACAAATTCAGGGGTGATTCTGTTCCAAGTGTTCCGAAAATTTAAGGTATTCGGTTCTGAAATTTATCAAAATCAGTCCGAAAATTCGGACATAAAAAATGTAATTGAAAAAGTCATGAATTTCGACAAATGGTCGCCGAAAAAAATCAATTTCGTCGTGAAGGGACGCGGAGAAAAACTCTAATTTTGGCAAAGGTTCGCAAATAAAATGCAAATTTTGCCAAATTATCGCGGAAATAACGCGACTTTCGGCATTAGAATCGCGAAAAAACACGACTTTCATCAAAGGATCGCGCTAAAAAACGTGCGTTTCGTCAAAAGGTCGCAGAGAAAACGCGAATTTCATCAAAGGATCGCGAAAAAACGCAAATTTCTTCAAACAATCGCAGAAAAAACTCTTAATTTTGTCAAATAATCGCGGAAAAAACGCAAATTTCGTTAAAGAATTGCGGGAAAACGCAAATTTCATCAAAGGGTAGCGAAAAAAACGCAAGTTTCGTGAAAAGATCGCGGAAAAAACGCGAATTTCGTCAGAGGATAGCAAAAAAAAACAATTTCTGCCAAAGGATCGCAGGAAAAACGCGAATCTTGTCGAAAGATCGCAAGAAAAACACTAATTCCGTCAAAGAATCACAAGAAAAACGCGAATTTCGTCAAAGAGCCTAATAAAATGCAAATTTTATCAGAGGATCTCGAAAAAACGCGAATTTCGATTAAAGATCGCGAAAAAACGCGAATTTCGATTAAAGATCGCGAAAAAACGCGAATTTCGATTAAAGATCTCGAAAAGACCCGAATTTCGATTAATGATCTCGAAAAAGTCGCGAATTTCGATTAAAGATCTCGAAAAAGACGCGAATTTCGATTAAAGATCTCGAAAAAAAACGAGAATTTCGTCAAAGGATCGCGAAAAAAAACGCGAATTTCGTCAAAGTATCGTGGAAAAAAACGCGAATTTCATTAAAAAATCGCGTAAAAACGCGAATTTCGTTAAAAGTTCGCAGTTAAAACGCGAATTTTGACTAAGAGTTGCTGAAAAAAAAAAATAAATAAAATAAACGCATGTCTTCAAAGACTCGCGAAAATATGCAAATTTCGTCAAAGGGTCGCAAATTCTATGTTTATTATTATGGGTATAGTTTTTAATATGTAATAATGTACTCAAAAAACTTTTGAAAATTCGGTTTAACCCGAATCCAACTTGCATTAATCTACATTCAGCCTGAAATCGATCCAAACCGAAAACTAAGTTTACTCGACCTGCAACAAAAATAATTAGCACCGGGAGAGGATTTTCCCCTCGCGCCTCCCCCTTTAATTCACTGAAATTAGGACTTAACAATTTAAAGTTAACCTAGATTTTTTTTTGTAATAGAAGAAATGAATCAATGGTTTCCATTTCAAATTTTGGACTTTGAACAAGCTACTATTCATTCAAGTTTTAAACAATTAAAGAAAATATCAGGGAGTTAAGTTTTGACTATAATTCCATTAAAAATATAATAAAACAATTTCATTCAGAAATAGATATTTATGATGACATCTCGAATATGTCATGCTAATAGTTAAAAATGAAGACATGTCAGATATTGCAAAGTTTTCTGAAATTTTTTTAAGAGAGCATAACCATACGTTCCCGGTAATTCCTAAACTTATAAATGTTCTGCTTGTACTGTCTGTCACAAGTTTAACCTTGTAAAAGAGGATTCAGGGGGGCCCAAACTAAAAAAAAAAATCTAAATTCTAAAATTTATTTAACAGCCCCCATTGTTATCGACACATGTCATTTGGTTGAAAGTTGAAAAGTAGACTGTATAAAAGCTTGACTTTCTTCCTTTTTTAAATAAAAGAACATTTTACGTAATTATTCTGAATTGATGATTTAAATTGATTCAGAGGTACTTTGTCATGTCTGTATTAATGTAATTCCTTAAATAACATGTAAAATAACAATGGGTTTTAAACATTTTTTTCTCCCTCCCAAGCAGCTCAACTCCCCTCCATTTACAAATATTGGGAGGGAGACTCCCCTCCTAGGAAAAATTGAATTTCAAGCCCTGATATATATATTTAAGCATTATTTGCATTTTAAAAAATATGTAAGTTGGCCTCCTTTAAAATGATACCTATTCATACCATGATTCCACCACCTCTACTCTGGTTCCTTTCATGGATGTTCGCTGGCTTATTGTGTAAGTTTTGCTCCCTGTGTATTGTAACAAGTCTGGAATCACTCTGAAAACAAGAATGAAAAATCATGCATACGGCATAGATTACGAAACACTTTCCAATGCATTCAGAATACTATATCAAAACTTCACAATTTACTCAGGTGAAAGGTGATGTCTAAAAGAACAATATGGAAAACACGTAATGCATTTGAAAACCCAATTTCTGCTATTTCCATGTATAGTCAGGAAAATATACAATCTGTTTGTGCAGTCCTGTATATGATCTATTGATATGTATGTATACTACATAGGATGTTAAAATTTAGTTCATTTAAAAGCATAGCACAGTTTAAAATTTCCATTCAGTAATTTCTGCCCATAAATTCATGTTGAAAACTTTTGTGTAGGCCTGTATATGATCTACAGAAATTACACACACTAAGTAACATTTAAAAAATAATTAAATTTACAAACGCATACCACCACTGAAAACCTACTTCCAGCAATTATTTTAGGTGTAAATGAACGATAAATTCTATGCTCACCATGCTGTATAGTAAGAACCTTGTAGTGCACTTCAGTGATAAATATCAATTTCAATATGTTTAAAATAGTGTAATATCATTAAAATGCACTGCAAATGATTTTCCCCCATAGACCGTAATGTAAGGGGATTCTTTTGAGTGTCCCTGTAAATGAACCATAAATGCCTCATACTTTGTTTTAAATACTGAACATATCATAGTGATAACATATATATCCATTTCATGGCAATCTGACTATATTTATGCAAGTTAGAGCATGAGCAGACAAACCGAATTCATAAACACTTTTCTACTATGTTGGAAAGTGTTAAAAATGAGGTTTATCAATAAGGTAATATCAATTCCAGTTTGTTGTACTCGGGGCTTGATTTCTAACAAAAAAAGTACCGGAGCCCTAATATTCAGCTGTACCGATACAACAACCGTACCATTCCCCCCCTCCCCCTTCCTATACTATACTTAGCTGTCAACTAGTCCATTTTTTAGTTATCATTTCTTCTGAATAGTAATCTTTGCCTAATTTTAAAGTTAATTAATTGCAGAATTCTGCGATTAAATATGGTAAGGATTATGATTAGGAAATAGTGTTAACACAAAAAAGGGGCTACTTCGCAGCTATGCATTTTTAAGAAAAAATGAATGAAATTTATAGAAATTAATATTTATATGCTGAAGAATGGAACAATGTTTTACAATTTCCTACAAAAGGTGCATATATTAAATTATAATCGACTCCTTCCACATAACAATCTTTTGTGGTGAGTCCCTGAAAATCAGTTTAAATCAAAGTTTGACACGTTCATGATACAAAATAAATAGAAAAATCACTAGCGTGATTGTACACAATATAATTAAAAATACCTCAAGCTGGTGCTCATTGGCTAAAACAGAAAATATTCGTTTCAGGTTAGATATCTAAATTTTAAAAAAACAGGCAATAAAAAATTATCCTACTGTCACAAAAGAAAATCAAACTGGAAGCAAATTCACTATTCAGTCTCTTAAGTGGTGCCTTATCAACTCGTCGTCGCCGACATAAATTTGAAGTAGAAAAACACAATTTCTGTTTTCCCTTCATTCTGATCAAAATAGCATTCAAATGATTTGCATTAGATGCATAGCATTGATTTGAAATAGAATACGTAATTTTAAAAGAGGAAAACTTTTTTTTTTTCTATACATGAATAAATAAAATTTTAATTGTAATACAGATTGAGCTTGAGTCAGCCCAAGCCCCAAAACTGATATAAAAATTGAGTCCATTTTATCTCCATCTCTTACGTGTACGGCCCATTACGCCACATATAAGTGTTTTGGTAAAAAATAATGCAAAAGTTTGGAGATGGGAAGTAAGGGAAAAGGTAATTTAGGCTCCTGTTTTTCGGAAGCGCTATTTCACGGGGCTCCGGAGCCCTGTATTTATGAGCTCCGGTGAATTCCGACCAATATTTAAATATTTACTAAAAACAGACAATTACCAGAGCCGGTCTCCGGCGCAAATTAAGCCCTGGTTGTACTCCAATCACAATGCTTCATGCATAACTGTAACTGGGTGCATTTCTCCAGTCAAAATAGTAGGGCACAAACCATGGATTTCCCTCCAGACAACTTTTTTTTATGTAGCCTGTCACCCAAGGTATATATGGATAGTCAAATTCCTGTAGCTGTAACAAACTCTCTTGCAATCTGGACTGACATCAGTGGTCTATTTCCTTTAGCAATCGCTGCCAAGTAACAGTTTTGAGAGTTCGTTGTGGCATTTTCTCGACATTGACGTCTACATACATCCTCAAAAACTACTCAACAGAATGATTTGTAGCCTAATTTTTTTTAAACAAAAATCAATTTCCAGAAGCTTAAAAAATTACAGCTATCCCACCAAGTAGTTTTTAAGTTATGTTTAAAAAAGTACCTGCATTGGAATTTGTTTTGTAATGACTACAAATGAATTTAGCATTAAGAGTTCTAAAATTTAAACCCTCACAATTCCTAAACTACTTGGTCAAATGACTTCCAATTTGGTATACTATAGTAAAATTTATCAAGAAAGAACTAGTCTGATGTCAAAATTGAGTGTTCCTATTGAAAATTTCAGAGTTTGGTAGAATTTTACTATTAATTACATACTTCTAATTGCATTTCATCATAATTTAAATGTATGAGCTGGTCTCTTTTTTTATTTATGCCGACTATTCCTTTTTATAGGTGTTCCTTTAATTTTTTCCCATCAGTGTGTATTCAATATTTCCATTTTTATTAAGAACTTTTCACCAGTAAAGCTTACACTTTAAAAATAAATCGTTGCTTTGAGTTTTTAAGAAGATATCCTTAATTTTTTTTTTTTAAATTATAAAACTATAAATTTCATGACCACTTTTGTGAAATAAAATAATCTATCTATACTAATATTATAAAGAAGTAATGTTTGTTTGTAGGGGATAACCTCTAAAACTACCAAACCAATTTCAAAAGTAATGGTAGCAAATTGAACATGACAGTCCCTGTTCCAACATAGGCCATATTTTATTTCGGAACCACTGGGGTGAAGGAGTAAAAAATGTTCTAAAATTGTGATTTTTGTACTACTGAAGTTGATAGAAATTTTGTATGGTTGTTATTTATAATATCTAAAAGCTCTCTAACAGTTTCTAAAAAATTCAAAATTTGAAAGAGTGAAAAGCATTCTAAATTACGATTTCTGTAGAATTTTAACAATTCTACAAAAGGATAGAAATTTGACATGGCTGCTACTTTTAAGATGCAAATGCACACACAAGAAGAGCTTTTTTTAAAAAGTCGAAATTTTAAAGGGTACAGGAGAAAAAAAATTACTATTTTTGCGATACTGAATGGACTAGAAGCTAGAAATTTGGCATGGCGGTTACTTTTAAGATACAACTGCCCGCTACGAATGGTTTATACAAAAATTCGAAATTTAAAAGGTTGAAAAGAACGAAAATCATTCAAAAAACTTTCTAAATTACAATTTCTATGTAATTCTTAAGGATAGAAACTTTAAATTTGACATGGTTGCTATCTTTAAGATGCAGATGCACACTCAGAACAGTTCTTTAAAATTCAAAATTTAAAAGGCTGCAAGAGTGAAAAATGTTCTAAAACTGTGATTTTTGTGTTAGTGAAGGAGCCAGAAACTTGAAATTTGGCATGGTAGTTACTTATAAGATGTAAATGCTCGATAAGAACGGTTTCTAAAAAATTCGAAATTTAAAAGGGTGAAATGTGTGAAAAGCACTCTGAAAAGTTCTAATTTACGATTTCTATGGGATAGGTATTGATAGAGACTTGAAATTTGACATGGTTGCTACTTTTAAAACACAAATGCACACACAGAAAAGTTTTTTAAAAAATTTGGAATTTAAAAGGTGAAATTAGCAGAAATCGTTCTAAAAACATTCTAAATTCTGATTTCTATAGAATTGTTAGACAGAAACTCGAAATTTGACATGGCTGTTACTTTTAAGCTGTAGATGCTCGCAGAGAAAGAAAATTCTAAATGTGAAATGCGCAAAAAGTGTTCTAAAAACATTCTAAATTATGATTTCAATGAAATTATTAAGGATAGAAAATTGAAATTAGACATGACTGCTATCTGTAAGATGCAAATACACACATAAAGAATTTTTTTTTTTAATTTAAAAGGATGTTGGAGAAAAAAAGTTCTGAACTAATGATTTTTGTGATACAGAAGAGACTAGAAACTTGAAATTTAGCATGGTGGTTACTTTTAAGATACAAATGTTTTGCTAATGAGTTTGTAATGTTTTAATGTTTCTAAAAAATTCAAAAGTTAAAAGGGTGAAATGGGCGAAATCATTCTAAAAATGTTCTAAATAATGATTTCTATGGAATTGCTAGGGATAGAAACGTGAAATTTAACATGGCTGTTACTTTTACGACGCAAATGCTCGCATACAATAAGTTTACAAAAAATTCCAAATTAAAAGGGTCGCATGTGTAAAACATGTTTCAAAAACATTCTACATTGCGATTTCTATGGAATTGTTAAGGATATAAACTTGAAATTTGACTTGGCTGCTATTTTTAAGACTCACATACACGGGCAGAACAGTTTTTTTTACAAAATTCAAAATTTAAAAGGGTGCAAGAGTAAAAGATAGTTCTAAACTTACTATTTTTGTGATACTGAAGGGACGAGAAACTTTGGCATGGTGGTTACTTTTAAGATACAAATGATTACTAAGAATGGTTTCTAATAAAATTCGAAATTTAAAAGGGTGAAGTGAGCGGAAGAGCATTCTAAATTACGATTTCTAAGAAATTTTACATAATATTTGTTAATTAATAAATTCCGTATTCATTTCAAAGGCACACAAATACCAATTGGCATATTTGAACAACTACACGCGCAAAGCCACCTCAGGTTTCGCTAGTAAACAATATTTTTCTAAATATATATTTTTTAAATTGAAGAAAAATTTTGCTTTTAAATCAATTATGGATATGAATTATCCCTTCCCATATTTCTCTAAGTTGATTGATTGACTGGAAAAAAATTAGAAAAGAAATTTCAGGAAGGGACAAAAAATAAGAAAAAAATCTATTAAAATGATGGCAACTCAACAAGAATAACTGTTCTGTTCTTTTTGATTTTGCAAGGAAGTTTTAAAATTGTCCAGGTAGCAGTGTCTGGAATGAGTAATTATTTTCATAGACTAGAAATATACAGGGTAGTTCTAAACTAATGGAATAAGTTTTCAGGAGTAATAATGCAAGTCAAGACAATTTTTGTATATGGAACAGATCACAATCTACTTATTAATTCAAAAATGCATGATATCTTAGTACAAACTCAATCAGAATTTCCTCTCACCAACAATGAAGACATTTCGCGAGATTTTCCTAAGATTAACTTTGCTTTATATGAAATACGTTGACAGCAGTGGAAATGGCCACTATTTGCATCCAAATAACATTGAACTAAACATAACTGGACTTTATAAATTAGAATGTAGCTGACAATTCACATGGTATCATTGACTAATTTATAGTGTGCTTTCTACAGTTCTCATGATACTTAATTTTCATTCTGTTTAGCTTATGAAATACAAACAAAAGGTTTGCATTTTGAACTTGGAAGACTATTTTGAGCATTCTTACAATTTGAGGCAGTGCAGTGCCATTTGATACTAAATCAAGGCAGTAAATGGGAAAAATAGTTAACAGCAACAAATAGGTATGAAAAAACCTTAAGAATTAAAAAGTGTCTGCAATTAATAGCCCATGCACAGCATCTTCACATTTAACACTCATTCTGGCACATGTTATGACATGTTACAGAAATTTTATTAAAAAATCTATAAACAAATAAATCTACAGATATATAAAGGTGTTAGAAAATAATACTTTCTTCCTTTAAAATTATGCAAAAATGTGGATAATGCAATTTTTTTTTTCAGCACCAATAAAACATTTTTCTTGATGAAGATCAGACTTCGAGTAATCAGAGTCTATTATAATCGATTACAAAAACTGTGCAATCGCACTGTAATCATAATCATTAATTTTATTTTCAAAATAATCGCAATATAATCATAATCAAGAGATTTTACTCCAATTATAATCATAATCGCAATGTAATGTAATCCCAGTGTAATCTCTATTTAAAAGCTCTGTAATCATAATCCTGCATAAATATATGATTACGTTCTATGATTACATCTTTTTTTTCTTCCTTTCGCTTCCAAACAAAAATATACTTGGTCGGTTTGCTAAAAATTGTAGCAGGAAAGAGATCTCTTTCCGTTTTCTACTCATTAAATCGCTCCAAGTGGGAGTGTGAAAGGTTAGAAATCAAGAGGGACAGTAGGTGAATAAAAGTGAAACAGAATCTTATAGAGCATATATTGTATCTTTACTCTGAGAAAACAATGTATGCCGTGCACGGTATGTACGAGTATAAGGACATAGAAATAGTATTATTTGGTATGACTTTGTTAAAGATATGAGAATTGGGAAAACAAACTCGGCATGTAGTCAATCCAGGGTTCATGGGTCATCGAGTTGAGGTGTTAATAGATAAAAAAAAAAAAGGAAAGAAAGAAAAATACTGTATTTATTGCTTAATTATGGGAACGTACTTATATATCGGCTAAATTCTCTCCTACCAGAAGACAGTTTTTATTTTCTTTTTAACATTCATGTGTTTCAAATTTATTTTAAAATGTAAAACATTTAAGATTCAGAAAATCAGCATAATTTTTTGGCTTGTATTTCTCCATTTTTTGTCCGAAAACAATATAATTGTTAATGCTATGCACTGAATATTTATAGACACACATAGATGAGACAGGGAATTATGTTCTACTATGATAATTGACAAATAGAAGAAAATTTAATCTTTTGTAATCGTGAATGAGAAGGTAAAAATAAAACTTCAGAACTCTTTACTGGGGCATAGAATATTAACATGTATATGAAAAAATGTGTTTTTTGTTGAATTTTTCTTGGTTCATAAGAATTTATAAAGGTAAATGATCTAAACTCTATAAAACAAGGGTGATTTCTTCAAACAAGCTTAATTGCTTTAGAACTGTGAGCATTACTTACATATAAATACTAATGCAGTTCTTCATTCCTAAAAAATTATAGAATGTGAATATTACATATAGATAGCTAAGCAATGAATTTGAAGCAAGAGGAGGTCGTAATATAATCATGCACAACTCAGGTTATACCGAATCCGAAAATTTTATTTTAAGTCAACCCGAAACAGAAATGTATGAAAATTAATCCTTAATATAATGCAATTATAGAATATTACCTTATAATTATATCTCTAATATATATTATAATTATTATTTTTTGTAGAAAAGAAACACATGCACACACACACATATATATAACATTCATTAATATTCAAATCTGCAATTTTTCCACCTGACAAAATATTTAGGGCTTTTTTTGCAAAAATTTGGGTAAATCCAAACCCGACTCGCAAATGCCAAAACACAATTCAAAAGATTTAATGTAAACATGACCTGCAGTCACAAAAAAGTCAACCCATTCCAAACTGCAGCAGAGGAAATTAACTCCAACCTCCAACCCTTGAACTTAGTATCAGGTCAAGTTTGGGTAAAGTCAGGTTACCCGACACGTTGCAGGACTCTAGTTTATAACACGCAGATTACAAAATCAGTGTAATCGAACTGTAATCGTAATCGACTAGTTCAGTAATCTTAATCCAATAAAAAAAAATATTAATCATAATCTAGAATTTAAAAAACAGATAATCAAAAATGTAATCGTAATCTGATTTGCATAGAGACCTAATCATAATCGTTTTTTAGAAATTGAAACTAATCGTAATCAATTACAGTCCTTCATAATCGACTCAAAGTCTGAATATCTTCCAAAGAAAGTCTTTCCTTTACTATTATACAGGGTGTTTGAAAATTCCTGGACACATTTTAAAATTCAATATTAAACAAAGTAATTGTCGTACAATGCGACTTGGACTAAAATGCTTCTCAGGATGAAAAGTTTTCTTCAAGCGAATGAAAATAATTAGTTCTAAATTTCGATCATAGATGGTGTATGCATGTTGGTTTTCAAACATGCATTTTTTCTAATTTTCAGATTAGTTTTGACGCTGTGACACAGGACAGAAATGCCAGTGCTGGGAGTCTCACTTCTATATGACAATTACTTGGTTTTATATTGAATTTAAAAATATGTCCAGCAATTTTCGGACACTCTGTACTTCTGTAATTTTTTTAAGGTACTCACTATGTGGGCTGCATGGAACTCCACAAGTTAGGCACATAATTTTTAAAATATTCAGATTATATTTTATAAATTTATTTTTTAAAGACCTTGTGATTGTCTTTAAAATCTGTCTGTATAAATATCCTCATTTCTATGAATCTTTCACATAAGTTCTTGGTGATATATTTTTCAAATTATTATTATAGAAAACAATTAACATTAATATTACTAGATTTACTGCTGTTCTGTTTTTACTATCACTGTTAACAATTCTTCCTTTTCATGACAAAGTATATCTCTGTTTATTTTCATTGTTTCAGTAATTAGTGTTTGTAATAAATTCAATTATTAGCAAAATGCATACAAAAATTTCTATTTTATAAGCTATATACAACACTTAATCTAATATCTACAGTTTACAGCAAATAATAAAAGAAAGTGGGGAGAGGATATGTCACTCTGGAAACAAAACTGCTGTAGTGGAGTGTAACATAATTACTTAAATAACATAATTATTTAAATAAAGGCTGATTCTTTTAGTGTTATTATGCCTTAAATCACAAATATGTATACAGTAGACACTCCCATATCTGAGTTGGTAAATTTCAAAATGTATTTCATTGTACACTAGTTTTTTTTTTTTTTTCTTTTGTAATTCCTTTAAAATTACTCCTTCATGTTTGATATAGTTACGAAAGATGGCCAAACAATATTTTTGCTTCTTTGCTGCCCTATAGTCCATAATTTCAACCCTAACTTAATTTCACATCTATTTCTTATATGTTGTACATATAGTTAATTCATATTATCCAGCATTAGAGGTATGTTTTTAAGTTGAAACTGAATTTTATACATTTTTAATTCCTTTTTATAAGGTTGCCTTATGATTTATAGAACAGTACAATGATTTCTTTGTGTCATTGTATCCAAACTAAGCGAATTGTATGCAAATGGATATTATGATGCAAAGAAACAGTTTACATAAATTTTACTTTTGATCTTGGATAGTGCAGCACAAAAGATAAATCAATTTATTCATATAAATACATTACAGTGCATTGTATAGGTTCAGTGAAAGTGATATGTTTAACTGTGTATTGGAAAATTAAAAGTTTTGGTTAGATGTGTAAATATATTTAACCAAACCGAAAACAATTAAAATTGAATTTTAAAACAAATTGTTTAAAGCTACATCAAGGCGTCACTTAAATTTTGATATAATATCTTTTAAAACTCATATTTTGAATTTATGAAAGATGTGATTGATAAAGCATCAAGGAATAAATTTTTATACATCTTTTTAAATTTAACAATTCTTACACATGCAATTATAAATAAAACAAAAATAAAAAGATGAAATAAATAATATAGAGTCACTTAAAATTTGATATCATTATTTTTAAGTTCCATATTTAAAAGTCTTATAGCAATAAGATAAAGGGCTGTGTCAAACTTTTAACCCGTTAAGGGTTTTTTGAATTGATTTAACTTACAACAATCATGTGTATGTCTTTCTCGAGTTCAAAAGAACTTTAACTCACTTTAAAATATCGGATGGAGGTTAAATTTTACATACTGATGTAAATCTGATGACAATGTAATATGATTGTTGGTGCTTACCATTTATACTTATTTTACAGGATAACACAAAAAATCTTGGATATATTACTGCCATCAAGTTAAGAAAAAGTTTAAGATTGTATAACGTAAGCCTGCGATGATTGTGTTTTTTAATTTTTATAATTGATTTTTATGTATTTTTTAGCGCTGAATCTGAAAATGACCTTAATTTTTAACCGTCATGTTAGAATTTTCCACAAATCGTAAATTTCAAAGTTAAAAAAAGCGAAACTTTGATAATATAAAATAGATGCAAAACTTTTTTTATTCAATTTAATTTGATTGAATTCAATAATTTATTCAATTTTTTGGATTATACTGGGATTCTTGCACCTAAACAGCTTGGGGGTTCAATTAAGTTGGGGGAAACTATTTTAACTTTAAACTTCTTATCTTCAAAATTTACGGCTTGTGAAAAATCCTAACATTAAGATTAAAAATGGGGGTCATTTTCGAATCAGCGATAAAAAGTACATAAAAATAAATTACCAAAGTTAAAAACACAACAATCGCATCTATTTTAAAGTATCAGATGTTCGCTCTGTTTTGTCTTTTTAACTTTGAAACTTACGATTTGCAAAAAATCCTTACATGATGGTAAAAAATGGTCATTTTCAGATTCAGCGCTACAAAATACATAAGAACGAATTATCAAAAGTTGAAAAACATGACAGTGTATCTGATTTGTAAAGGATCGAGTCTGTTGCTTTTCATCATTTTATTTAACAAAAATTCCATTATTTTTTCCTCTTATATGTTTAGTGCAAGTTGTATATTTTGCATTGATATGTCAGAATGATAATAGACTTCAAATTTATATTGCAATATTAATTTCATTCAACAAATTTTTTTAAATATATCTGACTATTATTTATATTTCTACTAAATTTGTGAATGACCCATATTTCACAGTTGCTCGCATATGCTCCAACTTTAAACAGTTATTACTCGGTCAGTTTTAATAAAAGATTAATAATGGGACTTTTTTTGTCTTACTTGTTGGTGTAATAGAAAACTTTTACCAAATATAACTTATAGGATCAGGGGACTGTATAAAAATTAAATTTCGTTATTTTTAATAAATGCTTTTCTTCACCCAAATCGCTTTAAAAATACTTCTTTACCTCATTTAAAACACTTTTGTAATTGGAGCTATGTGCCTATGCCTAGGAAATGCCTATGTTTAGGAATTAGCTGATGGACATCTTTGAGAGTGGACACCCTGTATATATGATACAGAAATATACATTAGGAAAGTTTAAGCTAAGCAGGTAATCACAATGGCTTATTCTTAATGAAGAAAGTATTTTTTTTAACTTAATTATTTAGCGATAGTATTAAAGGATTTTAGAAATGAAGACAAGTATAGCAGCTTTTCTATTTCCAATTTGATTGCACTAACAGATTTTTAAATGCATGTATACATATTTGGAAAAAAATATCTACAGAAAGAGATTGTGCCCTTGTTTAATAATTGATAAAGTTCCAGGTAAAAGTAAACATTACTCTTTTTTTTTTTTAAGAAGAAAATTACTTTCTTAACTATCCAGTGTGGTAAGCTATGGTAAGACACTCATAAAAATAGTTTGACTTTCCCTGGAATTTTTAAATCAAGAAGAATGAAATCTAAAAAATCTTTCTCAAAGAAAACAATAATTGTCTGTGCTTACAAATAAATTAGATTTTTACAAAAAAAAAAAAAGGGGGGGGGGGGACCAAATAGAAATATAATATTCATAATACTTGTTTATGTTGCAGATAAAATGCTTTTAAAGTGGATTGATCTACAACTGTAATCTTTAAGTTTTCTAGTAAAGTTTTTTTTTTTTTTTTTTTTTTTTTTTTTTTTAAATATGCACATTTGTGGAAGTATTTTTTATTAACTGAATTGAAGTTGAACAGTAGATTCTACTATTTCAGCATTTCTTTGTAATTCAAAATTGGTGACCTTTTTATATACAGTATTAACAATTCTGCATGTATGTTTTTCATATATTTTCATTATACTAGACTAATTTCTTACATTTAAATGCATAAACCTTTTATTCCAATGCATATCATTAGGCAAAATTAGTTACAATACTCCCTCTTGCTATATATTTTGAAGTAGCTTCCTTATATTTCTGATTATCTTGAAAGTATTTCCCTGTACAAATCATTTGTACTTTTATCTGATTTAACTTTTTTATCAACTGATATTGAGATTTTAATTGGGATGATTTAAATCCAACAACCCTGCTAACAATGTATATACAAAGTTTTAACTATACTGAAAAGATCATTATCATTGCAGTTTGTGGGATCATGTAGTCGCTGAAAAATTCATTAATTTCATAAAAGTATTGAGATTTTATTTTAATTTATAGCAGATGATATTCTGCAAAGATATAAATAACTGTCTGATAGGGTCTGATCAAGCCAAACAGAGGATCAGGGCCTAGTATTCCTTTGTCTGCCTTCCTTCATAAAAATAAGTAAAAATAAATGCAGCAGTGTGAAGCTAAAAATATTTAGTATTAAAACATTTTAATCTAAAAATTAATGTAGCAGTAGTCAAGTACAATATGATAAAGGAAATTTGTTTGCTTACTTTGGTAAACAGAATGAAAACTTTCATTTATCATAAATCCTGTGTCTATATTAAAAACAACACTATCTCAAAACACACACACAAAAAAAATTGTATACATATATATTACTAAACTTCATTCCAAACAATACAAATTTTTGAAAATGAACGAGCACAAGTTCTTATGCTTGAAGAAAGCATCATATTTTATTGAAGGTCAAAATGTTAAATGTGAAATCTATAATATTAAAATTGGATTAGCTGTTCTTGAATAAATGACTTCCTCTTACCATGCATATTAAGTTTATAAGGTTAAAGAATACAATCAACATTTGAAGGTATAAAAATATTTTTTTAATTAAAATAAATGTTGTACAATCAACAACAAAATAGTGTCAATTCATCAGAATATCACATTGTCAAATTTTAAATAAAATATATTTAAATTAAAATCATTCAAGTTAATCAAAATTAATTATTAGAAATGCTTTTGATAAACTTAAAAGCAATTTTGCCTAAAAATTTAATTTTCACATTGGTCCTCTTTTAAATCTTTTAAGAATTGTTCTTTGGCTTTCTTTAAAATATCAGGATAGCACAAAACATCTATTGCTGCTAAGGCCATTGACTGAGCAGCAATCAAAGTTGTCCTTTGTGCTTCTTGAGTACCAGCTGCTTCAGTAAAACCTAGTGAATGGTTTGCTGCCTTTGTTCCAATTGAATATGTAGGTTGGATACTAGGAACAATGTGGGATACATTTCCAATGTCAGAAGATGCCATAAAAGGGATTACTTTGCAATTGCCATCTTCAAAATTCACACCTGCTCAAATAAATAAATAAATGCATAATTCAACAAAATTGAATTCTTTTTTAAATAAATATTTCATATAAAATTTCAAAGAGTTTGTTTTGTGAATAGCAGGCAAAATATATGAAAAATTCAAATATTAAAGCTATTCTAATAGAAATGATATTTCAAAGCAAATTTTTGCAATTAAAGGGCAATCGGGGTTCTGGTTGAATTTAAAAAGGCAGGCATTTCTGTCTTTCTGAGATAAATGTTGTATGTATATATAAATAATTGATAATAATTAAACTGATACATAAAGAGATGTAATTCAAAAGCAACTATTGCTTTTGCAAGGACAAAACTTTCAAAGTTAAAAATTGTGAAAATTTGCTGAACATAATAAAATTGTAATCTGGAAACATAAATAAATTTCAAGCTTAAACAACTGAAGATTAATCTTAAGTTTGATATTAGAATTTTACAACCTTATGATATAATCTTTAGCTACTAATTTTGCACTGTCAAAACTTACATTAATTGTGAAAAATTTCCAGTGATATATTAAATTCATATTTGTTCAAACAAATTTTAATCAGTTGAATGACAGGAAATAAATAAAAGCCAAGCTAATGCAACAGTGAATTATTAAGAAGTTTAACATTAAAAATTTACTCTCTCATGGCATAATCTTCGTTATCAAGTATAAAGTTAATCATATAAAATGTTATTTTGAATATTGTAAAATATATCATAATATTGTCATATTCATCATAATACAGGTTAAATTTTAAGGTGAATCATGAATAAAACTTTTGTAGAAGTTACTGAATTCATTGCCCCCGCTAACAAAATATAAATATATATAAAAGTTTTAAATTCAGTGTTGTTGTAACTCATATTAAAATATTGCATTGCCATCAGAAACACACCTGTGAATATATTTTTTTTAAAATTCTAGCATATGAGAAAGTTAGTGAAATACAGATTACTTAATCCCATCTTTACAAAAAACAAGTTGAATTAAATAAAAGAGTGTAAAATGGGACTTCCTGATATTTGTTTGCCCATACTTATCAGCGTAAGAAAAGACCCTTATTAATCAATAATGTCATTTAATCAAAGCTATTTACCTTGTTCTTTTGAATATTTTCCATATAATTCAGCTAACACTTTATTTGTTATTAAATTATCGTAATCTTCATCTTCATATTTAAATTCACACTGACAACCTGTAGCTGTGGCTGCACTGGTAAAACATGCTTCTAATCGTTTTTGTAAGCTCACAAGTTCTTTGGTAGAAGCAGCTCTAAAATAAAATTGAAGTTCTGAATTGCCAGGTATAATATTTGGAGCATCTCCACCTTTGGTAATAACACCTGTTTTTAAAAATAAATAATAATGTAAATAAATATAAATGGATTTTTTTTTTTTTTCATTTCAATTCACAAAAACTAAGTACGATATGATATTTAAAATATTCTAAAAAAATTCAGACCGATGTTCTATTTATATCTACCCTACATATATAAAATCCTAATAAAATGAATTTATGAAATGGATATATGGAACAGCTGAAATGAAATGAATTTATGAAACGATTCTTTGAAACGACTGATTATGCTTCATGGCGATTTCTTCTAAAATATGGAATACTTTGCAATGAAATTAACACCAAAAATCCGTATTGATCCGCAGATCTCAAAACTGGTATTAGAATTTTTAAATTTGAATTAGTTTTCGAAATATTAATTTTTTTTCTAATTTTAAATACTTTTTTCTAATGATGGCAACTCCAATTTTAATCATAACAGATATTTTTTTCATATTTCTGAAAAGGTTATTTTAAACTAATTTGGCGACCAGTTTGGCCTCCTTTAAATGTATGCTAAGAAATGTATCATGTTACTTTTATTCCCAATTCAATTTACTTGAACAATCTTTCGCCAAATCGAAAGATTCTGATAGAGAAATCAAGAACTCTATTTTTATGTTAGCGAGACGCAGGTGATAAATCACCAAACATTTTTCCCAGCGCATTTTTTTATATTTCATTTAAAATATAATCCTTTCATTCATTTTATTTAAAATACAAAACTTTCATTTAAAACTGAAACATTTAAAATTGATGGCTTTCACTTCTTTCTTTATTTTTAAACAAAACGAAAAGAAAAATATTAGGCACAGACGTCATATACGCACCGGGGTACCTAATTGGTGCCAAAATGGCTTTATTTCGATTGACATGATAACACGGCTATGGTTGTTTATTTAATAATAAATGTTATAATTAGAGCAGAGATATAAATACGCATGTTTTAAGGTCATTTTTGGTGTGGCGTTAAGTATAAATCACATTGAAGAAACAGTTCATTTGAAAATAACAGTTCATTTATTAAATTCAACTTCAATTTTAAAAACTTAAATAATAAAGATATATACATACACCTCCAGCTTTTGCTGGGAACTTTGTTATATTAACATATTATAGCTGTTGCAAGGAGTAAGTTTAAACTCCGGTTTTATCGTCCTTCCATTACAGCACCTCATACCACTACACACTCCATGGAGTTATTTCACACTAGATATACTTACTAGAGTACATCAAACGAATAAAAATATGCATACAGTTACAGTTAAAAGAGAGTGCCTTTATGACCGAAATGGAAAAATAAAAACTGGTTCGGAACGATATAACTTCCGAACAAACCAGACAACAAATTTTGGGGGACAAGACTTTGCCCAGATTTCCAACATGCAGCCTCATCGGTCGTAAGTACCTCCTCTTTCTTTTTATAATCAAAATCAAAAATATTACAAATAGCTCTTTGAAACTTTACATACAGAAGAGGTTTTGTCAGAAAGTCTGCCTTATTACCTTTAGAAGTTACATGTTTTAACTCAAAAACATTTTCATTAATTAACTGACGAATAAATTGACATCTTATGTCAATGTGTTTCATTTTAAAATTCTCTTGGCTATTTTTAGAAAAATAAATGGCAGATTCATTATCACAGTACTGAATTGGTTTTATTCTATCGTATAAATTAAGTTCATTTAAAACTCTTGAATACCAAGTTAGTTCTTTTACACTCTCAGTTAATGAGATAAACTCCGATTCCATAGAAATGAGTGCAATACATTTTTGCTTCGATGATTTCCAAGCAAACGGAACGTTACTAAAGTAAATTATATAACCACTACTTGAATGTCTTTTAGTAAGTTGACATCCCCAATTAGCATCGATTTATTTTTAAACTTTTATTAGCAAAAACATAATTCATAATATCTACTACTATTAACCAGTGTTTATATGTATACCCATTACAAAACTGTGACATTACATTTACAGAAAAACTAATATCAGGTCTTGATCTATTTAACAAAAATGACAGACACCCGATTAAAGATCGGTATGGAAATTTTTTCATTAATTCATTTTCGATAATTTCATTTTCGTTAACTTTATCTGGTAAAACAGAGCCAATTTTAAAAGGTAATTTAACATAACTTTTAGGTAAATCTTTATATTTCAATTCTAATCTTTCAATATAAGTTCTTTGATGAACGAATAACGAATCTTTAATCTGTTCAAAGTTAACACCTAGCAAATACTTTGTTAATCCTATTTCAGTAATTTCCAAGCTATTTTTTAACATATTAGTTACAGATTGCAATACATTTTCATCTTTAGCAAACAAAACTAAATCATCTACATTGACAACTAAAATTGCATTACTATTCAGTTTATACACACAGTTACACCATTTTAATTTACAAAATCCAAGATTATGTAATATATTATCTAATTCAGAATTCCAATTGCGGCCACTTTGCCTTAATCCATAAATTGATTTATTTAACAAGCAAACTTTATTTTCAGCACCCTTCATTTCAAATCCCGGAGGTTGTTTCATAAACACAGTTTCTTTTAAAGAGCCATATAAATATGCTGATTTTACATCCAATTGAATATGATACCAATTTAACATTGAAACTAATAAAATAAACATTAGTTTTATAATTGAAAAATTTACAACAGGTGAAAATATATCATTAAAATCAATACCTGGCTTCTGTTTAAAACCTTGAGCTACGAGACGTGCCTTATACTTTTTACTATTTTTTTCCGTGTTTTTTATATTACAAACCCATTTACTTCCTACTATTGTGGAATTTTTCGGTGGATCAACCAACCGCTAAACTTTTCTCTTACTCATCATCTCAAGTTCTTCCCTCATTGCGGCATTCCATTTCCCCCTTTCTGGATTTATTTGTGCATCCTCAAATGATTTACGGATTTTGGTATTGTAAAATTCATGTTGAAATAATTCAGTTAAATATGGATCATCCGAATCACTAGTTGAGGGTTCACTTAAAGTTTCAGTATTAGGATGAGTAGTTTTAGGTTTAAAGTCAAACTTATCTGGCTCAAACGGGATTTTATTTTCCTTACAATATTTTTTAACATCATTTAAAGATCTCAGTCTCATGTTTGTTATTGGGGTATAATAATATTAGGGTTTAATCTAGAGCTAGCCAAATAGCCAAAAAGCTAATTGGAAGTGCTTTTTGCCCCCCAAAGCATTTAGTGAATTAGCCAAATAGCGACACCCAAAGAAATAGGCTATATCATTCCCATTTTGTTGTTCCGCATTTCGTAAACCTGCTGCCGTTGCACAAAAATGAAAAAAAAATCTCATACTGCATCCTTGCAGCGGCAACACTTCAAAATTTGTCTCATGATGCTCTATGCAAGCATCTTCAAACAGTGTGACGTCATTTGCATCAGACACGACTCCAGCGTATGGTGAAAACGAAAATCGTAGATTGTAAAGTATGGGATATGATGTGCCAGATGCATGTCATATAAACTTCTCAGACTTGAATTTATGTGGGTTCTGGCTACAATGTGTAAAGAAATGAAACTAGCTTATTGTATCATTACTTTTTTCATAAAAATGGCATTACTGGCATGTTTCCCAATGTGACTTCTTTGTATGAATTTGTAGCATCACTTTTGTTGCCTACAGCAGAATGTGAAGGGGGATTCAGTCTCATAAATATAACAAAAACTGAGATGAGAAACAAACTGACAACCAAGAATTTAAGTAACTTAATGATGATTAATTTGAAAGTGGAATTTTGAAAAGAATTTCCATTAAAAAAAGCATTTGCTGTGTAGTATATAACCAAATCTCGAAGGGTCAATCTTACAGAGTGACGTATTTGTTTGTATATTGCATAACTAAAAATAATACTCATGTAAATAGAAATTTTGTATAAATAAACTTTTTTTTTACTTGGCTAAAGCTATTTTTATTTGGCTAGAAGTTATTGGCTGCAATTAGCCAAAAAGCTAAAAATCCCTTCTTCCTAGATTAAACCCTATAATATACGTCAATTCTCTTACTTTTCGTTCTCAGTTTTTCAATCCTTTTCCATTCTGAAATATTTATAGAACTTACAGTTACCTGACTCCCCTTTTTCTCTTCATCTTCGTTTAAGCTACCTCCTGGTAGTTCATGATTAAGATCTAAAGTTACGTTACTTAAACTGTTTGTTTTAATTTGAGATATATTAAAATTCAATATCAAATCCTTATATTTGTTTTTTCCCCCAAATAATGTTTCTACACCCTTTTTGGATTCATCTATACGCACATGAATAGTCTCTACAATTCGCCTTTCTTTTGGAATGTAAATTCTATATCCTTTGGTTTTCATGGCATAACCAACTAAGATACCTAGTAAAGCTTTCGGTTGAAGTTTATTTCGCTTAACTTTAGGAACATGAACAAATGCTAAAGAACCAAAAATTCTTAAATGTCTTACCGAAGGTTTGAATCCCGTCCATAATTCTTGTGGTGTAAGACCTTGGGTTAAACTGTGTTCAGTCCTATTTTTTGTATGAACATACGCCAAAAGAGCTTCCCCCCCAGAATGACAATTTTAACCTGCTATCGTGTAGCATTGCTCTAACTGCATTCATTGCTACTTTATTAAAATTTTCAGCAACACCCACCTGCTCTGCAATATAAATGTAGGATCTTTTGATTCTTATACTTAAATCAGTTAACAATTTCTCAAATAATTTATGGGTAAATTCCAGCCCATTATAAGTTCGTACACATTTTAACTTTTTACCAGTTTGTCTCTCAGCTTTAACTAAAAACTTTTTAAAGCATCCAAACACTTCCGTTTTCTTCTTAATTATATAAACCTCAGTCCATCTAGAATAATCGTCAATTATTGACAAAAAGGATTTCCCCCCTCCTAACGAGTTAACAGGGCTAGGACCCCACAAATCCATATATACCCTATCGAGGATTTGATTAGAAATGTGCTTATACAAATAATTTCTTTTAAACGATTTTCTATTAGATTTTCCAATTACACAAGATTCACACATCTTATTTTTGTTTTTACCGTTAATATTTCCAATACCTTTAACACAATTATTTTTACTCATTTTTAGGGTTTCGTTCATCTGACAAAACCCTATTCGTCTCTCTCCTCTGTCTGTCTGTCCGTCACAGAGCCCGTTCTCAGAAACTACACATGTTGGAGATTTGAAATTTTGCATAGTTATAGATGACCACCACACATCATACGACAAATCATAAAATTTTGAAAAAGTCGTACATTTAACCCTTTGGGCTCCCCCATGTGCATTTCAAAGAATTCTTTCTATGTGAGCCTCTAATTAGGATGGAGGCGTGAAATTTTACAAACTTATAGCTGAACACCTCACATCAAACGACAAACTATAAAATTTTGAAAAAGTCGTACATTTAACCCTTTGGGCTCCCACATGTGTATTTTAAACAATTCTTTCTAAGTGCGTCCCTAATTAGGTTGCAGGCGTGAAATTTTGCATACTTATAGATGGACACCTCAGATCAAACAACAAATCATAAAATTTTGAAAAAGTCATACATTTAACCCTTTGGGCTCCCACATGTGTATTTTAAACAATTCTTTCTATGTGAACCTCTAATTAGATTGGAGGTGTGATATTTTGCATACTTATAGCTGAATGCCTCACATCAAACGACAAATCATAAAATTTTGAAAAAGTCATACATTTAACCCTTTGGGCTCCCCCATGTGTATTTTAAACAATTCTTTCTATGTGAATCTCTAATTAGATTGAAGGCGTGAAATTTTGCATCCTTATAGCTGAATACCTCGCATCAAAGGACAAATCATAAAATGTTGAAAAAGTCGTACATTTAACACTTTGGGCTTCCCCATGTGTATTTCAAACAATTCTTTCTATGTGATCCTCTAATTAGGTTGGAGGAGTGAAATTTTGCATACTTATAGCTGAACACCTCACATCAAACGACAAACTATAAAATTTTGAAAAAGTCGTACATTTAACCCTTTGGGCTCCCACATGTGTATTTTAAACAATTCTTTCTAAGTGACACCCTATTTACGTTGGAGGTGTGAAATTTGGCATACTTATGGCTGAACACCTCACATCAAATGACAAATCATAAAATTTTGAAAAAGTCATTCATTTAACCCTTTGGGCTCCCACATGTGTATTTTAAACAATTCTTTCTATGTGATCCTCTAATTAGGTTGGAGGCATGAAATTTTACAAACTTATAGCTGAACACCTTACATCAAACGACAAACTATAAAATTTTGAAAAAGTCGTACATTTAACCCTTTGGGCTCCCACATGTGTATTTTAAACAATTCTTTCTAAGTGAACCCTAATTAGGTTGGAGGAGTGAAATTTTGCATACTTATAGCTGAGTACCCCACATCAAACGACAAATCATAAAATTTTGAAAAAGTCGTACATTTAACCCTTTGGGCTCCCACAAGTGTATTTTAAACAATTCTTTTTAAGTGAGCCCTTATTTAGGTTGGAGGTGTGAAATTTTGTATAATTATAGCTGAACACCTCACATCAAATGACAAACAATAAAATTTTGAAAAAGTCGTACATTTAACCTTTTGGGCTCCCACATGTGTATTTTAAACAATTCTTTCTAAGTGAGCTCCTAATTAGGTTGGAGGCGTGAAATTCTGCATACTTATAGCTGAGCATCACACATCAAACGGCAAATCATAAAATTTTGAAAAAGTCGTACTTTTAACCTTTTGGGTTCCCACATGTGTATTTTAAACAATTCTTTCTAAGTGAACCCTAATTAGGTTGGAGAAGTGAAATTTTGCATACTTATAGCTGAGTACCCCACATCAAACGACAAATCATAAAATTTTGAAAAAGTCGTACATTTAACCCTTTGGGCTCCCACAAGTGTATTTTAAACAATTCTTTTTAAGTGAGCCCTTATTTAGGTTGGAAGTGTGAAATTTTGCATAATTATAGCTGAACACCTCACATCAAATGGCAAATCATAAAATTTTGAAAAAGTCGTACATTTAACCTTTTGGGTTCCTACATGTGTATTTTAAACAATTCTTTCTAAGTGACACTCTGTTTAGGTTGGGGGCGTGAAATTTTGCATACTAGCTGAACACCATCATGCGACAAATCATAAAAATTTGAAAAAGTCGTACATTTAACCCTTTGGGCTCCCACATGCGTGTTTTAAGCAATTCTTCCTAACTGAGCCCCTTATTAAATTGGAGATTTGAAATTTTGCATGCTTATTATAGCAGAACACCTGAGGTTAGGCGACAAATTATAAAACCTTGAAAAAGTCTTACGTTTAACCCTTTGAGCTACCACATATGTATTTTAAGCAATTCTTTCTAAGAGAGCCTCTAATTAAGTTGGAGACATGAATTTTTGCATACGTATAGCTGAATACCTCAGACCACACGACAAATCATAAAATTTTCAAAAAGTCTTATATTATTTGCTCCTCCGTGTTCTAACTTGTATATTTTAAACAATTTTTCTAACCTCCGCCCTTTTCACCCGGGGAGCACTTTTCCAACTTTTCCCGACACCCCTTTGACCATTCTTTCATATTATGCACCATAGCCTTACATATTTGAGTTCCACTTTTTACCACCAGGGACGCCTACTTATCTCGGGTGTTATGGGCCCAATGCCTTTGACTAATATATATACGGATAGTATGTAAAACGGAGTTTCGTTCGGATAGAGATTTGTTTAGAATAGAGTGCGCCCCTGGTTGCGAAATGTGGAACTAACAGATTTTTCAAAAGGATAAAGTGTTTTGAAATGAATATTAAACGAAACCCTCTGTGCAATCTGTGATCACACTTACCCACTTGTTTCAAGTAAAGGTAAGTTTGTATGACAAAATCTACGATGTACAATCTCTGAATTTAAACTAGTAGAATAAGCAAAATTTTCACATTTTGAAGCATAACCTTTAACAATGTACAATTTATCAACTCGAGGTACAGTAAAACAATATCTATTAAATTTATCATACGCAATCATTTTATTATTTCCCCATTTAATTTGGTTTCCTGCAATGTCTATATTAGACCCACCAATTAAATTTCTTCTCATGTTAGGAGCATATAACACATTTTTTTAAAGTTATTTCTACATTACCTGTTACATCTAGTATGGTAAAGTCAATATCACCAATACCCAGTATTTCTGACGAACAGTCCTTGTCTCCTATCAGCACTTGTTGAGGGGGGCAGGTTCCTATATGTTACAAATAGACTCCTGTCATTCGTAAAATGAGAAGTAGCCGCTGAGTCCAGAAGAAATTCCACAAACTTTCTACCATTTGAAGATATTAGGGCGAATTCAGATTGTTTTGTAGGTTCACTGTAGAAAACTTACTTTTTCCCTCTAGAGTTCTTTTTGAAACACCTTGTATATGTGTGACCAGGTCACTTGCAGTAACTGCATATTAAACTCGGCCCCATATGATTAGCTGGTGAAGTATACGATCATCTGGTGGTGTCCAGGTCGCTTCCACTACATGAAACCCATGGCTTTTTACTGCTTCCAAAATTCTCCGCTGGAATGGTTGGTTTAACGGTAGGGTTTTTAAACTTAGTTGCATAAGCATCACCTACAGCGATAATCTCTTTACCTTCATCTTTTCGTTTTAAACAAATTCTGCCATATTCAGTTATTAACTGCTTAGATACATTTTCTAATTTGAATTCTTTATCATTTAATCTATATAACACTTGAACTAGATTATCATATTCCTCAGGTAATCGACGGATTAGTTGAAAACATACTAACAGTTCTGGCATCTCAAATCCAGCATCTTTAATTTGAACCTTCTTTTCTTCAATTTTTTTACAAAATAAACCGATAGTTTCTTCTTGCAAGTTTAACTTCATCTCGAAAAATTCATCGACTAATCCAGCTAAGCGTGCTCATAAAGTTGGTTCAAAGTTTAACTTTAAAATATCCCAGGCATCATTGCCGCTTTCTGTCTGAGCAATTAGAATCTGGAATTTCCGTTCGATGGATTGGTAAATTGCTGTATAAGTTCTTCGTTTACGCCATTCAAAATCGCTCTTCTCACAATCAGAGGCATCTGATTTACATGCGATATCTGGCTTTGTAATAAACTCCCAGCAATTTCTGTCAATCAAGACACATTTGACGTCGAGCTTCCAGGAAGGATAGTCATAATCCGATAGTTTCGGGAAGGAATAAGTTAACTCTGGAACTTGTGCCATTATACAGTATATATTTCATCTAAATCACACCATATTTTATCTATTTGACCTTTAAATAGCATGACATGGCCCCTTAACCATGTTATAATTAGAGCAGAGATATAAATACGCAGGTTTTAAGGTCATTTTTGGTGTGGCGTTAAGTATAAATCACATCGAAGAAACAGTTCATTTGAAAATAACAGTTCATTTATTAAATTCAACTTGAATTTTAAAAACTTAAATAATAAAGAAATATACATACACCTCCAGCTTTTGCTGGGAACTTTGTTATATTAACATATTATAGCTGTAGCAAGGAGTAAGTTTAAACTCCGGTTCTATCGTCCTTCTATTACAGCACCTCATACCACTACACACTCCATGCAGTTGTTTCACACTAGATATACTTACTGAGTACATCAAACTGGAATAAAAATATGCATACAGTTACAGTTAAAAGAGAGTGCCTTTACGACCGAAATGGAAAAATAAAAACTGGTTCGGAACGATATAACTTCCGAACAAACCAGACGACAAATTTTGGGGGACAAGACTTTGTCCAGATTTCCAACAGTTTATTTACTTTTATTTCTTTTTTTAAATTATATAAATTATTTTGTTCTATAGTTAAATAGTTATCAATTATTTTATTTTCTTATATCCTTTTGAAAATAATAGAAAATAATTACAAAACATGGTACTACTTAGTTATTCCGTCGACCAATTTCGCCAAATTATACAAATTGGCAATTTTTATTTTAAATAACAAAAGAACAAATAAATTAGTATAACATTAATAAATATGCAAACAAAACATCGAAATAAAAATCACTTGATGACGTGAACACGTGTAACTTGCTTAAAATTAAGTGAATGTGACATTTACGATCAACCATTATTGACATTTAATCTTATAGTTTGGCGATAGATCTTTGGTCGACTGGATAACTAAATAGTACCAAAAATACATATGTAACTGGTATTCGAAAACGAGGTTTTTGCCAAATTTTCGTAAAAAAACACCAAACCTGCAGTGAGCATATGACATCTGGCCAAATATTAAACAATGCAACAAACCATGATATTTAATTTCAACTTCAAATCAATGTTTTAATTTACCACGCGAAAAATAAAAAAAATGCTAACTGGCAAGTTGAAAAAAAGCTATTGGCGAGATTTGCACCTGGCTAGCGTAAAAGTACCAAGAAATCTTCGCTATTATGGCAACTTTTATGTAGTTTTATTTGAAAAAAAAATTTTGATTTTTAAATCAAAATTGAAAACTTTCGGCACAGGTGTCATATACGGCCCGATATTGGCACGATTTTTTTTTTCTGATGCACAATGTCATATATGCAACGGGTACTTAACTGGCGCCAAAGTATCATTATATTGCTTGATATGGTAATCCGGATGTTGTTGTTTATACTGTTGATGCTTTCCCCAGCATCGGAAAAAAATCTCGCCAATATGGGGGTGCGTATATGACATCTGTGCCAAACTTTCATATGAAAGGTGAAGGCATCAGACCATATTTGTTTATGGCAGTTGATGACTTGAACTATTAATATATAGATGAAATGATGGCGATAGAATAATATTTGGCGACTTATCACCTGTGCCTGGCTAACATGAAAGTACGAAAATGGCATCTGGAGTATAAAAAGCGAAGTGGTCCGCCCGGAACTGTTGATGATAGTCACACGACTTAGGCTATTGTTATAGAGATTGTTTTAAAATACAGGGAGACAAAGACTCTGTATACTTAATTCATTTTATTTTAGCTTCTTTTCAAATGTTTAACTGATCCTCTTTAATCAAAAACGAAAACAACCATTGAATGTCTTAACAGCAACTGATTCGGCCTTAAATTTTTGCAATCAAAGGGAATTGAATGGAAACCAGTATACAGGGAGATCTGAACAGCTTTTTTCAGTATAATTCAATCTTCTCTAATATTTTTAAAACCCATCAGATTAGCGTGTTTTTAGATTCTGCGGTGTCTGAACGGGGGTTGGTGAGCTTAGCTTGCAAGGGGCAGAGCCTCCTAGTATCCATATATTAATTAGAAAAATAATAATAGAAAGTAGCACGTTAGAAATATAGAATTATAAATGACAACATGATCTAAAACTTAAAAAGAAATAACTAAAACTAATAAATAATAACAATATACAGGATAGGAGATAAAATTTCATGCTTAAATCTGTGCAACATGTGCACATTGATTACTATCTAAGATAAAATCAGTGGAAAACGCTTATCTACAGAGCTTTGTATCAAGAGTTGTGATGGTTAGAAGAATCTGCAAATTACAGATAATTTTATTTTTGTTTATAATTTCTCTGATTTAAAATAAATTTAGATAATTAATAGATGTAAAGTCTAAGCATACAGATAAGTAAATAAATTTAAGAGTATAATGCTTTTATTTATTTATTTTTTCAACATAGCTTCTGTCATAGATAATTTCAGAATAGTTGGCTTCTGAATAAAAATGTTAGCTTTTAAAGTATGTAAATTGTTAAGAAAGCTTAATTTCCCATAGTATTACAGCATGACCTCAATACAAGATTATCAAATTACATATTTGTTAAATATTTTTGCTTTCAGATTTCTAAAAATTATATCATTTCTGCAAGATGATAATAACTTCTTTTTTCAGCAAAAGCAACATTTCTTCTATGATTGTCATTACATAAATAGAAATAAAAACAAATAAGAGAAAATACAATACATTAAATAAATATTTAAGAAGAAAATTAAATACCCGAAAATGCTAAAAAGGTGAAGATAAATTTTATTTTGTTTTTTTGAATTAGGAGGGAAGGGAGGACACATTTAACTGCTACTAAAAAAGTTAATGGTAAAATACAAAACATCCGGTGTCACCATTTACTAAAGAGAAGTAAAACTTGAATACGCCTGCAATGAGATAAGGAGAGCTTTCCAAAAAAATTTTCTCTGTTTACATTTACAGACACTATGCAAATTAGTGGAATCCACTGCATTAGTACCTTACTTATGTAACAAAAAAATATTTTTTTTTCTGAGTAACATAAGAGAATATATATGTTGATCTTTTTTTAGATTTAACCTTCTCACCGCTGCGAACTGATATATCCGTTCACTAAGCTGCAGGTTTCACTGCAGTAGAAGCATTATTTATATTAATGTAATTCTACACATATAATCCAGTTTTGAAAAATTAAGTTATGATTAATACTCTTAAGGCATATACCTGTACGTAATAAAAAAATATATATATCATGTTGGAAAAAGCATCTTTTTTAAACAATTAAAAAAAATTACAGGGAAAACAACATTACAATTTTGCCCTTTTGCTCGGCGGTCAGGGGGTTAAAGAAAATTACACATAAAATAATTACACATTTAAGCTATAAATAAAGGAAAATATTCAATGACAAGACAAAATCAATGACTTCATTTTAGCAGCACCTTCATTTCTAATAGGCTAAAGAATTATCTATTGATTTTATTTTTTTTCCCATTACTGCTATTAAAATGCTAATTTTATCTTAAAATTAAAAAAAAAAAAAACCCTCAACAAACATGGGGGGGGGAGTAGCCTCCCCCCCCCCCCCCCAATATATGTGAAGTTGGGAAACTTGAGCTTAGAGTTGGGAAATTCTAGATTTTTGAGACATTTCTTTTTTTAGTAAAAAAATTATGAAATTTTTGTTTTGGTGATTATGTTTCCGAGTACTGTAACAGTAAACATGTTAAATTATCAAAAGAAATACAAAAATAAATCAGCCACATTCAATCTATCATGTTTTACAGTTCTACAAAAATATTATACATCTATCAGACCAAAATTCCTTTACTCCTAACCATCAATAGCTGACTATCCATATCCAGTTCCTTTATTTCCTCCAAAACTTTGTTCCTTTCTCAAAAATTTCACCCTGCGTCCCCTTCTCATCCCAAAAGAGAATCCAGCTATTTTAATCCAAAGGGATTGTATCTTCTTTTGAAAATTGGAGATCACTTGTAGCACAACAAAAAGGAATGTAGTTACCTACTTGAAAACACAGCTGATCAAGAAGATTTGATGAGTTTTCACAAATTGCACTAATTTTTGAGCTAATTGCGTTATTTTTGGACAATCCTTTACTCATTTTCAGGATTTTTTCTGCAAAAATTAGTTAACCCTTCACTGTCAAGAAAAAAGCGTTATATGAGCAAATATGAATATAAGAAGTCGCTAGTTTAGATAAATTTGTTACATTTATTTGTGAGCGGAAATATATATCAGTCCTGTTCGTTTATATTTATAGGTGTTTATGAAATTTTAAACCAAAAATCCAGTGTTGTGTCTTTAAAACTGTACCAAAAAATGACTATAAATCTCAGCATGAAAGAACCCTTCATAATAAGGAAAAGATTTTTCGTGCAAGGTTTTAGAGCATCTAAAAATCCATTTGAGGATGAAAAAGGTAAAAAGTGGACCATTTGAATTTGGAACAGAAATATGACCATGAAAGCACTTCATCAACTTAAGAAAAAATTGACATGCATTGTAACACTGGCACGTTGCACTTGAATAAAATTTTGAATCAATGAAGATTTCCCTATAGACAAGTTCACAAACAGTTATGAATATTAGAATGTAACTGAAGAAGCTGACTTCCGAAAGCACCGTAGAAAAATGGTTTCCCCAAAGGGAATAGATAAAAATAATAGTACTGCAATGAACATTGATACACACAAGTTTTACAAGAAAGAATTATAAGATATACAAAAAAACTTAGTAATGGGCTTAAATGACAATGTTCCCTATATCAGGAGAATATTGCACCAATACATTTCATATTTAAATTACAATTGTGCAAGGCAAATTTGAGTATCACTAACTTAGGAAAGTTAATAATGTTAATAAGAAAAACTTGGACTTACGCTGTCAAAATTTAATAATTAAAAACTCTTATGATACTCATCAGCGTACATATAAATATATACTATATTAAAAACACATTAAAAATGAAATCCAACATTTCATGCTAATTTGATGTTGTGAAAGTGACTGTGCTGTTTATAACTTTGCTTCGTGGAGGTCAAGAACCCTCTCCCCTGATGATGGCTCATTAGAAAGAGCATGAAACATTGGGATTAATTTTTAATGTGTTTTTAATATAGTTTTTATTTATATGTACGCTGATGAGTATCATAAGAGATTTTAATTATGTTAATAATGTTTCCACCTGGATATGAGAAACCGGATGTACATGACTTGCAGAGTCAAATAGAAATAAACCAAATCCCAACTCACTTAAAAAACCTTTTTCTCATGCCTTGAAATTCAAAGACGATTTGAACACACTGTAAAAAAAAAAAAAGGACTAGATTTCCTGTAGGAATCAGAAAAATAGTTGCCTTTATCGTACCGGAAAAATTTCCGACTCAGCTCGGAATAAAATCTGTAAAGTACCGTTTTAATGAATGTTTCCTTTTTTTACGGATTTTATTCCGAGCTGGGTCGGAAAATTTTACGGTACAATAAGGGCAAATATTTTTCCGATTCCTACAGAAATACTGTTCAGATTTTTTTACAGTGCACGCCGTCAAACTACTATATACTCGTATCTTAACATCCACAGCAGCTTATCTTTATGGCATTGCATCTAATGAAAGAATCTTTAGTGAAATAAAAATTAAAAATATATATATTGCAAACTACAAAGAGGGATGACAGGCTTGGCAGCCTAATGATTTTAAAATGTGAAAGTGGAATTGTGGATTTTATTAAACTGGAGGATGTTATCATCAGGTTGGCTTCTTTGAAGACCAGAAGAATTAATATTAAATGAAAACTAGTCAGATGTGCCAATCCCAAAACTTTATTCTATCCAATACATGTTAATACCTCAAAATTTGCAATCACAATGCAAAAAGAATTATAAAGGAATAGGTCCGCTTAATTGTGTGAATTTAAAAAGGAGATAGAAGCATCGCATTTTTTCAACAAATCATTGAATTTGGGCGCACACCCTGTTAGATGTCTGCAACCAAAATTCCAAACCCAAAGAGCACAAAAGCGATACCTTTGGACAGTATACACCCAAGCCCAATATGGAATTGCAACTGAATATGAAATTTGGCAAATTCCGCGCATTAGTTTTTCATATATAACTAACGGAAAAATCGTTTAAAATGTTTCACAGCAGTGTCACCTGTTATATGATATACACAAAAACCTAATAAGCACCAAATTATGTCAAGGTTTAACAGAATATGAAGTTTGATCAAATTCCGTGCAACAGTTTGAGATATAACTATTGCTAAAATCATGTAAATCGTGAAAAATGCAGCATAGCAGCACCACCTTTTGGGTGGTTTACACAAAAACTAATCAGCATTAATTTTTATCAAGGTATAACTGAATCTAAAGTTTTAATAAATTCCACGCATTAGTTCTTGAGATAGAGCGCCCACAAAATTTGTGTCACATACACACACACACATTTTCTAAAAACAGTCAAATCGTTCTAAAACATATCAATTATAGGTACACATTTCCAAAGTTTTTAAGGAGCCAGTGGCTCCTAAACCCAAAATAATCCAGTGGCCACATTGTGAAAGAAATGCATAAAAGCAATAGCAATTATATGAGAAAAACTTCAGGAAATCAAAGTGAAAAATAATCTAGAAATGTACAAAAGAAACAGACTAATTACATCAAATTTGTATAGTTCATTTAATCACCCAATTCTTTTAATTTGGATTTAAATTAAGTATAAGATAAATCTTAAGCTATGTACTGTCCGAAGATAAAGTTGGGCAAGACAGAGGTGAAAAAATATATATCTATAAGAATAAGCTAAGGAATCATGGTAGTGGGGAACATTAGAAAAACAATATTTCTTATTTTCATTTTGCCATACAAGAGTTCATAAAAGAAAAAAATAAGAGTGTGTAAGATTATTTTGCACTATAAAAGTCAAAACAGAATTCAAGCATTTGTTTTTCAAGAATACAGAAGAAAAATTATCTTAAAAAACAATCTCGTCACAGATTATTACAGGGGTGAGGGAAAATATCAAGAATTTCGACAAGTGGACGCTGAAAGAATCAATTTTGTCAATCGTTAGCAAGAAAAAGCGCGAATTCCGTCAAAGGATCAGGGAAAAAATGCTAATTTCGTCAAAGAATCCAAAAAAAAACACGTCTCTTTGTCAAAAAATTGCGGGGAAAATGCGACTTTTGCCATTCTTTGCAGAAAAATCATCAACTTTGTCAAAGAATAACAAAAATAAACCCCACCAATTCTATAAGGATTACGGAAAAAACAATAATTTTGTCAAACGGTCGCGAAACAGACAACGTGAATTTCGGCAAAAGATTGCAGAAAAACGTGAATTTCGTCAACAAATTGCAGAAAGAATGCGAATATCGTCAACAGATTGCAGAAAGAATGCGAATTTCGTCAACAGATAGCACAAAAAATGTGAATTTTATCAAAGGATTGCAAAAAACCCTGCGAATTTTGTCAAAGCATCGTAAAAAAACCCATGATTTTCGTAAAAGGATTGCGAAAAAAAACGTGATTTTTGTCAAAGATCGTTGGAAAAAAATGCGAAATTCACCAAAGGATGGCGACTTACATGTCAAAAATTAGTCGCCAAAGCAAAAAATAAGTGGCGACTGGCGATTGTGTATCTGCACCAATAATATCAATCCGTCGAAAGCCGGAAGTCGATTTTTTTTTATGAATTCAATACTTTCTTCTTGTAAAGATAGAAGAAAGTAAAAAGCTGGTTGGTTTTCCTATTAAAAAAACAATAATTGGAATTTTTATGTTTCTAGTTTAAAAAATTTTCTTTGGAAAGAAATTTTTTATGCATAAGTTTCCTTATTACTATTACACACGTTATGCATATCACTTTAGTTGAAAATTAGAGCAATTTGTTTCAAGTTGGGAAATTTTCGAATCCCCCCCCCCCGAAAAAATATCTGTAGCTACGCCCCTGCTTGAGATAGAGCCATTGCGGTAATCATGAATAATGGTGCATAGCAGCGCTACCTTTTGAGCGATTTGCACCAAAAAGTAATCAGCACCAGTTTATATCAGGGACTGACTGAATCTAAAGTTAAATTCTGTTTATTAGTTCTTGAGATAGAGCATGGACAAAATTTGTGTCACACACAGACTCACACAGGGTTCCCAGCAAAACATGACTGGCAAATTCCCTGACCAAATCTCAACAAAAAATTTCTGAGCAAACAGGCATAGAATGAAATTTGATACTTATTTTCACAATCCTTTGACAAAACTAGTGATTTTTTTTTCTGCGATCGTTCTTAAAATTTCTAGAATTTTTTTGTGATCCTTTGATGAATTTCGCAACATTTCATTTTTTCTCCAAGACTTTAGAAAATATTTGTAAATTCCCTGACTTTTGCGATATATTTTGAAATTTCCCTGACTACTTTCAAATTCACAGATTTTCCCTGACTTTCTATGACGCTGGGAACTCTGTCACAGACAGACATTTTGTAAAAACCTGTTTTTCGGGTTCTCTGACCCCTAAAACATGTAAATCCGTCGAAAACCGGAATTCGAAAATTTTCAAGAATCCAATACTTTCTTCTTGTGAAGATAGGAGAAATTAAAAATGTTTTAAATTTTGTTTTGCCTCATATAAAAATCGATTTATGTCAAAATAGCTTCTTTTTAAATAGTTAAAAAGTAAATATTTTTCACATCTTGTTCTTATAAGTATCTTCATATTCTAACATGTAAAACAGTAAAAATTTAATCTTCTATGACCAAAATTTACTGAGTTATGATACTTGCAATTTAAAGAATTTTCAGTGTTCTATTTACAAAAATTGGAAACATGCATTTTTTATTTTCATGTTCTTGCGGGGTTCGCTGTTGATAGATATGGCCGCAATGAAGTCGACAAATAAATTTCATTTTTTTTTAAATCATGCTGTTAAAACTGTTTATTTTTATACATGGTGTCTCTTCTTATTATTTACCAGAATTTAAATTCTAAACCATCAGTTTTAGAGATATAGTTCAATTTGCAAAAATGTCTAAAATTCTGTTATGCATAATTTAAAAATCAATTTACATTAAAATAGCTGCTTTTTAAATAATTAAGAAATTAAGTTTCTTTTACAATGTCTGGGCCCTATAAGTTTTATTTAGAAAAAGTTTCCGCATGTTCTAACAAATAAATTTACTGAGTTATGATACTTAGAATTTAATGAATTTTCAACATTTTAGTCACGCTCACAATAAATGGAAAAACGTGTTTTTAATGCCAGAAAAGTTGAAAATGCATGAAATTCAAAGTATCATTACTAGATAAGTTTTTGGAATTAAGTTTTTAACCATAGACAGATTTTATGGTGTGGATTCATCTCATCAAAAAAGTCTATACCTATGTCCCAAAATTATTTCGAACATTTTGTTTAAAGGCCCTTTAATTAAAGCATCTGTGACAGCGATTAGTTATACATTACAAAAATAACAGATTGTGGACATGTTATCTGTGCAAATGTGGAATGATGCAACCTGTTAGCCAAAAATAACTATATTTCCCATCTCTATTTTATAGTAACAATAAATAGATAATCTATCACCCAAATTATCCCCTCTTCCCACAATCTGAGCTTCTCTCTACCTCCCCTCCTCCCACTCTCATCTCATGAAAATCCTCTCCCCTATGCATCTCCTGAAGTTTAAATTCTTTAATTTTTTTTTCTGTTCTATTTGTGATTTTGTTGCAACAATATTAAAAAAATTATTTCTCCGCCTCTCTCAAAAAAAGTCCTCCACCCCTTTTGCTATTTTTTAAAATGAGAGTTTTAAGGGTTTTTTTTTTTCTGTGTGTGGCAAAAGGGACAAAGCAGACACCTTGGGTGTAGACTGTAGAGGGATAATTTAAATGGCCAACTATTTATTTATTGTTACTACAGAGCTACAAATAAAGAAAATGTTTAATAAAAAGTTTTAAAGATGTTAAACTTTGTATGCTGAGAGGAGAGGGGGGAAGGAGAAGTGTAAATTTCAGAAGGAGGTGGGGGGAAATTTAAATAAATTATTATCAGGGATGTAGTGGAAGGTAATTTTTTAAAAGGAACACGGTATAACCTCTGTTTTTCAAAAAAGCTATAGCATATACACAGTAGGCTATACTCCCTGCCTTGAGCATATACCCTCTGCTTAGAGCGTATGCCCTCTGCTTTTTTTACGACTACACCACTGATTATTAAATTTTTCAACAGCTATTAAGCTGTTCAATAAAGGAGGACTACCTCATATCTGAGTTTACACTTTGTGATTTGCTGTTAATGTTTACCACATTCAGTACACAATTAAAGTAATCCAAAGTCTTCTATTGAGAAGGCTTTGGATGACTTTAAATGTGCACTGAATGTGGTCAACCTTAACAGAAAAAAACAACTTTAAAAATCAAGGAAACACAAAGTCCTTCATGATTTGACATATCATAGCAAGTTAAAGATTGTATATCTAAATCAAAGTCTATCAGAGTTTTGATGTCACTTGTGAAATAAATTCAAAACCTGCCTAAGAAAGCAAAACTAGTTTTGCTGCCCTTCTCAATAACATGTCTCTGCGAAGAGAGATTCTTGGCTTACACAGCTACCAAAATGAAACACAAAAGACCATTAAATGCAGAATCAGACATTCACCTGCAATCATCAGCAGTCAGAACAAAATTCAGAAAATTGAGCAGATAACAGATTTTACATTAAACATTTACGCATTATTGTTCAGCCTACTAGCAATGTAAAATTTATTGTAAAGCAAATGGTACGACTTTCTTGAACTTTAGGGTATTTAAAGTATGGTAAACTTTCGACAATATCATCTGTATTGATGTTAATTAAAAACATACTGAGTATTACAGTAAAAGTTTTAAAAAAAAAAATTATTGGGACTATGCATAATTGGGTACTTTTCTGTTATACAGACAGCATGCCAAAATGTATGCTAATGCGCCAATTATTTCAATCCTGATCGTGAAAAGGATTTTTATTGTAAACCATGCGAAACATTGTGATTTGTTCTTTATGAAACATGAATCACATGAATGATTATTATTTAACCTTAACCTTGGAAAGCTTTTTAATTTGCTATTATTCGAATTAAAAATGCTTTTTTTTTTTATAAAGTTGCGATAAAACTGTTTCAGGAATTTGGAATTCTGCATAATAAAAGGTTGTGTTCAAACAACCATGAAATGAAATTCTGGATGAATTCTGGAAATCCGAAATGGAGATGCAGCTTATGATCATGCGAAGAAAGCATAGGAATAAGACAAAAAAACATGGTTTGAAGGAACACTGTTGTCTTTTCTTAATGCTTTGAGGTTTATATATGGTGCCAAGAGTTGACATCGATTGAGTTTTGTGAGCTGCAACTTGATATGAACCACAACACAACAGTGGACTGGAATATATATTTGAGAGAAGTTTGTGAAAATGCTTTATGTTCACGACCAAATAGAAAAATCGGTGGACCTAATAAAATTATAGAAGTAGATGAAAGTCTTTTTACCAGAAGAAAAAGCAACGTAGGGCGTGTTCTTCCTCCTCAATGGGTGTTAGGTGGTTTATGCCGTGAAACACGGGGATGTTTCCTTACTCCTATTCCTGATCATACAGCTGAAACTTTAATGACGGCAATAGAAAACAATGTAGCTGATGGAAGTATTATTTATACAGATTGCTGGAGAGGATATAAAACAGATGAACTGCAAAGTGCTGGTTATGATCATTTCACAGTAAATCACAAATACAATTTTGTCGACCCTAATACTGGATGTCATACTCAAAATGTTGAGAGATTATGGGGCACTGCAAAATGGCACAACAAAAGACATCGGGGAATTGTTCGTCATCATTTAGAGTCTTATCTCATAGAGTTTATGTGGCGACGTCTTCATTCAAAAAATGAAATGTTTACTGCAATGCTAAAAGATATTTGTAATTTTATGGCAGCAGTTTAATATGATTTTTTATTTTATTAGTTATTGTATAACAGTTATTTGTTCGCTTATTTTAAGTATATATTTGTGATTTAATAAAATAGTTCATAAAAGTCTAATTTTAAAATGTTATATTTTTAAAATGCTAACTTTACTATTGACAATGTTTTTTCTTTTATTTTTCAAATATTTCAATTCAAGTGATTTTCATTTTGCACCAACTATTGCACTTGGCAACAATGCTGTCCATATAATGGAATAGTACCCATAATTGTTTAGATTAGTGTTCATTCCTTCTTTCTGTGCTCGGTAGCAATGTACCTGAAAACCATTACTATCATAGGATGCAATAGGTTTAAGGGGCTCAGTCATAGAAATTCATTTTTTAAAAAAAGGCTCTGCGAGTCAAAAAGGTTGGGAAACACTGAATTAAATGATTGATTTTTACTTATTTTTACTAGTAAGCAACAAACAGGACAAAAAAAATTAAGATTCTCAAGATTTTAAACATGTGCTGAGGGGCAGAATCTTAAAGTGGACATTTTATGTGGGGGTGGGGAGGAATTTCATAGAGATTATATAAAAACGTAAGTGGAAATGACAAAAAAGTCAAAAGAGCTGACAAAAATTCTCTTCTTTGTATTTTTTAAATAATTTTTTTTGCAAAAAAAAGTTTATGTGTGTGGAAGAGGTGTTCTATATTTGCAAATGAGAAAAAAAAAAAAAAAAAAATCAAAATTGTTTAAAAGTTGGGTAGAGGGATTTACAATTGGGATTTTATGATACGTTATTTATCTCAAATAAAAAATTTCATCACAGCAAAAAAGTACAACAAATTTTTATATCAACCTTATAACTTCTATTTTAAAAGATAACAATTGAGTTGGCTGGCATGACTTGAATGCATATGGCTGAATCCATATCAACTCAGGCAGGGGGGTTACCTTCATAGTCTCAGAAGTTTTTGAATTGAACATATGTTAAAATTTAAGAAAAAGTAAGATACTTGTATATTTTCCTTTTGCCCAAAAAAATTCCTGCCCCGAGATACAGGCCGCCAAAGATGACATACCCGGCATCCTTTCTCATTCGCGATTTTCAATAAAAATTTTAAAGTGCTCTATCTTTAGAACGGTGCAAGATATTTTGTTGCGATTTATTTTATTTTAAAAATAATATTCTTCTGTTTAAAATGATATACCCAATTTTGAAAAATGTATTCAACTTTTCTTGTGGCAATCTTTTAAAAAAAAAAATTTTATTTCAAAAAAATTTTTTTTTTCGCAAATGCCAATCCTAAAAATTTTGATTTTTTTGCTGTTGATGAATACCATTGGGAACTATCTTCACTGTAAAGGAGAACTTCCACTTTTGAGTTTAACAAATTTTAGAAACATTTAAAAAATTCAGAGAATTTTACAGGAATTGTATACATACAGTTCCAGTAAAAGTCACTGAATTTTTGCTTATTTGTATCATATTTGTAAGGATAAGCCTACTATATATCCTAAACAAGTTAGAAATTGCAATATCAAATGTAGCAAATGAGGTGCGTGCATAGTATTAACTAGTTTTATAAATATTCAGATCTTGGTGCAATAAGTGTTACACTCTTGGGCAAAAAGGCATGAATACAAAATTTACTATAATACCATATATTAAATTCAGTAATACAGAAGTAATATGAATCTATCTTAAAAGGACTTAATCGCCATGGCAACCTAGAATCATTGCCTATCATGGTATATCATTGAATCGATTATGTATTATAGGATTTTTAAATAGAATGAAGAAAACTTTTATTAATGTCTTTTATGTTTTAATTTGATTTTCATAGCATTTGAAGTGATACATACTTTATTTTCAATACCGAACATAGTAAAACAATCTCAATAACATATATCAATTACACAGCAATACAAATTATATTAATACAAGTTAGAGTTCTGACAGATGGACAGGCAAATCAAATCCATAAAGACTTTCAACTATGTTGGAAATTGTTAAAAACACATAAATAGGTCGGAATTTGACTTTTAGAAATTTATGTCAATAGACGGAAGCATACTTGAATACTTTCATACAACGCTGTATTTTACCTACTATCTTTATATATACATGCCACTATTTAGCTAATATTTAATTAAGATTAAAACATCCTTAAAACCAGTGAAATCACACTTCCAGAGATTATCATCCATAGACGGCCATGTATCTTATTCTTTGCGTGGACCTGTATATAATTTTATCTATATTCTCCAAACATATCTTAGTATACTAAATGTAGTTCAGCGTAAAAATGCATAACTCATTTAAAAATCACCTTTAAGCTACTTTCATTCATACTCAGTAAACCCTTAAGATTTCTTTTGTGTAGCCCTGTATATGATCTACAGCATTTATGCACACAACGTAATATGGAAAAATTTAGTTAAACTTAAAAACTCAAACACAACTAAAAATGCACTTCCAGCAATACCCTTACGATTTCTTTTGTGTAGCCCTGTATATGATCTACAGCCTTTATACACACAACGTAATATGGAAATATTTAATTAAACTTAAAAACTCATATCGCAACTAAAAATGCACCTCTAGCAATCATCGCTAATGTACAGTATTTCCAATAAGGTAAAGTATACGAAATCTTTTGTGTGCCCCTGTAAACACTATGCACTTTCTATGACACAGGAAGTAATTTTTTGTAAACCTCTGCAATAAAGTATGTATCACTTTAAATGCTATGAAAATCAAATTAAAACATAAAAGACATTAATAAAAGTTTTCTTCATTCTATTTAAAAATCCTATAATACATAATTGATTCAATGATATACCATGATAGGCAATGATTCTAGGTTGCCATGGCGATTAAGTCCTTTTAAGATAGATTCATATTACTTCCGTATTACTGAATTTAATATATGGTATTATAGTAAATTTTGTATTCATGTCTTTTTACCCAAGAGTGTAACACTTATTGCACCAAGATCTGAATATTTATAAAACTAGTTAATACTATGCACGCACCTCATTTGCCACATTTGATATTGCAATTTCTAACTTGTTTAGGATATATAGTAGGCTTATCCTTACAAATATGATACAAATAAGCAAAAATTCAGTGACTTTTACTGGAACTGTATGTATACAGTTCCTGTAAAATTCTCTGAATTTTTTTAATGTTTCTAAAATTTGTTAAACTCAAAAGTGGAAGTTCTCCTTTACAGTGAAGATAGTTCCCAATGGTATTGATCAACAGCAAAAAAATCAAAATTTTTAGGATTGGCATTTTCGAAAAAAAAAATTTTTTTGAAAAAAAATTTATTTTTTCAAAAGGTTGCCACAAGAAAAGTTGAATACATTTTTCAAAATTGGGTATATCATTTTAAACAGAAGAATATTATCTTTAAAATAAAAAAAACCGCCACAAAATATCTTGCACCGTTCTAGAGATAGAGCATTTTAAAATTTTTATCGAAAATGGCGAATTGGAAATGGTGCCCAGGATGCCATCTTTGGCGGCCTGTATCTCGGGCCAGGAATTTTTTTGGGCAAAACCAAAATATACAAGTATCTTATTTTTTATTGAATTTTAACATATGTTCAATTCAAAAACTTCTGAGACTATGAAGGTAAGATTTTTTCTTTGGCTGCCTGAATTGACATGGATCATACCATATGCATTATAGATAAGTTTATTTTATTTGTTATAAGCCATTTTAAAAATTTTTTTAAATAGGTTTTGTATTGATACACAGCAAATAGAAGATTGAATTCTTGAACATAGTACAGTATTTGGTTTCATATAGAACCTGAAATGACAGATTTCTGCAATAACCTAGATATAATAGAAATAAATTAATTTAAACAAACCATAATTAACAAAAAAAAAAAAAAAAAAAAAAAAAAAAAAAAAAAAAAAAAATGTTATACATTTTTATTATATAATTACAAATTTGCATTTTTACTGTCTTAGAACATGAAACTATGCATTTTAAATAGAATACAGTTGTGAAAATAAAATACGTTCAAACAACTAATTACCATGCATTAGAAACTAATTCAAATTTGAAATCAATATAATAGAAATTATGAATTTAATTACCATGGATTTTACAGGTAGGTTTTATGTGCTGTCGAAGTAGAGCAATGTTGTTGTAACATGCAACAGCAGCATCTAGAGCATTTAGTCCATCCCAAGGAAAACCTGAAGCATGAGCTTCTTTTCCAATATAACGGACAGCAACCTAATGATAATAAAATAACTAATTAAATCACTAGCTATTACCATTGCTTTTAAATTTAACTGTGATTATAAGCCTATAAAATAAAATCTGAGCATTTTCTGATGCAATGTATTGGTTAACCAATTCAACCTAACTTGATATTAATTTTATGTTTAAATGAAAATCGTCTTTTTAATAGCAGATTTCAGTTTAGCACAAAAGTGTGGTACATTTCTGGAAAAAAGTTTAAGACCACATGCTAATTTTGTTGTTTAGAATAAAATTCCGAAAAGAGTTATGCATCTTGAATTTAGACACATATAAGATATAATATGTGAATTTAATTCATTTGTAAAAGTTAAAAAGTATTTTTATCTACAAGTGTTAAAATCATGTAATATTAACATATGGAAATAAGTTTAGGACCAGTCGATTTTTCCAAATCTAGTATAATGAGATGACGTCATGACTGTAGTATTTTAGGCTGGAGTAATCTGTGATTATATTTATAGGTTAGCAGTAGGTAGATTTAATGTTATAGTATATGCAACTGCTGCTTTGAGCATGAGAAATCATTGACTGAAGAAGAAAAGTGTTAAATAAAAGGCTTTCTTGGATTGCAGACTGACTGAAAGGCAAATTGCACTAGAAATAAGAGAATTTAAAACTGTTGTGCACAATTTTCTCTGTGATCCAGTGAACTATATTAGAAATAAAAGAAGTGGATGGCTATCAAAACTCTCAGCCCAGTGTAAATGAAAAATTATTAAAATGGCAGTTCAAGATTGTGCTTATTCTCCTACTATAAAATCTGCTGTAGAACTCTCAGTAACGTCCAAAACTGTTAGAAATGAGTTAAAAAGTGCCAAATGCTTTGAATTATGCTAAATACAAAGTCAAGCCAAAACTACAAAAGCATCACATTGATGCAAGACTAAAGTCTGCATCTTTCAATGTCTTAAAATTCAACCTATGGGACAAATTGGTTTTTACTAATGAAACAATATTTACCCTTGATAGAACAGATGGTTTAAAGCATTACTGGCATGATTTACCATATGAGCTATCAGGGATATGTTTAGGAAAATTTTAGGTCCTTTAAAGGAACCTTCACAAAATAATTTATCTTAAAACAGGACCCTTCACAAAATTATTTATCCCCAAACAGGACCCTTCACAAAATTATTTGTCTTTTAAATAGACCTTTCATAGAATTTTTTCACTTTCAAATTGAACTTTTGACAAATTTAGTCATTTAAAAATAAAATCTGGCCTGTAAGTAAGCAGTTGAACTCACCAAAGAGAATATTACTTAGCTTTTTATACATGAAGGATAGGACATAAAGACATCGATAATTTTAAAATTCACAAAATTATGTCTAGAATTTTCACAAAAATAAGAAAAACTTCACAATTTCCCAAAAACAGGACCCTGCAAGAAAAGTCTGCACAGACCCCTGGCTATATCTGCTTTCAAAACGTGCACAAGGTGATGGCTCAGTCCTGATTTTGGCAGGCTTTAATGCAAACAAAGAACAAGTTTGGTTTTTACCAAGACAAAGATGAACTCCTTTGACTATCCAGGTGTTCTTGGTAATAATTTTGTTCCACTTCAAGATAAACTTATGGATCAGAATTTGGCATTGCTTCAAGAAAATGCTTCTATTCACAAGTCAGTGTAAATTTCCAAATGGTTATCAGCAAACAAAATCAAAACTTGGGACATTCCACCTAAAAGCCCTGACATAAATCTCATAGAAAACTTGTGGGGAATCATGGTTTGTCAAGTTTATGCCAACAGAAAGCAGCTTGATTCGATTGTTGAACTGAAAGTAGCCATTTTATAAACATAGAAACAAATACCCATTTCCACATGTAAAAACATGACCAACTCCTACCCAAAGCGTCTTTCAGAAGTCCTCAGTGTTAAGAAGAAACGAACAAAGTACTAAAAATCAATGTACAAATCAATTACATGTGTAATTTAAATTTTAAATATAATGGTCCTAAATGTTTCCCCATCAATTTGTGTTATCTAGAAATTAATTTTTGCTTATTTTTGTTTTAAATATGTTATTTTAATTTAAAACAAATAACAAAACTTCCATAAATAAATATGTATAAATATGTATAATTTTGCAATGATATTGGTTTTTCATCAAAATAAGAGATTTACTTTTTTTGTTGGTGGTCTTAAACTTTTTTCCAGTACTGTATCTTATTGTTAATATTCCATAACAAAGTCCATAGCCAAATGGTATATTTGAGCAAATGTGATTTGGTGTAAGAGATTCTTTTAAAACCTTCAATGGTATTTACATTCACTTTAAAGGACATTTTAGTCATAATGTCAATGCTTGGAAGTGGTACCAATCACAAAAATCAATCAAATGTAAATATTGGGTAAGGTGGCCTAAAATGATCCCCTTAAGGGAAAAACTTGTATAAAATAACATAACTGTTTAAATAACACTTTAGCCCTATGCTAATATGTTTTACACTATATTTTGCATTATAAACATATTTTAATAATATTTTAAACCGAAATTGAGTAATGAAAAAAATAGACTTTTGAAAAAGTGCCCAAAGGATCATTTTACCTTTACCAAGGGGCAAAATGATCCTTCATTTAAAAATAATTGTTAATTGTTTTTTATCGGCAAAATAAAGGATATAAAAGTAATTATGACAATACATCTATACTAATAAAAGAACAAATCGCTCTGTGTGTCTGCCTGTCTGTGTGCGATGGCTAGCAAAATCTACGGAACGTACCAGGTTCAAAATTTTTGTGAGAATAGACCAAAGTCTCTCCTGATATACCTGGCTCGCAGAATTTTAATATTCTAATTATTAGCTGAGTAATTAATTAATATTCAGACATCACTCTCATCAAAAGTATGCTTTTTTTCCCTCAGATTACTTTCGATTGGTTGGTTCATAAAGAATCACTCATCAAAAATACGTTTCCTTCTTTTCGCTTTCTTTCGGTTGGTTGGTTGTATAAAGCTTTCGCAGAAATATTTAAGTAAACCGGGATACAATGGAGGATATTCCTATATATATGTTTTGATCACATGGTCAAGGTAAAAACTTCTAGCGTAAAGAAGGGAAAGCTCCATAGAGTAATGAAAAACCCTCGCCAGCCAGTGAAACAGTTCATGCGGAAAGCAGTAGCAGCCTCCTTCCTTATCAGTTAGAAGTTCTTTGGGTAAATTACTGGTATCACGTGACTTTTTTCAGCCTCGAACCCAGATTTGGAATAAAGTCCATTAAATAAACCAATTTGAGTGCTTAATGTTTCAGGAGTGACTGTTTTTTCAACTAAACATTAAATTTTAGCATGAAGGTGAAACACGTGCTTTGAAAACATATTTAATAATAATGAACTTTAAGAGAATATATTAGTTTCAAATGACGTCACAGTCTAGCAACCAACTTGACAACCCTGCAGGCTTTTTGTTTGCCACACTGTTTTCTGTTTTTTCTCTACTTTGATTGGTTGAGCCATAATATCTGCTAAAAATCGGCAATTTTGGTTGGTTTACGGAAAATTACAGGTGCCTGTTTGAACGCTTTTTTTAATAGAGGAAGAACGCGAATTTGTTAAAATTTGGAAAACGAACTAAATGATTGACTTGAAATTTTCATGTAAGTTATAACAGCCCTTTGACCACTGTTACGTAGAGTAATATTTGTATAGAACATATTGCGCTCTCTGTCGGTGGAAGGTTGAACTATCCACTATTTTCGATTAGTAATTTAAGCAAATTTCTTAATTTCTCATTTTAGTCAACGTCCTTATTTTAACACAATGTTTATCGAAGCATCTAAATACACCAGATTTAACATCTCCTATAAAAATTTTAAAACGTTCGGACGAGTAGAAATATTTTTTACAAAATAAAATGTCTTAAAAAGTCCACGAAATCAGTAAAAACTTAAGTGTTTTGTCGCAGTTCTGCTCGCTTTCGGTATGCATAGACTCCAAAAATCAACTTACGCAAAATAGCACGTATCTTCAATTTAATATTTTTCTTGCGATTTTTTTATATTTAAAAATATAAATTCAGACAAAAGGAATTAAAAGTGCAAAATCATACAAATTTGAGGTCCATTCATTACGGGCCCAGGCAACGCCGGGTGGGTCTGCTAGTGATGAAATAAAATAAGTTTTACAATCAAATAGCATACATAATTTACTTTATGTAAATTTTAAAATAAAGTGTCACAAATAATTTTGAAAAAACAATAAAATGGAATGTTTGAAAATTATAAAAAAATAATAAGATAACACATGGACTCAAAGAAAGATTTGGGGCAGTCACACATTTGGCTCCCATGATGTCTAGGACCCAGTACCGGATTTTCTTCAACCTATGAAATTGTAATAAAATGATCCACATAATTGGATCCTTTTACCCAGCAACATGGCCGTCCATTTTAGGTCATATAACTGGATGACACCAAGAAACATAAACAACACAAGTGTAACTCAAGTCCAAAAACATACTCTATTAAGTAAACCAAGTCATATTTCTGTACATGAAAGACTGTATATCTAAATAAATATAAAAGTTAGTGCTTATCGTATAACAGATGCTATAAAACCCCCCTTTTTCAAAGAATTCTATTCAGATGCATAATACTGCGATCGCTTGAATACCGCTATTGCTTCTTCTTCACTTGGTGCAACTAGTTTACATATTACCCTGTAGATAGTGACTTACCTAGAAGAAAACATATGTGGGCCGTTTTGCCTGCTAGGATCATTTTAGGGCACCTTACCTTCCCCTATATATATATATATATATATATGTAGAAGTTATTGTTTGTAAAATGTTAATATATAGATAATTTAAATAAGTAGACGTTTGAATCACAATACGTACACTTTAATACAATTTTATAAGGGTAACTTTACATCACTTCGTTGATACTTTTCTAAATACAGCACCTTTCTTGCTTAAAACTTACAACATATTTCTTACGAATAATTTGATTAGGCTTAACAATACCTTCCTTGGCATCTAATGAGCCGCTGCTTCATGCACAACATTATTTTTTAGACTGACTCTTTTCTAATTTTTGAATATGTCCAAACCTTGATCTCGTGATTGTGAATTTTCATTACTCGTGCATTCAAATTATGGGTAATAAAAATACCAGAGCATCAGTTAATTTGTTTATCATGTACGTCATAAAGAAAATAAAGTATGTTTAAATTTAAATCCTACAAATCGGTCATCCTGACATGATGGCGTCCCGACATCATCATCTTGGCTTATTATTTCTTTTTTATGTTTAAACAGCTACACTCTTGAGACTTTTATACATTTTTCTTTCACATAAAATTTTGATTATAGGTTCAATACACATACACGTATATTTAATCTATCCGACTCGTCCAGGAGTTTAACCCATAGACCACGGCTTCATGTATTCGGCCCCGGTTGATGTCTTCCCTGGACCTTCATGATCTCCTACTTTCTTTACTTCATACCGATCATGATTCTTGGCTGCAGTTATATCATATGGCCCCAAATATTTTTCTTTAAGTTTGATAGTATTGCCAAATTGCATCCTCTTTATGGCGACGATATCTCCTATTTTGTATTTTCGTGGCTGTTTTCTTTTCTTATCAAACTGCACCTTGTTTTCTTCTTGTATTTTGAGTATATTTTTCTTTGCTTCTTCTCTCATGTCTTCGCGTTCTTCCATCATACATTCGGTAAATTCTTCTTCCAAAATTTTCTTGATGTTCTGCATGTTACTGTCTTTCATTTTAACTCTTGTCATTAATTCAAAAGGACTATACTTGGTGCTTCGTGTTACTGTGCTATTGATAATTCTTTGTAATTTTGGTACATACTTATACCACTTGGATTCATCATTATATGTTTCAGGTTGAACTAAAGTTTTGCCTGTAGATCTTCTTGCGTTATTATTTTTCTTTTCTTTAACATTTTTTGTATTATTTCCAATAGGATTATCTTTTATTTTCTGATCATAATTGTTTTTGGACTTTTTCTTTCTAACCGCTTTTCTTTTAGGTCTTTTTCTACTCTTTTTGTGTTTATTTTCTGTTTTCTTCTCAGTGTCTTTACTTTTGGCTCTCTCCTGTCTAGTGATGATGAATTTCTTATCGGTTTCTTTTTCCTTACTCGGGATCACAGGAGCCGTAAAATCTGAGGTGTTCCATTTGATAATGTCATTATCTAAATACTGTCGTACTCGTTTATTGATGATTTCCTTCTCAACTGAAGAGAATCTCTTTGACCGTTCGCAGATAGGTTTTCTATCTTCCGGTAGTATTTTTATGTTTAATTCATTATCTTTTGTTTTGTTTGTTTTGCAGGATTTTGTTAATCCTTGTATTTCTTCTCTGTTAGCTAAATTTGTATTATGAGTCAAATCCATTATGCCATTTTCGCATTCGATATTAACCATATCTTCCCAATCTCGATTATCGTTGCTTATATTTGGTGTGGCTACTCCATCTGTTTTGGAAGGGACTCTTAATTTTAATGTAACCTACTCGTACTTTATTTTCGTTTATTATTCTAATGACATCTTCCTCTACTTTTAACGTCAGGCCTTCGATTGCTTTTCTACCTATTATTAAATCAAAGTTAGTTTCTTGTACCGCATAAAATTTATCTTGTATTTCTATACCATCTACATAAACTTTATGCAAGAAATACCCCAATGGTTTAATTTCTTTTCCACCTATGCCCGATATAGTTATATTGTCACTGGTTAACTTTGGCGCATTTATTGCCGTATGATATCTTGAATTGGCGATTGAAATATCACTCCCTGTATCGATTATTATGTTTGTTTTTATTCCTTGAATATTCAGGATTCTTCCTTTCTTTCCATTTAACGTGCCCGTATTAACTACTTTTCTTTGCGTGTTTTGGCTCCAATCTTGGTATTTCGTTTCTCGCCAATTTTGATTACGTTGCCGGTTATAATTTGGATAATTTTGTTGTGTTTTACTTCCCATGGTACAATTCTTACTCACGTGATCAGGTCTGCCACAATTATAACATATTATATGTGCCTCGTTTCTTCCATGGTTCACATTGTGCCTATTGTCAACAATTTCTCTTCTATTAATATTTTACTATTTATTCCACTAATAGTCGCTTAAAATCCCGGCATCGAGCCCCCAAATTTGTAGAAGTTATTGTTTGTAAAATGTTAATATATAGATAATTTAAATAAGTAGACATTTGAATCACAATACGTACACTTTAATACAATTCTATAAGGGTAACTTTACATCACTTCGTTGATACTTTTCTAAATACAGCACCTTTCTTACTTAAAACTTACAACATATTTCTTACGAATAATTTGATTAGGCTTAACAATACCTTCCTTGGCATCTAATGAGCCGCTGCTTCATGCACAACATTATTTTTTAGACTGACTCTTTTCTAATTTTTGAATATGTCCAAACCTTGATCTCGTGATTGTGAATTTTCATTACTCGTGCTTTTAAATTATGGATAATAAAAATACCAGAGCATCAGTTAATTTGTTTATCATGTACGTCATAAAGAAAATAAAGTATGTTTAAATTTAAATCCTACATATATATATATATTAGGTTTTTTTTATTCAATCAAAACACTATGCTGTACAATGTAATAAAAATCTGTAATAACAATCAAATGCAGTTTGAGTTAAATGATTCAACGGGGCAAGAGTGTCTGCTTATTGTGTAGAAATCCCATGTACAAAAGCCTCACAACACCAAAGAAATAGCTGCTAAATCAAAAAGATAACTCAGAAACACATGAAATAAAAATAGCAACTGATTTTTGTCAGCCATCCAAAAGTGGAAAGCACATTTATGATAAAGATGGAATAGTCTGTAGTATAAGAACTGTGTTACTAATAAAATAAAACTGCAAATAAGTAAAGGTTAATAAAAATATAGAATCATTAATAGCTATTTGTTTCCTCATCCAGAATTGCAATTTATTACTTTTAAATCAGGATTAAATATCTGTGATTATGGTTCGAATATCAGTCTAAAAAGATCAAGCTAAATTCCTATCTTAAGTTTTTTAACTCCATAAAATGATGTATACGTTCATACATAACTTAAACCCTTGAGGGGCAAGCAAAAATGTCTCTAAATATTGAATTCTCACCAGAATAATCGAAAAATTTTATTTTTAAATAAGGAAAAGCAATTTTTCAACGATTTTCCTCCAAAGTTAAAAATATGAAATTTAGTTAAAATTTTCTGGTGAGAATCTTGTTTATATTAGGTGGGATATATTTTATCCCACCGCCCCTCAAGGGGTTAAGAGGCCAATAAAACTTGTGAGATCATATGAAAAATAACTTATATTGATGTACCTTCTTCTTGGAAACTACTGAAATGACTTGAATAAATAAATATATACAACAGCTTTTGTAGTAGCTAAACAATAAATTGATCATTTGCCAAAAAATAAAAATAATGCAATAGTTAATTGATTTTGTAATCAAAATATAGTTAATTATAATACCAATGAGTATGAAAGTAAAAAAAAAAAAAATTATAAGCAGTCAACCCAGATAGCATGAACAATTGCAGCAAGATTAATTTTTTCTTGATATTTTCTTGTCACGACAAATTTGAAGTAATAATATTGCCACAAGAGCACTACTAGGTAGACGGAATGTAATCAATCGCTCCCTTGCAACGCAACTTTGCTCTAAACGTGATACAACATCGTCATAAAATAACGACGGAAGCGAAAAATTGCTTTTGTTGGAAGGAGAACAGATATAAACAGCACATGCGCGGAAATTTGCATCCAAAGACAAAATTACGACACTTTCTTCCCATGATTAGCGAATCATTGTCCGGGATCTAGATAAGTTTTTCACTGTTAACCAAACGAGATTGACCAGTCAGAAGCCTGCATTTTTTCGAACTTTTATGCTGTTTGTAAAAATGCAGGCTTCTGATTGGTCAATCTCGTTTCGCTAACAGTGAAAAATTTACTTAGATCAACCAATTTAGTGTTGAAGACCCAGATATAAAGGTATTATTTTAATTATTGAAATGTGATTATTTTTTGTAAAGGTTGGTGCAGTTTCTTATAAAAATTCTGATAAATTAAAAAGTTATGCTTATTTACTGAGGTTTTGGTCCATGTTAAACCAATGTTGAAAATTTAAATTTTTAAATGATTTTTTCTCAGAGTTTCTCAGTTATCTGAGAGTTTCTCAGATATCGTTTTAATAAATATACCTTTTTTTTTTTTTCTTCATCTTTCACACTGTTCGAGCAGTGTTGAATTCAGACATTGTAATCTGGGAGCAATGTCGTGGCAGGGGGGGGGGGGGGGGCATTTTTGAGATCTGGTGAGGAAATTACACTTTTGTTCATAAAAAAGCATAAAATCTCAAACCTTCGGGAGGGTAACTCAAGGTTCTGGGGGTAATGTACCCCCGCCGGCCAACCCTGAATTCAACACTGCGTTTTAGTGTAAGATTTTTAAATTTAAATTATGTTTTCATTGCCATTAAACCATTTTTTCTACATAAATATAAAGTATTTTAAACAGTTTCTTAGTTGGCTATTCTCCAAGATTCTTAACAATTCTATTGTACCCTGTTTTCTAATTTTTATTATTTTTTTATTGAAATTATTAACAGTATTTTCTACCGGTGCCAGTTTTATTTAATTCTTTTAAAATTTCTCTTTTCTTTTGATATAACTGCTTGTTAATCGGATGTGTATAAGTCTTTATTTCGAAATTTTTCTTACATTTTAAATATGAATATTTTGAAATTGTTCATTTTTCATGTCAGAAAACCAGGGCTTGAATTGTACCGGAGCAAATAGGAACAATATTCCGGTTCGTTAAATTATGCCAAATATTGCTCTGGTTTGTAAATAATTATGGTAAATTATCGTTCAGATTTTTTGAATTACTAAAATATATTATTGTTACAGTTTTATACATGCATCTTTTATTGTGCTGTCTGTAACTTTTTTTGATTATTTTGAATTTTGAATGCATTTTTAAAAATATTTTTTGTATTGTTAGACATAAATTTGCCGAAAATTTAAAAAAAAAAAAAAAAAAAGTTAAACTTTTAAAAATAGTTTTCCTATTAGTAATTTTTCCTTTTCGAGCTTTGCCGAAAGCAATTTTACTAAAACTTGATTTGTGAGATTTTTTTAAATGAATTGGAGCTAAATAACTAAAATGCACTGAATAGTCACATCAATACCCCCCCCCCCCCCTCCAAAAACAAAAAAAAAAAGTTATAAAATAGTTTTGTGTGATAATTAAAACTTTGGACACCTTAACACCAACATAGTCTAAATCTGACATTAATAATATAACAATGAGATTAAGGTGTCGAAAGTTTCAATTATCACACAAAATTATTTTATAACTATTAAAATGATATGTTGGTTTCTTTATTTATTTGTTTTATTATTAAAGATGATTCGTTTTGTATTATTTTTTACATATACAAAATTGTTCAACTGCATTTTTATGCGTTATCATTTTCTATGATAACAATCTTTCATAAAAAATAAAATTTAAGTGTCGACACTAGTCACTCGGAGAAACACTCCAGCTAATGTGAATCCTATGGACAGTTCTTTACAGATTTCGGGCACACATTTTAAGATTTTTTTCATGGGATGCATCTGTTTGATATCTATTGCAGTGTTGAATTCAGATAATTTTCTCCGGGGGCAGGGGGGGGGGGGGGGAATTTCACTTTTTGACCATTGAAAATACAAAATCTCAAATCTTTCGAGCGGGACAACTTATTAATTCAGGGGGAATGTATCCCCCCGGGCCACCCCTTGTATTCACCACGGCTTTCAATTTTGAAACCGGTTCTGAAAATGAAACTGTCCTCAGATAAAAGAAAACTCTAATAAAATTTTAAAAAGTACAACAGCACAACAATATAGAGTAGATGGGGGTAAAGATACGCACTGGCTGATTTAATATGAAGCAATATTTCTACAATCCTGACTGCTAGGTTGCTGGTGTGGTTTATGACGGCCAATTATCAACACGAGGGATATCGGCCCAAAGGGGGGGAGGTGCCCTCCGTGGGAGTCTTTTTAAGGGAACCTAACCCATATTTACACAAGGAAATCCAAAGTTCGAAGAAAACCACGGAAAACTCTGAAAAATTAGGCCGATGGGTGTGATTTGGATCCAACTCAGCACCTCTCGGCTACCAGCTTTGAGAGCAGAACCTCTCGGCCACCGGTGGGGCCGCTAGTTGCAGTTTGGCTTGAAGTGTAGTAGTCATGTGTTCAAACCTTGTGAAAAAAGTAGCACTCCATAGGCGTAACCAGGGGGGTACCCTGAGTGCCCCCCCCCCCTTCCGCTTGCACAGACTCAAGCACAATTATTTTTAAAAATCGAAATCTACAAAAGAAAAAAAGAAATGAAAGCAGAGTTTAATTAGTTTAGCATATTAGCTTAGTTCAGAAAACTAACAGCCTAAGTTTTGAAATGTGATAAAAAAAGAAACCCACGTTCTTTTTTCTTTCTTTCTTTTTTAAAGAAAATTATGTTTATATTTTTTAAAACTAGAATATTTACAAGAATCTGTATTAGTCATAGTAAGTCTAAAATGTGGCTTTATAATCCCACTTTGACGTCTTTTGTTTGGAGGGGATTTTTTGTAACACCGTTCTTTCTATTTCATGTTTCTGCAATTTCATGAGAAATTAAGGCTGTTCTCAACTGCTCTGCTCAACAAGTGCAAAACGTTCTGATACATTTACAAATTCATTTTTTAATGGAAAGAAAAAGAAAGAAATTTTTTTTGGAAAGCCTGACCAGGGAAGCGATTTGGAATCGATCTGTGTTTTCCATTTTTTGATCAATCAATTATGTATTGAGTTAGAAGCGATTTGGATCACATGACAAGCACGTTTTTCGGCCCCCCTTTCTTGATTGCTCTTTCTCCTTTCGTGCGGAAATTCGGTTCAAAACGATCACTTTGACACTATTTTCTGAAAGATTATTGAGTTTGCAAAAAAAAAACTGAAAAAAAAACAGCTCGATGACATAGTTTCTGAACAATAACACCAGCTAGATTCATGCATTTCCGGACAAAAATAAATTAAAACTTATGTCACAAAGTTGCCCTTTTGGATTTGAGAACAGCCTTAACGCAAGTTCTTGACGAGAATAGAAACTATTTGTCTCTTTGCTAAGCAAAATAATTTGAAAGGAAATGCAGATTTGAAATGATATTCTAAAGTGCAATTAGCGGGGAGAAATAGGAGGGAGTGTACAAACCCCACCTCCTTTGTAAATGAAAAATAATAGCACAGAAAACTCAAACTAATCTGGAGGTTAGTTGGTTGGATCAATTTCGTGTTTCGCGGTCATTTTTTGATATTCGTAAAAGGAATATGGTTGCAGTCTTTCAAGTCAATATAGTAATTTTTTACCTCTGAAAATTTTTATACGATTTGTAAGTTTCTTCACGTTTCGCGGAGTTCTTTTGAAAGTAAAAAAAAGGAACCCGGTTTCAATCTTTTAGCCAACAGCAGTAAATTTTGACCAAATTCGCGATTTTATTCGGCGATCATTTCATGATATTTACAATTTTTTCCCAAAATCGTTTGACGAAATTCACGTCTTTCTATGCTTTTTTTTTTTTTTTGTCGAAATCCGCACACCACTAACCTTTGACAAAATTCGTATTTTTTTACAACGATCCTTTGACGAAATTTGCATTTTTTACCGCGATATTTTGACGAAAATGGCATTTCTTTAGCACGATTCTTTGATGAAATTCGCGTCCTCTTTCTTTTGACGAAACTGGTTTTTTCTTTCTGCGATCCTTAGACGAAATTCTCGCTTTTACCGCAATCCTTTGATGAAATTTATTTTCTGTTGCGGCCGATTGACGAAACTGATTTTTTTACAGGGATCATTTGTCGAAATTCGCGATAGTTTTGTGCGACCTATCGGGAAAATCCCCGATATCTTTCCGTACCAATTAACAAAATTCTCTACTCTTTTCCGCGACATTTTGACGAAATTTGCAAAAATTTTTCGTCAATCGTTTATTGAAATTCGTAATTTTTTGTGCAATCTTTTCACGAAATTCGCGATTATTTTCTGCACTCTTTTATCGAAATTCCTGATATTTTTCCACGATCGTTTGAAGAAATTCTCAAAATTTTCCGACGGAGATTCACGAATTGTCTTTGAAAAATTCCATACTAGAAATAAAAATCGCGGATTTAAAAAAAAATTTAAAATACTCATTGAAGAATCACTGGTCTGTGAAAGAATTTGGAGGGGGGGGGGGAATACTGCAGAGCATTTTTTATTATGCGGGACTTTCCTTTTCTGTGTGCAAATTGCGCGATCCCGCTCGTTATTTCAAACCCTATCCCTCAAAGAAAAGTTCATGACTAGTGGAGTTTCGTTGGTACTAGTGTTAAACAATTCTAGGATTGAAGTGGGGACTGCCTTCGGCAACGTACTCCCGAGCAAGCTACAACCTCTTCTGTCTCGAAAGAAGCGAATCTTGAATTATTGCGTTTTTTATTTGCAGCAAAATTAAATTTTTAGCTTCCTTATAAGAACTGATTTGTCATTCTCCCCAGGGCCGTGCGAAGAGAAAACTGCGCCCGGGGCAGCATGTCAATTTGGCGCCCCCCCCCCCCCCCCCCCCCCTCCTTCAAAACTGATAAAGGGCAGAAACAGAAATAAATTATATTGAATAAATATTATGCGTTTATTTTAGAACTTTAAAAGATTTAATTTTAATTAAAAAATTCCAAACAACTAAATAACAGAAAAGAAAATTGCCCTTATTTGTTAATGAGATCATGATGCTTTGCGACAGATTTTTCTTAACCTTTCTCACATATTTTTCTAGCCATTTTTAGTTCTTGTTACTCTTTTGCAGAAAATGGGTAAAAATCGCTAACAACCAGATTGGAAACAAGCGGTCCCTTCAACCAATAAGTACTAAAAAAGCAAAACAAACAAAAAACCTGCAGAACATAATGTAATACGAGGGAGAGTCGAAAAATAAGTTTTCCCTGGCAGCTGTGGACAGAGGTGTGTATGAAAGATAAAAAAATGTAACGGAACATTAAAGATAAGACGTAACTTTATTTTTCTACATAAGTTCCAAGTGAGTTGAGACATTTAGCATACCCCTTTGTAAGCTTCAAAAAGCGCTCCTTGAAAAAATCAGGACTCTGCATCATTCTGTTCCTGTTAGATATGGAAAGAAAGTGCGTTGTGAATTTGTGGTCAAAGAGGAAGTGATAGCGGTTGTCGCTAAGAATGGGAACGTGGAGTATCGGGAGCAGAAATCCATAACCGCCACATGGGAGTCTATGGGCCAGAAGTGATGTCGAAAGAAATGGTGCGGAGATGGTGCCGCCAATTCAGTGAGGGGCGTCAACAAGTGTTGGACAGACCGAGACCCGGGCGGACGTGCACGGCCACTACAGACGAAAGCAACGCTTGACTACTTCTTTGCAAGCAATGCTGAAGTCACACAAGCCGTTCAACGCTTCCTTTGTATGCCGAGCCCTGTTTTTTTCCTGGAGGGCTTTATGAAGCTTATAAAGGGTGTGATAAATGCCTCAACTCACTTGGCACTTAAGTAGAAAAATACAGTTACGTCTTATCTTTCATGTTTCATTACATTTTTTGTCTTTCATGCACACTTCTGTCCACAGTTGCCAGGAGAAACTTATTTTCCGACTCACCCTCGTAGATAAAAATAAATTATAATTTCAGTACATTAATTAAGAAGATAACTGAAGCAATGTTTTAATTAACCTTTAACTGATGTCACAGAAATTGTCACATAGCTAGTGTGAAGCGGTCTGTGAGACCGTTCCATTGAAAGATGAATAAAAGGCACGATTAAATGATAGGATGGTGGTTTTGTACTAAACTTTTTGTACAGGACTGTTATAATTTCAATTCACCTATTCAAAAGTCTCTGGTGATAGTACTAAAGTTCGAAACGGAACAAAATTTTGGTAGTGTTTGTAGTTAAACTGAAAATTGCAAGTTAAACTATAAAAATTGAAAAAACCCGCGGTCTGAGGGACCGGTAACATCAGTTAAAGGTTAATCTTTAACTGATGTTACCGGTCTCTCAGACCGCAGCTTTTTTCAATTTTTATAGTTTCAATTGGTTTAACTACAAACACTACCGAAATCTTGTACCGTTTGGAAATTTAGTACTATCAACAGAGACTTTTGAATAGGTGCATTTTAATTATAACAGTCCTGTACAAAAACACCATCCTATGAGTTAATCATGCCTTTTATTTATCTTTCGATGGAGCGGTCTCACAAACCATTTCACACTAGTTATGTGACACTTTCTGTGACATTCTGTGACAAGGTTAATATAAAATATAATATCAGGCAAATACATTTACTTCCACTTTATTTTTCTTGCATTTAGAGTAACAAAATCGTTTATTATTTTATGTGTAAAGATTGTGACACCCTGAATTTTATAGAAAGTAAATTCAGGTTGCTTAATCTCTCGACTCATAGCAGATCTTAAGTAGTTTTTTTACTACTTTATTGTTACTGGAATACTTATAAATTATGTACTCTGTCTCCATGTTTTTGTAATTCCTTGTTTACAGAAAGTTAAAATTATGGAGCAACTAAAGGATTTCTAAATGATCCATTTTATAAAAGTTCTTATATAATGGTAGAAATAAGGTTTTCGCATTTAAAACCTCGCTTAACAATTCAAGTCCATTCAAGTCAGCAATACAGGGCAAGGTCCAGGCAATATTAACACATTTTCAATAACTGATTTTAGATTCGCACCAGCCAGAAACTCAAATTCTTGTTTTACATTTCTCAGTTTCTCAAACCTCCAGTTCAGTTGCACGGTTATAGTCTCTACGTAACACGTAATCCATCACATTCATATAAATTTCCACTTTCATCAGAAGATTCGTAGTCAAATTGTTCTGTGAATTTTACGTTTTCTGTTTTGCACAAATAAGGACTCTACATTTACAGACATAACCAAATCTTCGCTTTTTTGTTCAAAAATTTCCTCTCTTATTGTCTGAAATGTGTTTTTTAGTGTTTCAATCAGTTTGCTGGCGATCAAAATATTGACATTTTTTTTTCTTCTTTTTTCTTTCATGAGAATAATATTAACTTTTTCCATTTCATTTAAAATGCTGTGTCAAACTAGTAGGCCGTAAATTAAGGGGAATTTCCTTATTTGCTTTATTAAGCTTTTCGCTCCTGAGTAAGTTTACTCATTTTACTTCATTTCTATAAGATCTTCCAGAGCTTTAAAAATCTGTGGCAATTGTTTGTAAACTGCAGATATAGCTTTATTTTTTCATGACCATAGAGTATCGCAATGTTTCTTTAAATAAACTGATAAGTGGGACATAAGTATATCCCATCTTTCAGTAGAAGAGAAGAAAAAATAAACACATTTTATGCAGTTCCGGACATTTTTGGACATACACCAGCAGCACGAACTCAAAGTTTAGAGAATGTGTAGAGCATGGTAAAAAAAATAGACGAATTTATTTACTTCGACGATTCGAGCTTACACAACATTATATTGGGAAACCATATTTGCACCATATCACAACATTGAGCTTTGAAGGGTTGATATTGGTATTGTTTATGACGGCCGATTATCTACAAGTTGGATATAGTAGGCTGGAGTGGGATGGGAGTGTCCTCTGTAAGGTCTTTCTAAGGGAACCTAACCCGTATTTACGCAAGGTTCGAAGAAAACTACGGACAATTTCGAACGATTAGGCTGACGTGCGCGATTGGGTCGAACTCAGCACCTCCTTGTCTACTGTCTCTTTGAGAACAGAACCTCTCTTGCAGCTGTGAATGTCGAGATTGTCAGACATTAGCTTATTTTAAATTTCTTGTGCTAATTTTTTTCATTTTTTTGACTTGATGAAGTCAAGAAACCTTTCCACGAATGAAAATTTTCTATTTTCGATATCGTATAATTTGTGTCATTTGTTCTTTGTGGGGTGTACTGGATTCCTAAACTGGACTGTGTTTAAAATTCAGTAACTTGCAAATGGTTACAATTATTAAAAGAAATTCTTGCAGGAGAGTTATGTAAGATATTAGAAGTATTTTTACTGCGGTTCTCGGTTTTAGTTCCAAATAGCAGAGATAGATGGCAAGCAATAAGCACTCAATGGAGGTCTAAACTGAAATCCCCTAGCATCATACGAAGGAAGAAGGTTAAATATATAGAATAGGCCCCTAAAAATAAGATTGTATTGGAGAATGAGACCCACTCCCTATATTTAGCCTCCTCTTTTCACATCAGTGTTGGGCGATTTCGGTTTTGGCCTTGATTGAGCACCTACGGCGCTAGATGTGCGCTAGATTTATAGTGCTTGTGTGATTTTACATTGCTGGCATAATTGTCAATTCAGTATAAACTTGATTGATTTACACGAATATAGTTTAATAAAGTATACTGCTGTAACCTGAATTGACTATAAACCTGTTTAATACTTCAACAAATCATCGATATTTATGTTGTAATGTGAAATTGTAAAACTGCAGTATAAGAATTGAAAAAGTCATTTATAACGCGAGCAGCTAGTGCATTTGGTCTGCCCCTCGGCATTGCACTATCACTCTAAAGAGTAAGCTGAGTTCCCGAGGTAATCATCCCTGCTTGCAGCGCCATCTGTAGTTGCTATTTGGAAATAAAGTCGGGAATCGAAGTAAAAAAATACTGACATTTTACATTACCTTCTCGCAATTTTTTTTTAAATAGCTGTCACCATTTACAGGTTATTGAATTTTAAAAACAGTCAGTCCATTTTAGGACACTCAGTATATGGAGTGCGATCGAACGAAATTAAAAAATACCTTGCTCTATTAATTTCTTCTACAATCGTTTTTCTTACTTCATTGGCAAGAAAGTTCATAATTTCATCCTGAATATATTTTGCCATTTGTCTTTTTCACTTTGAATAATTTTCACTTTAGCTCTTTTCAAATTTGCTGTCGATTATATGATTTAATTTTAAACGTCTCTCAAGTTCCTTTTAGCGAATGCATGCATTCCTGTGTTCTACAGCATTTTTGTGCTCAGGAATTTTAGGATTTAATTTCTTCCACATGAAAAATCCCAATCTGGATTGGCTAACTTTGGAGGGCGATCATGATAATTGGTGAATAGTAAAAAGAGAAAACAAAATATAGTGATTCCCTTAATTAAGTTATCCAATAAGCCGCAATCACCGTTAATAATTACTCCACTAGGACTAGGTATAATTTTCTTGAACGTTAGTTTGGAAAATCGTAGTCCTTATGCAATCGCAGATTTCATGTAATCAGCATTTTCATCCTGTGCTGGACCTTTTTTTAACAGCAAAGTAATGACCGAATGACTATAAGAATGATCCCATAGGGTCATTCCATGTCAAATCAACGAGAAAAATGCAATTTTTGGACCTCGACATCTCAGATTTCTATAATTTTTGGTTTATAGTTTGTATCCATGGAGTATATGAAAAATCTAATTTTTAAATTTTTTTTTTCTTAGCGGTTTATTTTTTACGGAATTTTAAAAATGGTCAAAAGTACCAAATTTAACCAAATTCTCAACCACAAAATCTTCTATAATTCTTTAACAAATTGGGCTAGAGAGTTAAGTTATATCTCATTTGAAAGCTCTTTTTATGGGCTTTAATATGGTAGCCCATAAAAAGCAAGCTAGAAAAAGCAAGGCTGAGCTCAGCCTTGCTTTTTCTAGCACGCTGTTCCTTTTGCACTGAAGAAGAATCTCGCTAGTAGATTCGAAACAGCTGTTTGCTGCTTTTCATTTATTATTTCTGCATTTTAAACGTTGGTTTTTCTGCTTTTTAATATCTTTTGATAGTTTAATTCTACAGCCATAACATATTTTCATGCCCTTTTGAATATTAAATCTTAAACTGCACTACCAAGTTGTTACATTCTTAAGTTTTACTGATTTTGAATGAATTGTTTTTTTATAGGGATTGATCTGGATGAGTTACCTCATCTATATAGCTTTTCTATTTCCATTTTAACTCATTTAATTATGTCTTTTTCTTAAACCCACTTTTGTTTTATTCTTTGTTTGGCACAGCATGTCCCTAAAGGGATTTTGTGCAATAAAACTCAATACAACCTACCTTTATAGGGATTGCAGCATTTAACAGGAAATAATGCCCAGTCTTTCTTATCTTCTGACATCATTAATAGTAGTAATTCAAGACTTCTTTGTTAAAGCATTTGATTAAAGTAAAATGAAGCTTGTTTATTAAATAGTTATCCTTCTATATGTATAAAAAAAAAAAAAAAAAAATTATAACGATTTGGGAATGTGCGAAACGATTTTGAAATGAACCAATGAAAATCTGCTTAGGTATCTCAAAATGCATCAGATTATTCAGAGCTTTCTGACTTTTCTTAGCAGGAATTGTGTTTGGTGAAAACCATGAAAGTAGAGAGGATGGGTGCGGAAAAGGAAGAATCTTCTGTATTTCGATAGACTTATTTAAGGGGTCGATGGCAAACTTACTTGAAATATGTGCTTGGTAATGCTAAACCTATGGGCAGGCTGTTTTCGAATTTCTCATTTAAATTTGAATATTTTTAAACAATTTTTTTTTTCATAGAATAGCTGAGGTCAATCTTTAATAGGTAATTTTTGTAATTTTTCGATTTTGGTTGAAGATTTTTTTAATAAAGGTACTGTAACTTTCGAAACCGGTCTGAAAGTGAAAGTACCTTTATTAAAAAATCTGCAACCAAAATTGAAAAAGTAAAAAATAGACATATGAGAGATCGACATCAACTACCCTATGTAAAAAAAAATCATTTAAAAATATTCAAATTTAAATGGAAAATTCGAAAACAACCTGCCCATAGGATTAACTTTACCGATCAGGTGCTTTCAAGTGAATGAAGAGTCCCCTTACGGGCAAATTATATAATTATATTTTGAGAAATATGCTTTAGAAAATTTTCATGCCTTAGAAATAAATTTGCTTAGCATCAAACTCTGAAATTTTTAATGAAAAAGAAGTGTGAATTATATATGGAAAGAAATTGTACAATTGTTAATTTTGCCCTGATACTTGAAATTTTTCATGTATAACTCATATTTAAAAATTAATAGTTCAAAACCCCATCATTTCTCCATCTTGAAATTTGGCATACTTGTAGCCAAAAAGTCAAAGATTAACATATATTTTTTTGAAAAAAATTAAAGATGGTGTTTTTGAAAAATTTAAATTCAAAAATTTTGAAAATTTGTCAAAAAATTTATTATACACAAAATTGTTAATGTTGCATATCATATTAAAGCCCATAAAAAGAGCTTTCAAATGAGATATAACTTAACTCTCTAGCCCAATTTGTTAAAGAATTATAGAAGATTTTGTGGTTGAGAATTTGGTTAAATTTGGTACTTTTGACCATTTTTAAAATTCCGTAAAAAATAAACCGCTAAGAAAAAAAAAATTTAAAAATTAGATTTTTCATATACTCCATGGATACAAACTATAAACCAAAAATTATAGAAATCTGAGATGTCGAGGTCCAGACTCCACGTTGATTTGACATGGAATGACCCCATAGTGGAATCAGAATAGGTTATCAATTCATATTCACTGAGGGTGGCAGGTGGCAGAAACTTTCGTATACGATGTAAAGGGCCCGCAGAGTGCAAAAGTTTAAGAAACACTGTAATAAAATATCACAAAAGCATATTATAAAATCATCAGATCTAAAGAGCTCAATGAAAAATAAATGTGAACAGCGCAATAATTTTGAAATGAAAAATGTACATACAGTAGACTCCCTCAAATCCGCACAGCCTCGGACCAGAGGTTGTGCGGATTTTAGAATTTTGCGGATTTCTGGTCATTGATTTGTTTACATTTTTGAAACATTAATTAGATTAGTAGTTAAGCAAGGGAAATTATAATGAATGCTTACAATAAAGTGAAACATTAAAATAAGTAAAATATTAAAATAATTTATTAGTTTAAACGTAAGTAATTATTAAAATAATTATGTAAAATAAAAATTTAGAAAAATATTAAATTATTACTGATGAAATCGATTCAATTCGATTTCAAAAGTCCTATGCTGCTATCTAGTGGTAAAGCGATCGTAAAATCGATACGTCATTATGCTATTATCAGTATATATAGCTTATTGCACTCTCTGTAATTTTTTTCATTGTTATGTAGAGTCTTGAATGCTTTTCTTATACTGCTTTGTAAGTTTAGAAATAAATTTGTCTATAATTTAAAAAAAAAAATCCGCAAGCAATAATTTTAAAATAGCACTCCGGTTCGTGGATTTTTCTATTTCGAATCCTGGAATTTTTGATATAGATATGCTAATTTATATCAAAATCAAAAGTAATGTAAATTTATCTAGTAATAAATCAGCTGTATTAACCATAAGAGAATAATTAACAAAAAATTTAGCAAAAAAAAAAACGTTGCGGTAGTCACTGATTTCGGTGCCATCTTGAATTTTGTTCCTGCAACTTAACTGTAAATTTCATTGTTTGCATCTGAAATATACGCGGATTTCAGGCGTTCACGTATTTAAGGGAGTCTACTGTACTTCCATTGGGAAAAATATTCACGAAATGTAAATATACACATTTAGTTTTGCAAAAATATAGAATATCGAAGAGTGAAAAAAAATTCCAATGAAAATGATCGACGACAATTAAAAAAAACTGAAATTGGTAGTACAAATTTGGCGCCCCTAAATTTCCGCGCCCGGGGCGACCGCCCCCTTCGCCCCCCCCTTTCGCACGGTGCTGATTCTCCCAATTCGAATTTAATCACGGCAATTGCATTACTTCTGAATAGGTGAGTTTTAATTATAGTAGTCCTCGCTCACAGTATTTATGCAACAATTTTTGTCACAGCAGTTACCGGTTAAGTGCTATTTGCGATCTTACAGACCGCTGTTTTCTTTTTTCTTTCATGGTTTAACTTATAATTTTCAGTTTAACTTTTAACTGATGTGACGGAAATCATCACATAACTACTGTGAAGTGGTCTGTGAGACCGCTCTATCGAAAGATGAATAAAAGGCGCGATTAACTCGTAGGATGGTGATTTTGTACTAAACTTTTTATACATGGCTGTTATAATTAAAATTAACCTATTCAAAAGTCTCTGGTGATAGCACTAAAGTTCCAAATTAAACAATATTTTGATAGTGTTTGTAGTTAAACTGAAAGTTACAAGTTAAACTATAAAAATTGAAAAAAGCAGCGGTCTGTGAGACCGGTAACATCAGTTAAAGGTTAACTACAAAATACTAATTAAAATAATAAAACTTGTAAAAAATCACCATAAAATAAAAAATAATTAAAACAATAAAACTGTAAAAAATTGTTTCCCAAAATATGGAAAAACATACTCTTTCTACTCATAAATTATCTGAAAATGTAAAGTATGAAAGGTGAGATGGTGTTGATTAATGACAAAGATTTTAAAAGCAAACACATTTATTAGAAACTAAAAGAGACATTAACTTTAGACAGAGCTCTACTAGAGCTAAGAACATTGTTTCAAAAGAATACCCATTACAATCTAATGTTCGTTCAAGATGAGAACGAACTGATACTTGCATGTGAGAGCAAGCACCCATCTCTGAAATTTGTACAGGTATATATACACCTCAAAAATAAGACATTTGCATAAAATACCGCGAAACGGACAGTTAATTACCTGGACGAATCACAGCCTAGCAAACGTCAACTAAAGACGAAGCGTCGTGCATCTCCGGAACGACAGCGCCATCTATAGAACCTGAAAAATGGAAGTTTCCTTCCACAGAGCAACCGTGAGATAACTCAACTCGACTCGAGCGCCGATTGAGAACGTAAACATCTCGACAGTCGCCGGGAAAACGTGTTCTCTGCAGGGTGGACGACAAGATGAAATGGGGTTTTAAAAATTAAAATAAGCAGTTGGTATGCTAAAAATAACTTAAAAGAATTAAATATTTCCAACATTGCCCCCCTTCGTACACTCTGACAGAGAACAGCCTAAAAAAACTTTCAAAAGGGTAAGTTATGCCAAACGTAAATTTTGAATTTTGACATAAAATTTCCTGAAATACAAACTTGCAAAAACAGTTTAATGAAAATTTAAAGTTTAAACATTTTACTTATAATACATACATTAACGATTTAAGTTTTGAGGAAAAAAAAATCGGCAAGTTGCCGAAGCCTAAAAGAAAAAAAAAACACTTTAAACTTGCAAACTTTTAAAGATGATAATGCATTATGATTTTAACACTAAATTTAAAGTTATTAAATTTCAATTGAAAGATTAAAAAAAAGTTAGCATTTATGCAAATATCTTAAAATTGTATAAACACATTTGCAAACAGTTTAATACATAAAAATAAATTAAAGTTCATATAAAGTCCTGATTCACTTGAAACAGTCTTAAATGTCCATTGGACGGCAGTCACTCATCGATAAACAGTTGAGTAGTGAACGCTTTCAAGGAGATTTTCGTTACTGGCTTTGTTAAAAAATCAGCTAAGTTCTGTGAAGATTGGACATATTTCAACTCGAACATATTGTCGAACACTAGATTTCTTAGAAAATGGTAGCGTATATCTATATGCTTCGTTCGAGCATTTTCGATAGGTGATTTTGAAAAGTCGATAGCAGCTTTATTATCACACAGTAATGTATATTCAGTACAGTCTAGGTTAATTAATTTTGATTTGATAGTTTCTTCCAGAACTCTTCTTATCCAAATCATTTCCTTTGCTGCTTCACTTAATGAGATGTATTCTGCTTCCATCGTAGATAACGATACGCATTTTTGCTTGAAACTTCGCCAAATGATTGGAGCTTTGTCGACAAACATCATAACTCCACTCATGGATACTCTGTCATCTCTGTTAGATGCATAGTCAGCATCACTATAGCACGTCACTTTTAGAGATGTCACATTTGATAAATTTAATTTGAAATTTTTAGTAGCTTGCACATAGCCTAGAAGTTTAAGTAAACCTAGCCAATGGATCATGCTTGGGTTTTCTTGAAATTGGCTGAAAAGATTTATTGCAAAAGCAATATCCGGCCTTGTCCGACTTGCTAAAAATGCTAAACATCCTACTAAATTTCTGTAGGGGTATTTCTCCATCTCAGTTATTTCTTCTCCGGTTTTAGGACAGTCGGTCTTTGAATAAATTATGCCTTTTGCAATAGGTAACGATATTATTGGAATTTTATACTTTGAGTAAATTTTACAAATTTTTTCAATGTATTCTTTCTGATGGATATATAATTTCTTATTTTCATTTTCAAATTCAACGCCAAGCAGTCTCTTGGTTTTTCCTAGGAGTTTAAGGTCAAACTTTGTTTTCAGGAGTTCTATAATTTCCTTTATATGTTCAGTTGTCTTTCCAAATATAATTATGTCGTCTACATATAGGAGTAGTAAGATTCTTCTCTTAAAAATAAATACACAATTTGTCCATTCTAACCTGATGAAGGCTAATTCTTCTAAAACATCTTGGATCTCAAAGTACCATTGCCTCCCACTTTGGTGGGATAGCTTTTTTCAAGAGACAAACATAATCTGGATACTTTTGGCTTTGAAATCCCTTTGGTTGATACATGACTATTCTTTCTTGCAATTTCGCATAAAGATATGCACATTTGATGTCTAGTTGTTGGTGGAGCCAACCAAAAAGTCCAACTAGAATAGTGAAAAACAATCTAATGATGGCGAAATTTACTACAGGGCTATATACTTCTTCATAGGATTCTCCTTTTTTCTGGCTAAAGCCTTTCGCAACCAATCTTGCTTTATATCTTATAATTTTTTCTTTTTCGTTTTTCTTGATAGTATACACCTATCGATTATGTATAATCTTCTCACCATCTTTCCTTGGAATTAATTCCCATACTTTTCGCTGCTCCATCATTTTGATTTCTTCTTGCATGGCCTTCATCCATTCTTCCTTTTGGTTAGACTCGACAGCTTCTTTAAATGATCTAGGAATTTCCACTTCTATGCAATTGGCTTCTAAATCTGTGTCAGATTCTTCACTAATGTCAGACAATTTGTTTTCAGTTATAGGTTCAGCTCTTGCTTCGGGTCCTGAATATTTATCTTTTCCAGAAAAACTAAAGAAATTCGGATCATATCTTATATTGTTCTTCAAGCAGTACCTCTTCACATCTGGATGTGGTCTAAGAATTACATTTTTACCTTCAATTTTGTAGTAGATGTCTGTTCTTGAACAATCTCTTCTTTCCTTCGCTTCTCTGATCCACTTTATACTTTTACACGGAATTTGATCATCTTCAGAGTCAGTACTTGATTCTTCGTTATTTTGATATTGATTCATGGTCTCGACTTCTGAATCTACTTCAGATTTTGATGGTACTTCTGGAGTTTCTACATGTTCAATTGCTCTGCGGCTTCCTCCATGGCTAATCTCACCTTTACCTTCGTTACTTTTTACCTTTGGGTCCAGCTTCGCTCCACTTCGGAGCTTTGCTTCTTTCCTTCTACTGTTTGAGTTTTGTTTCTTCTCTTCTCTTATACCAAACTCCTCATCAAAAGATACATTTATTGTTTCGATGACTCGACCCAACTCTGGAATCCATATTCTATAGCCTTTAGTTTGATGTGCATACCCAACTAAAAATCCTTTCTTCGTTCTCATGTCAAACGTTTTTCTTTGTTGTTTTGGTATTCCAACATATGCAATGCTTTCAAACTTCTTTAAATGGCTCACTGATGGTTTTCTTCCACAAAAATATTCAAATGGGGTTTTCTCTTGACCTTTTCTGGCTACTCGGTTCCATACATATACAAAACAGCAAAGTGCATCTGCCCAAAATTTTTCGTCCATTTTGCTACTTTTCAGCATGGCTTTTATAGCATCTACTGCTGTGTAATTAAATCGTTCTGCGAGTCCGTTTTGTTCTGGTGTGTATGGATTCGTCTTTTGGTGTTGTATTCCCTCTTTTTCTAAATGAACTTTAAACTTATCGTTGACAAATTCTTTACCATTGTCAGTCCTTATAGCTATTACTTTCTTCCCTAAAAACCTCTCATTCCTTTTCTGAAATTTTAAGAAACAATCAAATGCTTCACTTTTATGTTGAATAGGATAAGCAGTCACCTTCTTTGAGTAATCATCTATAATCGTTAGAAAATATTCAGATCCTCCGAGTGAATGTGTTGGCATTGGTCCACAGACGTCCATATGTAGTAATTGTAACGGTTTGTTTGTTCTTCCTCCTTCTTGAGATTGGAAAGATACTCTTCTTGTTTTGGCAATTTTGCACGATTCGCAGCCTAATTCCTGATATTTCAACTTCGGTAATCCTTTTACCTTTTCATGCTGAGATGTATTGACAATGTACTGGTTATTTATGTGGCAGTATCTCTGATGCCATTTATCTAGTTCTGTTGCATTCGAAGTTATAGCATTATTTTCGACATAAGTGGCAGATTGTGGGTATGTAGGTTTTACGCTGTACAGTCCATTTTTTCTATACGCCGAAAACATTTCTTCACCTTTTTCGTCAAATAAGGTTATTTTGCCATTCTTTCCTACAAATTTAGAACCCTTTTTCTCACATACTGCACCTGAAATTAAGTTTCTTCTTAACTTTGGAGAGTACATTACATTATGTAATCGTATTTCATTAACTCTTCCATTTACTCTGAAATTTACATCTACGCTTCCCATTCCTTCAATAGGACTAGTTACTTCGCCTACAGCGAGAGTCATTTTAGTATTATTAACCGGTTTGTACGTTACAAACAAGTCTTTGTTGTTACAAAAATGACTTGATGCACCGGTGTCAAACACCCAATTGAATTTATCTTGAAAGTTGTTATTCTGACCAAAATTAGCTTCTGTCACGTAACTTTTTCGTTTTGCATTTTTAGGGTTACTTCTACAATTAACAGCCCTATGACCTGGTTTGCCACATTTGAAACAATTCTGATTTTGGTGTTTCTCTTTTTCGGACTTCTTTGGGTTTTATTAACTTTATTTCTAATGCCGATTTTTCCCCTTTAAGCGAATCTTTTCTACTTTGCTTTAAACGGTCCTCTTCTAATATTAACTCATCTAATACCTTGTTAAAGGTAAAGTCCTTTTTACCCCATCTATAAATGGCTTGCACGATACCAGAAAAAGTGTCTGGAAGGAATCTAATCAGCTGGTAAGTTTTGACGATTTCGGGTAATTCTATTTCCGTATCCCCTATACTTTCTAAAATTTCTTTAAGTCTTGCTCCATACAGTCCTATCGCTTCGTTGGGATCATAAGTACAATTAAAGTAGGCATCTAAAATACTAATAGATCTTCCCCGCGTTGCTGGTCTTCCCAGGCTTCTGACGCAACCTTAGTATCACGAATCAGTGGCTTTAAATCTTTACTAATATTTAAATATATTGTACTATAGGCCTGATTCTTTTTAATTTCAAAATCGCGCTTCTCTTTAGGAGTTGCATTTTCTTTAACTTTTAAATCTTTATTACTAACATGTTCATATGCCCCTTTGTCCATTAAAAGTGCTGTCACATCATCTTTCCAGGTGGCATAGTTATAATTGTTAAGTTTATCTATTTCCATCTTTAGTTTTTAGAGCCCCCCTATCTTTAAGCTTTTAGAACTTTTAACGTTAACACCATCTCTAAATTAAATACTTAATATGGGCAAAAAGAGTGGCCCATAACCGATGTTTCCCAAAATATGGAAAAACATACTCTTTCTACTCATAAATTATCTGAAAATGTAAAGTATGAAAGGTGAGATGGTGTTGATTAATGACAAAGATTTTAAAAGCAAACACATTTATTAGAAACTAAAAGAGACATTAACTTTAGACAGAGCTCTACTAGAGCTAAGAACATTGTTTCAAAAGAATACCCATTACAATCTAATGTTCGTTCAAGATGAGAACGAACTGATACTTGCATGTGAGAGCAAGACTAGCGTCTCTTTCGTGCGCTATTCCCTACCTGAGCGATGGATAGCGGTTAAGTCCATTCTAAATGCAGGTGGGAAGGTTGGGAGAGCTCAGAAATTTGCTTCGCAAACCACGTGATGTTTGCGTCATCATTGTTTGTGTTCATATTTACTACTCTGATTTCGGCGTTACGATATGCAGCTTCTTAAAATCTTGTATATCGTTACTGACGACTATTTTATTATTAAAAACATCAAAGGTATAGGAAGGTGTATTCCTTATTCAAAAAAAAAAAAACATAATTTATAAGAGTTTAGAAAATGCACATTTAAATATTCATCCTCATCAAATAAAATCAGTTTTCCATCTTTTTAAATTTATATGCTCTAGTATTTTATTTTTGCAATTTTTCTGATCATAAAGATATAATTATATCTAGATGATGATAAAAAGGTATGATTGGTAAAATATTACGGTTAATTTCTTTGCCGATCTAATTAATTTCATTAAAATCCTAATTATGTAAATATATGCTTAATAATAAGAATTTCTTAAAGTGATAAAGGCTGTTGTTTTTAAAAAGTGCTTTTAAAGAAAAAATCAAATAAATATTAGTTATTTGTGATTATAATATTCCAATAATATTTATTTCAATTTATAGAGTATAACGTGGTTTTTTGTGAATGATACAAATAGCTATTTTATTTCTCTGTTAAGGTGATGATTTTAAAACTAATGTTAATAAAATTATTGAATTAAATTAATAAATTAATTTATAGGGTTTGAAAAAAGTTGTAAATGCGAAATTTGGATAAAATTTTTAAATATATTTTAAAAAACAAAAGGTTTTTTTAAAGTCCATATTTAAGAGCATATTATAGTTGTTTTTTTATTTTTAACACACTCTTAAATAGTTATCAAAATTAACTTAAATAACTGATAGGTTTTTTTCATTAAAAATATTTATTTTTGCAAATTATTAAAAACTTGTGAATGGTTATGAGAAATGTTTTGTGTATGAATTGTACAATTTTTATATTTAAAAAAAAAAAATCATTTACATATTTAAGTAAGATTTACCTAAAAGTATTGGAAAGTAATTGCTAGCTCAAATTATTAGAATGTAACTGTCAATATTATTGTTTTATTTTTTCTCCTTTATTAAGCATAAATTTAAAATCTTATTATGAAAAATAAGATTCTAGAAAATCTTTAAACTTTTCTTATTTTTTAACAAGATGCAAGAAAAATGCATAAAAAAAAACTTCACTGAATTCTTAAACAATAACCAAGTACCATTTTTCAATGACTAGCCTTAAAATTTTCAGTATACACACACACACACACATATATTTAAATATAATTCAACATTTATTCGGTATTCAAACATATTATCACCCCCCCACACACACACACACACACACACCTCTATCTTTCATACCTTATAAATTGAATCATTAACTTAATTCAATTAGTATAGTATAAGAAATTTAATTCTCCAACAAAATATGGTTCCACACTGTCATGTTTTTGATTTCATGTCGATACAAGGCAGAATTAGAAATCCGTCTTTATCTTGATTTAAACCAGGTCTTAGCTGAAAATTTGCACTCTTTTTCTAAATGTTTTCATCATTTGAGCACTACTATATGGCAGAATAGACTTTAAAATCCGAAGGATCAAGAATTAAAATTAAAAATTCAGTTCTTAATTCACGAATTTATTATTTTCAGTATCTTAAGTTCAGATTAATAAAAGATTTAAAAAATAAAATAGAAAATTGAAAATAAAATTGAAAAGTAAAGTTTAAAAAAGGGAGAGGGGGGGGGGGAGGCGGAGGGGATATATTTTAATGCCAAATATTAAATTTATATGCTTTAACATTGAAGTTATATTTAAGTATATGTAATGTACTGCAATTTATATGCATAAATACTTTTCTATCCTGAACACCTAAAAAAAAAAAAAAAAAAAAAAACCTTCTTTATCTTGTTTTAGGTCAAGCATCTGTTAGTACATATTAGCAAGTTTTATTTATTTGATATTTATTTCTTTTATTGTTTTTACTTTAAAAAAATTTATTTTAGATTTACTAGTTTATGATATCATACAATAAATTGAAAAAATTACGGCTATTCATAGAAAAATCATAATTAATTATTATTATTATTTAAGAATTCAAAGAAAATTTTTTTAATTCATTATTTTTGCATCTTGTTAAGAAACAAGAAAGGTTTAATTTGAAGAACCCCTTAGAATCTTATTTTTCATAATAATATTTGGAATTTATACATAATAAAAGAGAAAGGGAGAGAGAAAAAAATAATATTAAGAATTACTTTCTAATAATTTCTAATAATTAATTATTTTCCAATATCTTCATCTAAATCTTACTTAAAGCTTGTATTATACTTATTGAATTAAATTAATGAATTAATTTATAGGATTCTTTAAATGTTGCAAAATTTGGATTTAAATTTTTAAATATACTTTTAAAAAATTATTGCTATTTTTTTTAAGTCCAAGTGTAAGAGTATGATTTTTTTTTTCCATGTAAGGAACTCTTAAATAGCTATTTATCAAAAATAACTTAAATTTAATTGTGCCTTTTTCTGTTGTTGTTGTTGTTTTTACATTAGAAACAATTTTTCTGCACTAAATTATTAAAAACTTATGAATGGCTATGAGAATTCTTTTGTATAAATTTGTCTTTTTTATTTATAAAAATTTATTATTTATTTAAGTATGATTTAGCTAAAGGTATTGGAAAGCAATTGATAGCTAAAATTAATAAAAAGTAATTGTTATCATTTTTTTTTTGTCTCCCTTTCTCTTTTATTTAGTATAAATTCAAAATATTATTATGAAACATAAGATCCTAGGGGTTCTTCAAATTAAATTTCTTTTGTTTCTTAACAAGATGCAAAAATTATGAATTTAAAAAAGTTCTTCTTTAAATTCTTAAATAATAATAATAATTAAATAAGATTTTTCTATGATTAGCCATAAATTTTTCCATTTACTGCATGACATCATAAACTAGTAAATATCTGAAAAAAAAAAAAAAAAAAACTAAGTAAAAAAATAAAAGAAATAAATAACAAATAAATAAAACATGCTATTATTAACAGATGCTAGTCCTAAGTCAAGATACACACATATATTTTAATATAACTTCAATGTTAAAGCATTTAAATTAAATATTTGGTATTAAAATATACCCCCCCCCCCCCCCAAACTCTCTTTTTATTTATTTATTTATTATTTTTTTTTTTTTTTTGTCACAGAAAGAACATATTATAATTTTTATTGTTATTATTATTTTAAGAATACAATGAAGAATATTTTTTATTCGTTGTTAAGAAGAAAAAAGAAATACAAAATTAATTAAAAACCTTTCTACATGTTATATTTTGAAGATTAGTCAGTAGATGGCGCTCGTTTCTAGAGTGGGAGGAGCCTTCAGTTTGTTTATACAAAAGCGTTGTGCGATTTAGCGTTGACCGCAGAATTCTGTCTACCCTTCCCACCTGCATTTAGAATGGACTTAACCGCTATCCATAGCTGTCGTAGGGAATAGCGCACGAAAGAGACGCTAGTGAGAGCAAGCACCCATCTCTGAAATTTGTACAGGTATATATACACCTCAAAAATAAGACATTTGCATAAAATACCGCGAAACGGACAGTTAATTACCTGGACGAATCACAGCCTAGCAAACGTCAACTAAAGACGAAGCGTCGTGCATCTCCGGAATGACAGCGCCATCTATAGAACCTGAAAAATGGAAGTTTCCTTCCACAGAGCAACCGTGAGATAACTCAACTCGACTCGAGCGCCGATTGAGAACGTAAACATCTCGACAGTCGCCGAGAAAACGTGTTCTCTGCAGGGTGGACGACAAGATGAAATGGGGTTTTAAAAATTAAAATAAGCAGTTGGTATGCTAAAAATAACTTAAAAGAATTAAATATTTCCAACAAAAATCACCATAAAATAAAAAATAATTAAAAGAATAAAACTTTGTAAAAAATCACCTATGGCGATTTTTTAAAAGTTTTATTCTTTTAATTATTACTTATTGCCAGTTTTGGGTGCTGTTTCGCAGTATGTGTACAGTACTAGTGACTTACTAATGCTTTTACATAACTCATTTGTTTGAGTGGAAATTGGGCAAAAACCCGCAGTAATGAGGCATAAATACGCACTGGGTATCTTTGCCCCACCACTGCGTACTTTTACCCCAACCAATGGGACAAAGATACGCAGAACAGTGTTTTTTAAAAATTGCAATTTCTCACGGAAGTATAATTTAACGGAATGTCGGTTGATGGTGGCATGTGCCTAACGCACATCCCACACTGAGACGACAAGCAACATGTAGCGCAAAAACCGGTCGAAACAAAGGACGAAGTTGTTTCAAACCTGTTTTAAATCAGTTTTTCCAGCAAATTCAAGCGACATGTCTTATGTGTCGCTAGTGTGTGGCTTGTCTTATTTATCAATCACCAAACAGACGCCAGCTATCGCGGCAGCCGTGGCTATGGTAACCGAAAAATACCCCATTAAAAAGGAAAAGCATAGCAATACGACTACAGAAAATAATCGCCGTCCGTTCGTGATAACATCATTATTTGTAACAGAGTAGTCTTTTTCAAGCAGGATATATAACCATGTTTTTAGAGGCTGCGAAGTCTGAATGGTGGTTGCTGAGTTTAGCTCGTTATATGGTTACAGGGTTCATACTCATTTTCCCCCAAAAAATCCCCTGAGAATCCCCTGATGCATTTTTGAGGATGAATAATTTTTCCATGTCGACAATTAACGGCATTTTTAAAAATCAGTATCATGTCCCAACCTACCCCCAAAAATAATAAATAAAGAGGCAATCAGTAAAAGTAAAGATTATGCATCAGATATAAAATACAATTTATATATATTTTCTACCTACTAAGTTATATTATGTATTATCTGTAAAAATTAATCCAAAAATCTGCTGAATCACAAGCACACTAACATGTCTGCTTTTTTCCCGTTTTAATAAAGTGCTACAAAGTTAAATAAAGCAAACTGCATATTTCTGATCATTAGATTAACAGATTACACATAATGATTTTTATGTTTTACTGACTTTCCTAGCCCGTAACTAAAACTTTAAACTTAATCAATTAAAAATCCTTCTCAAAAATTTTCTTTTTTATACTTTTAAACCTTTTCTGCACCCAATAGGGAAAAAAGAAATGAAATCTGGCAAGCGTTTCAAGTTTTTACTTTAAAAATTAAATAAGTTTATTATTTTTGAATTTCAAAGTTTTCAATACCTTTTTAATCTGAAAAATAATCTTCACAGGAAAAAAAAATAAAAAAAAATTTGACTCCGAGACCCTATGAGATTAAAGAAAACCTTCTCTGAACCTTCCTTTCTGATAGAAACGACAGCAAAACTTGTAAGTATCAGTTTTAACACATTCAACCCAAAATGCAAACTCTGGATTCACATTTTTATCTGTCCAGTCTAAATTAAAAACAGTTTTAGCAGAGCTCATTTTGATATGAAAAAAAAAAAAAAATATTTCACAAAAAAATATTTTCAAAATTTGAAAATACAAATATCAAAAATCCAATACCAACGAATTCATAAATGAACATTTATCCTTTTACAATCCATTAAATAATGCGTTTGAGTTAATTGATATTTGACTTTCTGTCTACTTCAAGATATATTTCATCTATTTTAAACTATATTTCTACAAACAATCGCGAGATAATACACATAATATTGTCTATTTACATCTACGATCTGCTCGCTTGACGATCATATCATTTTCAAAAAAATTTGAAGTTGTTGTCAAATTCAGACTTCATGAATGAAGAATAGTTAACCATGTAGAAAAAAAAAACTTTCCCCTGCAGTGCTTGGTGGTGTTGAAGGCGTGTCTGGTTTTTGAGTGGATGTCGCCAGACGTTAGAAGGCATGGCTAGTTTCCGATTCGATGTCTCACGAGGTTTGAAGGTGGGTCTTAGTTCAATTGCATTAGGACATCACAAAGCATGTGAATAGCAGAGAGTACCCTTATTTCCCAGAGTAGACGATCATTTCGCCAAGTTTCCCCAGGTTTTTGGTATTTTTTGGATTGTCCCCTGAGATTCCCCTGATTTTTAAGACCCAAATTTCATCCCCTGACTTTCCCAGGAATCCCATATTCCCCTGATGAGTACGAACCCTGGGTTATTATGGTTGGACATTTCAAACGTTATTTATTTATTATTATTATTATTATTTTAATTATGCCAAGTTAAGCCAGAGGTTAACTTTATTGTTGTGCGGTTCGCCAGAAGCAATTTCCACATTGTTAAGTCTGGCTTGACTGAAAGTTTGGCAAAAAGATCTATGGCTTATTGCCTGCAAAAATAGATTTATTTATTTCTGCTGGAAACCTTTAATGTTTTATTACATTTCGAGAATATCACCCTTAAACAGCTACTTCACTCCAGCAGAAACGATAGCTCGCTAACAGGACATATTATTAAAAATATCTCGTTTGCATTTCAATATTTTTAAATGACTTTTTATATACTTTCATTTTTAGAGCCAATGAAAGTGTCCACATCAATAAATAAATAAATAAAATAAAAAACGACAATTTCAGAAATTGACCTCAGCTATCGAATATAAAAGAAAAAGTATTTTAAAAATATAAAAATACAAACACTTATTTTTAAAAATATGTCCCATTGTATTAACATTAGCGGGAGGAGTTCTAATTTGTGATGGCCTTTAGAACTAATTGTAAGTAGAATTTTTTAAAACTGTAAAAATTTATTAATACATGGAAATTATTCTAAAGAGAAACATTCGCATTGCATACAATATTTCAAATGAAAATCAAATTTCAAAGTAATTGCTTAAGAGGGGCAAAGGCCAACTTAGTGAAAAAGTTTCCATGTCAGGACTCGAACCTCGGCCATCAGTATAGCGCACTGATGTTCAACCGACTAAATCACATGGAACGATACCCAGCCTGGAATTTTCAGGCTGGGTAAATGCCTCTCAAAATGCCTCACGTTTTGGTAAAATGCCTCTCAAAACAGGTTTTTATTAAAAAAATCAATTTTTTTATTGTTTTAGGGAAAAAGTATCTAGAAATTCAGAAAGTAGACAAAATTTGCAACAACTAAAATACATGACATTATAACGTAGGATGAATGGGGAGGGGGTGATTTGCCTCAGAACATGCGCAGCGGTGCTGCGTATACTAAGTTGCGCAATTCCACAACCACTCACATCGTTTACATTCGCCCTCCCGTCTCCCCTCCGAACTTTCCCTATAAGGTTTACTTTAAGATTTTTGGGTCGCTGAATCCGAATTTTTAACTTCCCCCAAAATTCTCCCCCCCCCCCCCCCACACACACACACAAAAAAAGAGTTGTTTTTAAATTAAATTTTTTATTGTTTTAGGGAAAAAGTATGTAGAAATTCAGAAAGTAGACAAAATTTGCAACAAATAGGATATATGACATTATCACGTAGGATAAACGGGGGGAAGGGGGCTGCCTCGGAACATTCCCCACGCGCTGTTTTCAAAAACCAATTTTTTGGGGGGTTGCTGGGGGAAATTTTGATGGGAAGTTACAAATTCGGATTCAGCGATCCAAAAATTATAAAGTGAGTCGAAATCCAGAACTAGCATTAATTTTTCCAGGTAAAATTCCTATTGCCTGGACTTGCATAACTTAGTGCACGTAGCGCCACTGTACATGTTCAGAGGCAGCCATCCCCCTCCCCATTTATCCTACGTCATAATGTAATGTATCCTATTTGTTGCAAATTTTGTCTACTTTCTGAATTTCTACATACTTTTCCCCTAAATTTAGTTTTATTTAGTAGCAATAAAAAATTTAGTTTTAAAACAACTATTTTGGGGTGATTGTGGAGGGGGGGGGGAAATTTTGGGGGAAGTTAAAAATTCGAACTCAGCGACCCACAAAACTTAAAGTAAACCTTATAGGGAAAGTTTGGAGGGGAGGCGGGAGGGCGAATGTAAACAATGTGAGTGGTTAAGTGGAATTGCGCAACTTAGTCTACGCAGCACCGCGACATATGTTCTGAGGCAGATCCCCCCCCCCCCCTCCCCATTCATCCTACGTCATAATGTCATGTATCTTATTTGTTGAAAATTTTGGCTACTTTCTGAATTTCTAGATACTTTTTCCCTAAAACAATAAAAAAATTGTTTTTTTTTTTAATAAAAACCTTTTTTGGGGGGCATTTTACCAAAATTTGGGAGGGTTGCCGGGGGAAATTTTGGTGGGAAGTTAAAAATTCGGATTCAGCGACCCAAAAAACATATAGTAAGCCTTTTTCCAGAACTACCATGAATTTTTCTAGGTAGAGCCCCTATGCGGTCTCTATTGCCTGGACTAAAAGTAAAAAGGATTTTATTGAATCATTTTTCACAATTTTGTTTATGGATGGAAGACCAGCTAATAGTACTGATTATGAAAAGAATTGTACCACTTGAAAAGTTCACTGCCCCCTGTGTTCTACAAAACAAGATAGTCGAACTTCCCTTTAACGAAGTTTTCTACTTAACGAAATTTTCTGCTGCACCTTGACTTTGAACACCATTAACATACAAATAATTCTCTATGTTACGGAAAATACATTCTATATAACGAAGTTTATTCCACTTTCGTGCGTGTAGAACATTCAAAATGAGAGGTTGCTATTGCGATGAAGGTATGAATTTATTTCAGCGTATTGTATGAAAATGAAAATTTTTATTTATTTAATCATTTCCATTCAAAGGAAAAAATTATAAAAGTCTTCGATACAATAAGAAGGGGATTCCAGTTTCACAAGAATTTTACTGATGAATTGTTTGGGTATATTAATACATGGAAATTATTCTAGAGAGAAACATTCACCTTGAATACAATATTTCAAATGAAAATCAAATTTCAAAGAAATTGCTTAAGAGGTGCAACATATAATAGCCAACATATAATAGTGAGAAATTTTCCAGGCTGGGTATCGTTCCATGTGGTTTAGTCGGTTGAACGTCGGTGCGCTATGGCCCGGGTTCGAGTCCCGGCATGGAAACTTTTTCACTAAGTTGGCCTTTGCACCTCTTAAGCAATTACTTTGAAATTTGATTTTCATTTGAAATATTGTAAAAATTTAACTTGTAATTTCTTTAAATGCACTCTTGTTTCTCTATTTTAGGATTCAAAGACATGAAACAATTATAGAGAAGAATGTTGCATAATGTTAATTTGGTAAATACTATACTTTGTTATTATTGTTATTATGTTGTATATATATTTGTTGTATACTGTGTTGACTGTGAACTGTGTGAACTATTATCTGTAACTGTGTGAAAATAAACTTTGTAATTATGTTATAGCCTGTACTCTTTTATTCTAACTTTGTTCTTTTTAAATTCTTCAAACTTTTCAAATATTTTGTTGTTGTGGTTTTATATTTATTCAGATTTGAGAATAAGGCAATTTTAATTTTAAAATGAGTTTTTTCTTTTACGAGAAGTTTCAGTGTTTTAGCAATATATTCCACTTTGGCCATAAAGAAATTAAAATAAATTATATTTTCTTTAATAAAATTATATATGAAGTTGAGATTGGGGGTTGTGTTTATATTCATATAGTTTTGTTCAAAGTGGAATGTTAGCCGGGTGCAAATCTCGCCTATAGCATCTTTTTTTAACACTGCCTGCAGCATTTTTTATTGTTTGCTTAGTAAACTAAAAACAGTGCTTCGATGTTGAAATTTAATGGCTTGGTTTATAGTATTATTTATTATTTTACTGTTTTATAAAAATTAAGTGAAAATTAAGTATTTTAGATTAAAGTTGTGTATTTTAAATACAATAAGTGAAAGGATTATATTTTTAATGAAATAGGACAAAAAATGCAATGCGATTTTGGATATTTGGCGATTTATCACTTGCACCCGGTTAACATAAAAATACAGATTTCTTTATTTCTCTATCAGAATCTTCCGATTTGGCGAATGCTTAAGCAAGTAAAATAAATTATAACATGCAATAATTACCATATATTTTAGGGAGAACCAAACGACTTGCCAGGGGTGGCTAGTTTTGCAAGAAATTAGAATTTCTTGATTGGCAGCTATGTCTTGATATGATATGATATGATATGATACTATCATATCACATCATGATATGATAGTTATGTCTAAACTAAATTTATTTCCTAATTGCGTGAAATTTATTAGGAAAAATAGAAATTTAAGAGCTAATATACTCTGATATAATAAATTATTAATCAAATTAGACATATAATACAGTTTGCTTTGAATTGGTTATGTAAATGGACTACTTGTTTTTAGATAATGTTTTCAATTATTTTCTAAGAACTAGAAGTATATGCAGTTAATTGAGAATTGGTGTACCTAATAAATCTCCTAAGCAAATTAAAGTACATTATTGGAAGTTATTGGGGATTACCTACCAGGTAATTGAATGGTTAACACCGGGGCCTTCCATTCAACTATGTTGGATTTAATTCCTAGGTGTGGTAGAGTATTTGTGGTGATTTGGAATCTACTTTAACCCTCTAAGTGTTTGGGGCGTAATATTCCGTTCATTAAGCTCCAGGTTTCACAGCAATACAAGCAATATTTAAGATAATATAATTCTATAGATTTAATGAATTTTAAATACATTGAAGAATGATTAATACTCTCAAGGATTACATTCATATTTGTAATTGAGTTTTTTTTATAATGTTGAAAGAATCATATTTTCTTAGCATTTAAAAACAAAATGCAAAGAAAACAACATTACAATTTTACCCTTTTGCAAGACTCTCGGAGGGTTAAACTATAAGTCCTTGTCTACTCAGTCTATATAGCATAAAAATGTCGAGCATTTGACAAACCTCCGATTATATAGAATCCTGCACAAAACACACACAACAATCAAAAGTACGACTATTAGCGTACAGGTAAAATATACAAGGTGCATTCAAGTTCTAAGGCCTCTGATTTTTTTTCTAAGTAACTACTCACCCGAAAACTATGAAACTGGTGTTACTTCTCGACGTAATCTCCCAGCAGACGTACACATTTTTCACAACTTCGACGCCATGATTCCATGGCCACGGCGAAGGCTTCTTTAGGAGTCTGTTTTGACCACTGGAAAATCGCTGAAGCAAATCGTGCTGTTTCACCCGCACATCGGGTTAACGTTACGTAACAGTTTCTTCGCGAAAACAACTTTGAAGTGATTTCTCATGCACCCTACTGACCTGACCTGGCTCCTAGTGACTTTTGGCTGTTTCCAATAATGAAAGACTCTCCATGGCTGCACATTCACCAGCCGTGCTGCTATTGCTTCAGCGATTTTCCAGTGGTCAAAACAGACTCCTAAAAAAGCCTTCGCTGTGGCCATGGAATCATGGCATCGACGTTGTGAAAAATGCATACGTCTGTAGGGAGATTACATCTAGAAGTAACACCAGTTTCATAGTTTTCGGGTGGGTAGTTAGAAAAAAAATCGGAGGCCTTAGAACTTAAATGCACCTCATATATACCAAAAATTAAATAATATACAACTGATGGCCATTCGCGAAAATTTGGGAAGAACTTCGTTTTAACACTAAAAATGAAGATCCGATGAGTCATCAAAAAATAAGGTTCTTTTACCATGTTTTGGGAGCATTTCTAACTCAGGGAGCGGGAGGGGAAAGCTGAAAAATTTTTAAGTAGGTCAAGAGACAGGTATCGTTTATTATGTTTTTTTAATCGAATGATATGCAATTTGCAAATCAATACGATCATTTGTTACATAGTTTCGTAAAGTTTTATGAATGTATAGTCGAAAATTATACTTTAGTGCAGGTAAAGTAAGTTTTTACAGCAGCAACTGATAGCCAATCACAAAAATTTGTGAAGAACTTTGGCACTAGAAATAAAGATCTGATGAGTCCCTTAAAAAATGAAGTTCTTTCATCAAGTTTTTTTGTGGGGGGGGGGGGGGGGGGGGAAGGAGACGAACTTATTTTTAAAAGGTCAAAGGCGGTATCGTTTGTTATGAATCTTTTCATTCTGAATCAAATGACACCGCACACAAGCCAATACGATAATTATTTACAAAGTTACGGCAGGTTATAAGTAGTGGATTTTGGCAAATTTAATGACTTTGAAGTGAACTCAAAACTATCCTGATTTTATTTATTGCTATTTTGAGGACATTTAATAATTTTGAGATGACTTAAAATGATATAAAGAACTTGTTTTGAACGTAAAATAAATATGACAAAAGTATGCTCAAAAATAAAGTATAATTTTCCACTTTGTATAGATAAAAACTGCAGTAACTGTCTTACAAATGATCATTTTGACTTGCGGATAATGTTATTCAAATCAGAATTAAAAGATACATACGAAACGATATCCTACTTGCCCTATTTAAAAAAAGTTGAATTTTGTCCCTCTCAAGCTAAAATGCCCACCCCCCCCCCCCCCCCCCCAAAAAAAAAAAACACGGCAAAACAACTTTACATTTGGGAATCTTACGATCTTACGGATCTTACTTGGGGATTACACGTCTTAATTTCTAGTGCCAAAACGAAGTTTGTTTCAAGCTTTCGTGAATAGTTGTTACTGTACACCAAAGCGGTTATATAGGAAAGCGAAGACACTCCCATGTTAAATGATGCTGCAAAGTAGCGCAACAGCGCCACTAGTGGCCGTGCTGTAAACTAAATTGTTTGGTAGTGGGCGGGGCACTCCACGAGGGATTTGGTTTTGCTTTCACGAACTGATTCATTTATTGCGCGGCAGTACAACGGTAACGACAACATAGACGCCAACATTGTAAAGACTGTATCAGGAGTAAACCAGTTAAATTTCAGGAGTTTTGGACACTCTTCAGGAGTAAAATGTTCATGTTTCAGGAGTCATTTCAGGAGTTGCACAAAGTTTTTTACGAGCTACATTTTTTACAAATATTTTCAGTCCTTTTGCAGCTTTTGCATTTATCAACACAAACATCTCTCTATTCTAAAAAAAAGTAACTACCGCTGTCACCGCCGCCGCCGCCGCCGCCGCCGGTTTTGAATTTTTTGTGACCGAAGGTCTTTCTTCGTTAATATTAAGAAAAATAATGCATACAAAAATATGAAAATTGGTAGTGTTATACAGAAATGTTTGATAAATACGCTGATGCAGACAGTTTTCAAATCGAAGAATTATTTTAAGAGATATTTAATGCTAAAGTTGGACAAAATCGTTCCACTAAAAAAGTTTTATAGTAGCAAAAACTGTTCATAGGAATTTAATCATTTTTAGATCATTTTATGCGTTAGAATTTGCCGGAGTGCAGATTGCATTAATTTTTTTATTTTTACTAATTTTTTGAGGTTTTATTTCTATTTTAAATTCAGATTTTAAGCATTTCTAGAGATATTTTTAACAGATTTTAGAAAGTGATATTAATTTAAACTGTTGCCAACTGTATAAACAGCGGAAACAATAATGTTTGCTTAAAAAAAAAAAAAGTATTTATACGTGTAATAAATTAAAAATTTATTTACACGTGACTATTATAAACAGAAAAAAAAACATTTGGAATTAGAATTAAATAATTATGTACAAAAAGCAGGAACTTATTGAAAATTACGTCATAAAAACCGTAATTACACGTGAATTTTAAGAGAGAAAGGAATTTGTAAAATAATAAATTTATTAACATGCGTTAGAAGTCTTAAATAGGAGAAATTACGTCATATTTACGTCACATTACAGTTATTACATAAAATGAACACAAAATAATATTGCAAAACGGTTTAAATTTACAAATTGCACTAGACATTTATTTGATATTTTGAGGAGATACTTTTCAACTATTTTTGTTAGGAAAGCGCAAATAATATTTAATTTCTAACACAAGAATTTTCACGTGAATATTAAAAAGAGAAAGAATAGTTTGGTCAAAATTACGTCAGATTAAAAACGATTAATTTAAAATGTCTCATTTAAAAGAACTTTCTTTTCGCTTTGTTAAAAAATACCGGGAGACAAAGATTCTGTTTACTTAATTCCTTTTATATTAGCTTATTTTGAAATGTTGTTACACGTGTCTACGTCATCAAGTTATTTTTATTTCGACGTTTTATTTGTATTTTTATTAATGTTATACTAATTTATTTGTTCTTTCGTTATTTAAAATAAAAATTATGTCAATTTGTATAATTTGGCGAGTGGTTTGGCGATTTATATAATTTGGCGAAATTAGTCGACGGGATATTCAAGTAGTACCGCAGCGGATTTGGCGTTAAAATTTCCCCAATCAAAGAGAAATGAATAGAAAACCGTTTATAGGGAGATCGCCACTGTTTTTTTTAATTCCTACTATTAGTTCACACTCTCCTTATATTTGTTTATTTATATATTTATTTATTTATTTATTTATCTTGTTCAAATTTCCAATCGTTAATAAAATACACATTATTCATCCTATCAAGTTGAAATAATATTTTTTGAACTTGTACTGGATGACAATGGATGTTAATATAGTTTTTTCAAATATTAATTAATTAATTAAATTTTAATTAATTAATTTTAGTTTTGCATGGGAAACAAAATGGCGGCTATTGGTTATCGAAGGTCAATGAAAATATTTTCAATAAGGCGTTACCATAGGGGGGGATCCTGTTCTGTCGCCAAACACCGCCAAGTTTGTCGCCAACTTGGTGATATATTACCAACTTTGGCGTCCAAAATAAGTCGCCAAAAGGGACGCTAACTTGGCGATATATCTAATATTTCGCCAAATTCCCATAGAATTCCATTGTAAACCTACTTGTTTATAGAAAATCAACAAATTGAGATATTTTAATGCAACAAAATCTAATATTAGCTTAAGGGATTATATTAAATTTTTCTTTGGTGACCTACGTAGGAATTGACTTTAAAAAGAAAATTTTTATATTACTTGTTTAAATTATAATTCAATCTTCCAAAATCTTTTTAAAGCCGATCAAATTAGCGTGCTTTTAGAGACTGCAGTGTCTGAACGGGGGGTTGGCGAGCGTAGCTCGTAGGGGGCCGATCCCCCTAGTAATTTAAATAAAGGTTACTTAATTTACTTTTACTATTAATGTATTAATAATTTTTTATAATAAATTTATAAAAATGGAATTTTTTTCTTTATCTCTACGGAGCAAAAAATCTGTAATTGATGTGAGTGTGAAATCCCGCGACCAATTAACAAAATTCTCGATTTTCCACCGAGATTGACGGGCGAAAATCGCGAATTTTTCGCCGCGACTGACGAACGAAAATCGCGATGTTTTGCCGCGACTTGCAGACGAAAATCGCAATGTTTTGCCGCGACTTGCAGACGAAAATCGCGATGTTTTGCCGCGACTTGCAGACGAAAATCGCGATGTTTTGCCGCGACTTGCAGACGAAAATCGCGATTGTTTGCCGCGACTTGCAGACGAAAATCGCGATGTTTTGCCGCGACTTGCAGACGAAAATCGCGATGTTTTGCCGCGACTTGCAGACGAAAATCGCGATGTTTTGCCGCGACTTGCAGACGAAAATCGCGATGTTTTGCCGCGACTTGCAGACGAAAATCGCGATGTTTTGCCGCGACTTGCAGACGAAAATCGCGATGTTTTGCCGCGACTTGCAGACGGAAATCGCGATGTTTTGCCGCGACTTGCAGACGGAAATCGATGTTTTGCCGCGACTGACGAACGAAAATCGCGATTTTTTTTGCCGATAACTCACTGACGGAAATCGCCATTTTTTGCCGCGACTTACCGACGAAAACAGCGAATTTTTGCCGCGACTGATTGACGAAAACAGCGAATTTTTGCCGCGACTGATTGACGAAAACAGCGATTTTTTGCCGCGACTGATTGACGAAAACAGCGATTTTTTGCCGCGACTCATTGACGAAAACAGCAATTTTTTACCGCGAATGACTAACGGAATTCGAGATTTTTTTTGCAGCGCAGCGAGTGATTGACAAAATTCGCGATTTTTATCATTGGCCGATTACCGGATTTCGGGATATTTTCCCCCCAACTGATTAACGCAATTCGCGATATTTTGCAGCGGCTGCGATTTTTATTTTAAATTTGCGATTTTTATCAACGACCTATTGATGAATTTCACGATTATTTGCAGCGACTGATTGACAAAAATTGCAACTTTTTTCAACGATCGGTTGGCGAAATTTGCGATTTTCTGCCGCGAACGATTGTAGAAATTGGCAGTTTTATCGATTAATAGACGATTTTCACGATATACTTCAACGACCGATTGACGAAATTCGTGATTTTTTGCCGCGATCAGTCGAAGAAATACGCGATTTTTTTGCCTCAAATTTCCGTATTTTCTACCTTATTACCGCACTTCCGTATTTTATCCTACATTTCCGGAGAAACTCCGGAATTTCCGGAGATATTGGCATCTATGCGACAATTAGAAATTTAACTGCTATGATTAAACTCAGATTAATGAAATATTTAAATTTTTGATAACTAATCTCATTATGTATTTCTTTCAGTTTTTAATATTTTCTTTTTACTTCTTATAATTTATAATGGCGTGAAGAATACGAATGTTTTAAAAGAGATCCATTTCTGAAATAATGGATATATATATTATTTAATGCATTTGATAATTTGTTTCAATGGAATATTTACTATATGGGATTAATATTTACAACAAATATTTTCTAGTAAAAACATTCATATTTTTCATGCCTTATAAATTATAAAAAGTAAGCAGAAAATAAATAAGATTAATTATAAAAGAAATACATAATCCGATTACTTTTATCAATAATTAAAATATTTCATCACTCAACGAGTTTGTTTACTGACAGAATTGAAAACTTCTGATTGTCGTTTCCTTACTGTTATACTGTCGCGAATTAAACGAGAAGTTCAACAGTTAGTTTTCATAAAAAATCCCTTACTGCAAGTGTATGAAGTGTTTGTTTTATAAGGGTACATAACTGGTTTTATTATAAGAAGGAAGCATTTAGAAAAAAAAAAATGTACATTATATTTTAAGTAAATACTAACTTAGGTTTTTTTTCAAAAAAAAATTGCTTTTTTGAATTTTTGTGCACAACTATTATCAAAATTTCAAAAAAGAATTTTGCTCTGAAGAAAATTGACCTTTTTTCAGTAATACATATAACTTTGAAAAAAAAAGTTAAATTGAATAAATGAAATTTTTTTTGTTACTTAATGTTTAATTATTAATAAATTAAAGTTTCAACTATTACTTTATACCGAAAATACATATACAGTTTAAATAAGTTAAAATGTATTCTGTACCCTGTTCATGATCCCACGAAATATTGTTTGTGATGTGTTATTGTTTCTTATCTTTTTTTTAATGTCCTTTATTTTGCTGATAAGTCTAAATTATGCTCAATTAATTTAGATTTATTAAATCCATTAAAATCTCAAACTAAATAATTTTGGATAATTTGATTTCATAAAAATTATTCTCTTCGTAAAGTTTTTTTTTTTTTTTTCTCAGAATCACTTGTATCTTACATTATATCAAACTTGAACTTGATGCTCCATAATTTTAATTTAAATCAAGTAACATTATTTAATTTTTCTCTTAAATTTTTCTTTTTCAAAATCCCTCATATCTATTATTATATACATTGAAAATGTCAAATATTTAAATTGATTTAATAAAAATTAATTTACTTTAAATTTCACAGAAATGAAAAGCATTAAATACATTTACCGTATTTTCGGGTGTATAGCCCGCGGGTTATACAAGAAAAAAACATTTGGAACAGCCGCTGCGGCTTATACACGGTGCGGACTATACAAAGATTTAAAAAAAAGAAAGAAACGGAAAATCGTGATTTTTCTGTAATTTTTAAACCCGAAAAAATTTCAAAAATCGTCGAAATTTGTAAATTTTTTTCGCTATGCCGCGAAATTTAAAGAATTTTCCCGTGTTTGTAATGTTTTTTTACTGTTTAAATGCTATTATTATTTATTTCTGTCTTTGGAAATAGAGATATTATTGGTTTGTTTATGACGGACTCGGAAACTTCCGATTTTGAAGGATTTTCCGATTCCAGTGATTAAAATAAATATTTTTGAGCGAATTACTGTGTGCCTTTTTATACAGTAGTTTTATATTACTTATAGTAATTATTGTTTAAAATAATAATAACATATTTTCTAGAAGGTAAAATGCCATTAATGGCTCCAGTTGTATATTACATCCAGTTCTCTCAAAGTTACTGTTGTGATAATTTACCTATTATCTGCTGCTGCAATTCAAAAAATTAAACTGAGATAAATGGTATTTAATGTTTGCCAGAAATGTATGCAATTAGCACAATAATTACATTTACTTTTTGACATGAAAAAAAAATATTGTGGAAAAATTTGTGTATTGTGTTGCTTATGATAGCTAATTATCTACGAAATGGGCCCGGAGAGGCGGAGATGCCCTCTGTGGGGGTCTTTCTAACGGAACCTAACCCGTATTTATGCACAAAAATCCAAGTTTAGAAGAAAACTCCGAACAATTAGGCCGATGGGCGCGATTGGGTTCGAACCCAGGACCTCCCGTCTACCAGCTTTTGAGAGCAGCCACTGGTGGGGCGTAGAAAAACGAGAATATTTCTTGAATTACCTCTGACAATAATTTTGTTATTTTTAAAGGAAAAAAAAAAGTGACTTTTTTTCCAGATTAAAAATAATGATAATAATAAATAAGTTAAAATCTGGCTTTATTATTATGGAATTATTAAAAAAAAAAGATTTTAGTACCGTAATTTACGGAAGAAATGCCGTGGCGTTTACGTGTTTTAAATTGAAATTTCAAGCGATGCGGCGTTTCTAGTGATGCGGCATTTACGCGCAATTAAATTTTTTTTTTCACTCCCAAAAATTCAGATACCAAAGATGAGAAATTTCATATTAATGAGATTTTAAAATAATGTGGGTGATCCGAAATTTTTAGGCCCAGGCGATCGAAATATATTGGCCCTGCCTGAGCTAAACTTGAACCACTTATGCTAAAAATTTGACCCACCCAACCAAGAAAAATCAATTAAATCAAGTCCGGGATCCTATAAATAAAATTATTTAAGATATATATTTTACATACTCATGCGAACATTTTGCAGCTTAAACTAGTATGTCCGCAATCTATGAAATATGGAATGGCAACATTATTGATTACTTAGAGAAATTCATTTAAATGATAACTCATTAGAAATATAATGTAGTTTAAAATGGAAGAAAAATATTTAAGAAAAAATAATTTTGAAGTTCTAGAAAGATTTTTTAAAATATATTTCTCTATAATTTAAAAAAATGAAATAAATTTCAAAAGATTTCTTCGAACAAAGGAAAAATTTCACTGTTATTTTCGCAAAAACCTGCCGGTTTAACATGGTCCCGAAAAAAAAAAAAAAAAAAGTAGTTCTCCAGTCCTGGCCCGGAGCGGCCGCAGATAAAAATTAAGCTCGATCGCGGCTGCAGATAAAAATTAAGCTCGATCGCGGCCCGTCCCGAGTCTAATAAAAAGAGATTAACCAGGTCCATGCAGATCTCTAATGTGTACGTTTTAAGTGAAAATCCTATAAAAATGATTTAAAACAATATTCATAGGATACATAAAACAAATTAGTGGATATAATTTTTTTTAAATGCTTAATATTCCATATTTTCTAAGAAAATAATCTATTTGTAAAAAATGTATTTTTCTAGAAAAAATACATTTCCCCCCCTCTATCCATAACAAAACAATAGCAGGTAAAATCAGATTACAAGATCAAATGTTGGACTCTACTCTGAACCTGAACTGCAAGGTCCGGATTGTATCCTATCCGAATCCGAAAATTCTACTTAAAGTCAACTCGAGACCCGACAAGAACAAATTTTGTCAACCGAAATATTAAAACCAGAAACTAAAATGAAGGAAAATTAATCCATATTTTAATGCATTTACGGAAAAGTAGTCTATAATTATGTTTTTCTTGTATCAAATTATTCCGGCTTTTACCATTTTAACAAATATTCAGCATCATCTTTTGGAGAGAAAAAAAAAGTTAACTCGAACGAATCAAATTCTAACCTGACCCACGTCAAAAGAAAGAAAAAAAAATCCCGCCAACCTGACCTGAACTTTAGTCGGGTTTGGGTACTATCCGATTACCCGACCCAATGCAGGATTCAATTCTGTACCAAGTGATTGAAATAAATATAAAATATAACTTAAATGTTCATGCAAGAAGTATTTTTAAAACATCTACAATAATGCCAAATATTCTCAAAAACGACCATAAAATAAATCAGATTAAATTGCATTGTTAAATCATCTTGTATTTAAGAAACAGCACGGTGATGGTAAGTTTTTTTTTTTTTTTTTTTTTTCTTGGTAATCACATCGTGTATAAATGCTTTTAAAGCAAAATCTTTTAATTGAAATCTATATTTATTTCTTCGAGATTCTGACAGCTAAAAAGTTCCAAACAGAGCGATAGAAGAAGGGGGAAAAAAAAAAGAAAATAGCTTTAGGATCGCACGTGATATTTTTTCGTAGTGGTTAGCATGAATCATATAATGTTTATAATCCTTATCGCTCCACGTGCAAAGAAATAATAAAAGTAGGTCATGAAATTTCTTGCAAATTGATTGGAATTAAATAAAACCGATTCAAATTAAATAAAAAGTTTTGTTTTGTTTCTGATAACTTTATTATAAAACACGCATACACACATAAATAACGGCTGCATTCACTATAAGTCATTTTTAATTTTAAATGTATAAAACTATTGCCGCATTTATTAATACTTAACGAAGTCGAACAGCGTTTTTCAGTTTTTGAGGGAAAAAACATTTAGAAAATGCTGAAAGTTGATTTTTTAACTGAATTTCCAGATGAGACAGCTCGGGAAAGGTCATCATCAAATAGCAATCACTTATAACTTAAGATATAATACATTTATCGAAAATGGAAAAACGCATTCGATTTCAAATCACTGATAGATATGCCAGCAGATTCCATGCTTTTCCGTTTAAAATTCTCGATGAATTATTATGCGAGGTTTCTTTTTAATACCCCCCCCCCCCCCCCCCTCTTAAAAAAATCCAAAACATCTGCATTCCTGATCTACAGATTCTTTTAGAAATGATTAAAATGAGAATTTTTATACCTTATTCAATTGACGAAAAGGGATGTGATAACGTTATTTTATTTGTACATAGCGCTAAATATTAAAAATAATACGTTTATTATCTATAGCAATCACTTATAACTTAAGATATAATACATTTATCGAAAATGGAAAAACGCATTCGATTTCAAATCACTGATAGATATGCCAGCAGATTCCATGCTTTTCCGTTTAAAATTCTCGATGAATTATTATGCGAGGTTTCTTTTTAATACCCCCCCCCCCCCCCTCTTAAAAAAATCCAAAACATCTGCATTCCTGATCTACAGATTCTTTTAGAAATGATTAAAATGAGAATTTTTATACCTTATTCAATTGACGAAAAGGGATGTGATAACGTTATTTTATTTGTACATAGCGCTAAATATTAAAAATAATACGTTTATTATCTATTTGTAAATAATTTTAATATATGGCACTGAAAATAAATGTCATTTTAGCACGTCGTCATTTTAATGTCGTTCGAGCACGCTATTTAAGATAGAATTAAACTTGAGATTGCTAACGCCCAATCGTTCTCATGACGCTCTTTAGTGTATAGAAAAGTTTACTCAATTTTAATGGGATTTTTCCTTTTAAATATTATTTATAATGAATTATTAATTTTGAATATCGTACTTATATTATTTATATCAAATTAATAATTTCATATTTTCAGAGTTCCCACTCAACTTGTGTAGTAAAAAAGGGACCAAAAGGGAGCACGTATTTGGTAAAAAAAGAGATCAAAAGGAAACTATTTTCACAAATCGTAAAATAAAATAAGCAAGGAAACCCTCCTTTCCTCCAATTGTCACTAATTAATAAATGTTCAAAGTATAATTTGTTATAAAGAAAACGCTTGCTCCGATTCAAATTCTGAAATTCATTATCTTAAAGCCATTGTTATTAGTAGAGGTTACAAAACCTTCTAAGACAGATTGAATTTCATTAATTTTTCCACGACTATTTAAAGAAATTTGCGTGTTTTTCGGGATCCTTTGATGAAATTTATATGTTTTTCACTATCTCTTGACAAAATTAAAGTTTTTAAAATCTTTTGACGAAATTAGTTTGTTTTTTTTTTCGATTTTTTGATGAAATTCGTCTTTTTTTCGCGATATTTTGATGAAATTCGCGTTCTTCTCGCAATCTTTTGACAAAATTCACGTTTTTTCGCGATCCTTTGACGAAATTCGTGTGTTTTTCGATTTTTTGGCGAAATTTGCGTTTTATTGAGAGACCTTTTGCCGAAATTCGCATGTTTTTTGCCACCTTTTGACGAAAATTGCGTTTTCCGCGATTCTTTGACAAAACTTGCGTTTTATTGAGAGATTTTTTGATGAAATTCGCGTTTTTTTCCAAAAACGCTATCTTTTTACAAAATTCTCGTTTTTTTCGCGATCCTTTGCCGAAATTTGCGTGTTTTTCGCGATCCTTTGTTGTAATTTACGACCTTTTGACGAAAAACGCGTTTTTGGCTATTCTTTGACAAAACTTGCGGTTTTTTTCGCAATCTTTTGAGGAAATTAGTCTTTTTTGCGATCTTATGACCGCATTTTTTTTCCTATCTTTTGACCGCGTTTTTTTCGATCTTTTAACGAAATTCACGATCTTTTGAAGAAATTTGCGCATTTTCGCAATCCTTTGACAAAATTGGCGATTCTTTTCGTGACCGATTAACGAAATATAATGGTATTTTTTGGAATATATTTGCGAAAAGCGCGATTTTTCCACGATGCTCTGCTAAATGCCAAGCATTGGAAAATTTTAAATAAAAGTCGGTTAAAAGTGTCAAAAAACGGACTTTATGGGCCTAACAATGAAAAAACGGACCAATACGGACTTAAAGCAAAAAAAGGATCTAGTGGGAGCCCTGTAATTTCGGTGCTTGTGGTTTTTAAAATTTCAGTTTAATTAATTTTTTGTTGCAAAATCATTGGCGATATACCAAGGTAATAATGTACGCCATATGCCGGAATTTAAGCTGCAAATTTCACGCAATTTTAGTGTAGTTTTTCGTATTTATATTATTTAAATTATACTAATAATTTCGAATTTTGCATTTAAATTATTTATTTCTAATTAATAATTTCATTTTTATGATTTCTTAATTCTTATTAATGTGTTTCTGTTTAGCACGCCATTCGAGATTACCGCGGAAATTTCACATGCGGTGTAAACCCTGGTCGAAATATACATTCGTAGATGGTGTATAGCCCGCAGGCTATACAACGTTGCAGCTCCGCGGCTTATACACGAACTTTTTTATGGTACTGCTCGATTTAGGGGTGCGGGCTATACACCCGAAAATACGGTAATAAGATTTTCCAATTCAAAGAACTTGTATAACAAAAATTTAATGAATTAAGATTGCCCATTTAAAACCATCTGTTGTTGAACGGTATTATTTGAAATTTTATACAGCAACAGATTAATAGATAAGTGAAAATAAAAAAAGCGCTTAAAATAATTAAAAAATAAATGATTTAACAACTTTGAATAAATTACATTTCAAATACTATACACAGAATAAATTCAATTCAATCGAAATTATTAAAGATTTTTTAAATACATCTATATCGTTATATTTTAAAATTGTGGAGCATCAAATAAATAATTTAAACAAATGATAAACGAATGTCTTTATGCATTTGTTAAAGAAAAATACGTTTAAAGAAGTAGCACTAATTAATACGAACTAAAAATGTGCTACATATTATGCAAGCGTGCATAATAAAAAAGATAAATGAAAACTGTTGAAAGATATTTTTTAAATTTCACTCAACTTTAAATCTCTATGATAAAAATATCTACGGTTATTTAATTCTAAAATGAGAATTAATCTTATGGAAATACAAATGTATGCAAAAATAACAAACTTAAGTACGATTAAATAGGATTTAATAAAAAAAATAACGAGCATAGTATACATGACTTACCAGCTTTCCCACGTGCAACGAACGTATCCGATTACCGCAACGCGAGCTTTCGCATTTTCCCCCTTGAAATGAGGAGAGACTGGATTGATAATCAAAATTGTGTCGGGGAGAATATGCGACCGCAGATTCTCCACTGGCGGAGACGATCGTAGCGCTCCTAGTTAGCGTGCTGCAAACTACAAATGTCCAGTTTTCAAAGTCAAGAACAGCGCGCCCGTCGTCCCATAGAGATGTCGTCACTTTTCCTGGAACCGCTTTGCTGTACACATCCTATTTTACCTGCAAAAGTATAATTTTTGGCTTTGTGTTCATAAAACCTGCCGTAACTTTGTAAGGAATTATCATATTGACTTGCTGATGATTTCACCTGATTCGGAATTAGAAAATACATAATAAATAATATCCCCTTTCACCTACTTAAAATTCTTTTGAGTTACCCCCTTCCCTGAGCTAAAAATGACCCTTTTTGCCTAAAGAACATGGTAAAACAACTTTATTCCTTTAGTACTCATCGGATTTTCATTTTTAGCATCAAAACGAAGTTCTTCCCAAATTTTGGTGAATGCACATCTGGTGTCTAAAAAAAATTCTATTTTACCTGTAAACACAAAATTCAGAGAATTAACAACATTTCAATGAAATTACTGCATATTTGCAGCTATGCTTGTCGTGAACTTGTCATGACAAGATTCCGAGTTTGCAGATGTTCTGACATGACAAGATTGCAAGTTTACAATGCGTTTGCAAATAGTGTGACATCGCAATATTACTAGTTTGCTATGAGTTTGCAGTAAGCTTGATGCAAGAAGACTGCAACTTGCACAACAAGTTAGCTGCAAGTTCAAAGTATGGTGACTTCAGAGTTTGCATAATCTTGTTGCAGTCTTGTTATGAACTTTCAGACTTGTCATGCTGAGCTTGCTGCAACTTTGAAAGTCTGCAAAGTAAGATTGCTGAAAATTTTCTGCAAATTAAAATTGCTATCTGGGAATGTTTATCTTAAAAATTACACATCATGTCATGGCAATTATTTTTAAGTAATTATTAATTAGTTAAATTAAGACTGTATAATATGATTGTAAAGCACAAGCTGTTTAGTAATACTTACACGTCTTATACCAATAAATGGAGGGTACAGATGATCATCAGGACTAGGGTGTACCATCAATGCAATATCTACATCCTTGAATGCACCAGCTTTAATAAGCAGAACTTTGCCCCCACCACCTTCTTCAGCTGGAGTTCCTAAAACAACCACCTAGAAAAATCCCAAAATAATTAGAAATGTCATTCGTTTCTTAGATCTTTATTTTAGGGGAGAAAAGAAGAAAAAGAACTCCCTAATGAATCAATTTACAGTATGGAACTGTTTATCCATAAACCAATTTTCCATAATTATATTTCCAATCAAATGACTTCAGAATCTTTCTAGAAAAAAAGTATCATACAGTGACAATTTGACATGAGCATTGCTTGATGCATTACCACATGCATGGCCAACATCAAGGATTTGAAATGGAAGTATTTAGATATAGGTATTTTGATTTTTTATTCAGAATTATTATTTCAAAAGGGTTTTTCACAAACTAACCTCATTTAAACTATGATTAATATTTGAAATTGATAGCTTCGGATTAATCTAATAATTAATTTGAAATCAGAAGCAATGGCACACACACACACATATTGATTGATACACCATGATTCGCTACAGCATGTGCAAACTTTGAGGGGTTGTACAACTCACTAACAAACATTTTTTTTTTGTATAGGAAAGCTGTGTCACAATCCACTTATTCTGTCATAAATACAGCATGTCTCACTGCAAGTTGAACCTGACTTTTCACTCACAACTTTAATGTTAATGAAGATATTTTACTGACACAGTCAACATACTTAATACTTGTGTTAAATGTGATAGATATCACGGGAAGTCCACAGTTCATTATGGTAGTGATCCATATGTATTGTGATCTACATTTCGAATTAAGAAGTGTCTATGTCAAAATTGTTTGGATACAGATCGTAGCCATTTCATAGAAAGCAAAGTATGTGTCTCTTGAAAATATTAGTAAAATATCTTCATTATCATTAAAGTTGTAAAGGAATTTAAAAAATCGAAAATGTTTAAAAAAAAATCTCTGAGATGCTCTCTGATCCTCTTTGGATTGGTTCATGCCTAATTTCATAAGATTTAGTTTACCACAAAACAATTGCTAAAACAATGTTTTCCCTTCACAATCAGATTATTTTTTATCATAAATAATCATTGCTTTTTTGGAAATTGGAAGAAATTAGAAAAAAAAGGCTAAAACCCCTTAAATTTCACATATAAGTTGAAAAATTTTCAACTAAGTGACCAGGGTGGGAATTAAACCCAGAACCTTTGGCTTAAATTGGCAATGCTCTTCATATTGAGCTACCTGGCACAACAGGAGGTCAACACAATTCATTCAGTTGGAAAATTTTCAACTTGTGTGACATTCTTACCAATCAGTAGGGTCAGGTGGGAGAAAGTGGTGGTAAAATCAAGCTTTTTTTAGAAAAGGCCCTAAAATCAAACTATTAAATTTATTTTAATGAAACTTTTGATGCATTTTCTATACATTAGATTCATATAGATTAAACATGAAGCATAAACCACTCAATTTTATTCGATTGTTTTCTGACAGTAATACATTTAAAAGAGCATGTTTTGATACCACCACTTTACCCCATGGTGGGGGAAAGTGGGGGTAGTTCCAAAATTAGTGTATATTTAAATAAAAATGTGTAAATATTGTTTTTTAAATAAAAATACACTGAAATAAATGTATCTTAATTATTTTTAAAGGTACAAATGCACAAAAAAAAAATTTCAGATATTATTTAATTAAAGAAATAATGTCCATGGCTATCAAAATTAGGTTCACTTAGTATGTAGCATATATTGCTGAACTCTATATAATCTTCACCACCAAATAGCAAGAAAAGTCAAATAGTTCCCCAATGGTGACTTATTCAAATGCTTTATGTGATATAATGTATTAATTTTTATCACTTGAGTGATTATTTTAGCTGATCGACTTTTTGACGGTATGCAATGAGCATAAACAAGATAGTTTGTAAACATTAAATTTGTTTCCAGTTTCTAAAACTAAAATAAGAATAGTTGCCATAATCTCAATATATGTCTCTAAAAAAGAATTAACAAAATATCTTAATTTAAAAGAGAAAATATGTTTTTTTCAATATACCCCCACTTTACCCCATGGGCCCACTTTCCCCCACCTGACCCTATGTAAAAAATAACTTTTAATTTAATTGTATTATCATATTAAGATTAAAATTTATAAATAAAGCCTATTTTTTTTAGATTAATACTTTTATTACATCTACAGTCTAAAATTGAATCATCATACAACATTGAGCTAAGCCTAACTATACCACCACTTTCCCCCACCTCAGAAAAAAAATCATAAAAAATTGAAATAAAATAATTCTTACCTTGATGCATGAATCTGTTTTTAAGAAGTTCTTCTACTGAAATGTATCAAAATATACTAATTTTTTCAAGTGAGAAAGGATCAAGAACAAAGTTTATCAATGCCATGTGTTAAGAAGAAACTGCACATATATGTAAACAAGAAGATAAACAACAGTAAACTTGTTGCCAGATTTATAAATCTTAATAGAAATATTTGTCACAAACTCCAATTATGTATTAATTGAAAAAAAAGTAAAAATATGTACATTTATTGTGAAAAAAGTGCATTTTTTTAGATTACCACCACTTTCTCCCACCTGACCCTATTATATTAGCAATTGTGTTAACCCTTAACTGGAAACGTACATCTGTGAGATGTTTGCATCTACATATCTGCCCTTAATATTTTCTCTCTCCGACATTCCAAACTTGTTTTTATGCTGTTATATTAAAAAATTTGTCCTGTTAATGCATTACTATTAAAGATTAAATGTTTAAGATCACTATTTGGTAAATTATTAAGTGTTCTGTTTGTGCACAGGATTTTCATGTTTCCAGTTAAGGATTAAATATTGTGTGCACAATATTATGTTAAAATAACAAAGCCTCAAATTTTGATCTAAATTTTTGGTGAAAGAAAAATTATTATTAAGACAATAATTGTTTATTATTATTATTATCTTATACAATTAAATAAGCACTTCTTGTATACAGTGGACTCTCGATTTTACGAACTATTTGTTTTTACGAACTGAAGTACTGATCCTGACCAACATCCCATTGAACTAATGTTACCCCCATTTACGAACTTTCGATTTTACGAACACATTACATGAGTCCCACCGGGTTCGTAAAATCGAGCGTCTACTGTATTTATTTATTCTCAAAAGCAGCTCAAATGAATTTCATGAAAATGGCAGATTAGTTTCTTTTTTTTTTTTTTTTTTAATCTAGAAATCGATCTGTCAGTGTGCCATCTCTAGGAAAAACTGTTTTCATTCAATACTGCCTCATTACACAGTAAAAAAATATGCAGAAAACTAAAAAAATGTACAAGATTTCAAAAAATTTAAATGAAACAAACAGGGTTTGTTGATATATATCAATGGATATATATCTTGATATATATCCAATATTTATTTTTTAAATATCAAGATTTTTGATTTTTCAAATTCTTGATATTTGTTTTCAAAATATTACCGTGCAAGATAATTGATTTTTTTTTTTTTTCGTCAGTCAAAACAAGTGTAAATGAAATTTTCAACTGTTATTGACAATGTCATTCTGTAGATAAACAACTTTTGTCTCCGACAGTGATTTTTTTAAGCAAAGAAGAAAAATATCTTTTCCAAGCTTCATGTTTGAAACTTTTATTTTTAAATGTATGACTAATAATTATGTCAGACAATTAATTCAGAACAGCCATTTGAAGATAAACTGTAATTTAGATAATCATTTATATACAGCTTCTTTAGAAAAGAATCTTTTCCGATTTTGGTTTAGTTGAGTCTAAACTGCGCAACAGGTAGGAAATAAAAAAATAAGACAAGCTTACATCTATGTCAAAATTCTTCAATTTAAAAAATCTTTTTTGTGTTTAATATTTTGCTTTATAAAATGTAAAACTTCCTTGAAACTTGATACAAACCGTATAGTTTATATAAGTGTATAAAACAAACTGTATCTGTTTACAATTAGTTGATCTTCAATTTTGTTCATAGTGAAAAGTAAAAGAGGGAAAAGAGAAATGCAATTTTAGAACATTGTTTGATTAAGTTTTCATGTTAAGTGCAATATGTTTTAGCTTCTAATTTATATTATGCTTGAAAATATCTATTATCAGCAGTAAGTTGACTATTTTGAAAATATCCGATATACAGTGAAACCTCTTTGAATGGCCACCTCTAAACAATGACAACCTCTGAATACTGGCCACATCAAACACGTTCCATAGCATTAACATTAGTACAAACCTCTAAATAAGGAATTCTGAAAAACGGCCACTCAAAAGTCACGGGAAAATTTTTTTACAGCTCCTGGTACAATTTCATATTTATTTGCAAACTGAAATGTGAAGCAGATCAAACAAAATTTACATGATATGGGAACAAACAAAAAATGAAGACATCTATATTATAAAGGACAAACATATCTGTGTGTAATGCATACGTCATTCTGCAAATGGCATCACTTTGAAATTTGAAATAAAATTTCGGTTTTGCAATTTTCGCTACTGCAAATTTTTTTAAACTTTTAAACATCCCACATTTTAAATGTTTACACCGTCTTATACAGAAAAAAATGTTCTTTTAAATGCAATTTGTTTGAAAGCTGTATCTCAATTAATTTTTGAGATATTAATTTTTTTATAGTTTTTAACACCAATTTTCTAATTGTGGCAACTGAAGTACTTCATTTCTATTAAAAGTGGTTTAGTTATCTTTATTGATTATATTCTTACTGATGCCATTTTCTCATTATAATTAAAAATATCTTTTTTAAAAATTTGAACAGAAAATGACGTCACGCTTTAAAAAAGACAATTCCCTGATGATGCTGTTATATTTCACTATTGTTTCATTCCACTGATATTGAGTTTGAGACACTAGGCAAAATATTTCAGCGACTGAAAATGCCGTCATAGTTAAAAGAAAATGATAATTTTATTTCATAAAACGAGATATTTCCCCTTTAATACGCCTAAAAGTTATAAAATTCCGGAATTTTTACGCGCAGGTACAGAGATTATACTAAAACCTGAAATCACGAGTGAGAATTTTCCCATGGAAAGCTGTATTAGCTGACTTCAAGCTTGGAAATATATTTATTAATAACCTATTGTGTGGTAATTTTTTTGAATGGTTAATATGGATGTGAAACGTGGAAAATGATTTGATTCGGTTTAGATTTAAAGAGGGGGAGGGAATTCTATGATTATGTCAAGATGAAATCATTTTTGCTGATTTTTCATTCCGTAATACCAAGCGTTAATTGATAACTTAATCAAAATTACTTATATTGATTATATGTTACTGATTACGTATATGAATAAAGTTTATTTTTTCAATAATTTTAACAGTTGAAGTTTATGAAAAAAATATTTTGTTAATCTTAGGTTAAAATATGTCTTTGTAGAGTTAAACTAACAAGTGTAAGATGAATTTTTTATTGTAATTATTGCTGTCGATGTATTATAAATTTGATGCAACAGTTCCTTTGTAAAAATTTTCTTTCGTCGAAATTCAACGGGATTCACCTCGTTAACAATAAAGGGGAAATTTTATATAATATTCTTAGAACAGCAGGCATAACTAACATAAAGGCCAGCTTGTTTGTATCTCTGGTCAAAAATTTGGCAGTTACTGCTACATTTGATTCCATACAGCAAGTGGTGGAAGATAGGAGAGAGGAAGAGGAAATAGATTACAGACTCATCCAAAATTTTAACATACATACCGAAGATTTGATGAACTTTCATGAAATCCAAAATTTCTCATTAAATCCTAATGATGATGAGTTGTATAGAAAATCAAGTCATATTTTTTTTCTTTAAAAAGAAACATTTGCCACAAAAAAAAAAAAAAAAAAAAAAAAGCTACTGCAAACCACTGATTTTCTTCTTATTATATTAAAACAATGAGGATTAATTAAAATGACTGTGTATTTCTATTTAAATTATGTAATTGATTTTTTTTTTTTTAAATGAAACCTCTAAATAACACCCACCTCTGAAGAGCGGTCTCTTTTCACCGGTCCCAGGGTAATCGTTATTCAGAGGTTACACTGTATATCGAAAATATCAGATATATATCAAAATATCGGATATTTTCGAAAATATCATGATATTTATGAGCCCTGAAGCAAACATATTATATTACATATAGCATGCAGTATGCAAAATGAAACAATTTATTATCTTATACACATTCTACACATGTGTAAAATGGTTCATTTTGCATAATTGGATCCTTAGATAAGATCAAACAAGACAACAATGTATAATTTTAAACTGAATGAGTTACATCAACAGTTATAAAAATAAAATGAATTTTTCACTAAACCTATGGCAATTTTCTTTGAATCCAATTGTGGAACTTTCTCAAAGAAAAGAATTAAAGGTGTATAAAGCATGAGAACATCCGAAAAAATATATATATTAGGCAATGAGTGAAAGGTATGTATTTTAATTGTATGCAGTACAGGCAAAGTTCTTTAATCCGCACAAGTTGGAACCAAAGGTTGTGCAGATTATGGAGTAATTATGGATTATATGTCATTTTCTTATTTCTGGACACTATTTTAATTCCAGATTCAGTATAACACGAAAAGAAAAATATAATAATTTAATATGCTATTTCAAAAAATGCATTTCTCAAATTCTTGTATTAAAAAATTGATTATATTCACTTTTATATTTAAAATTTTCAGATATTTCTTTTAAAAAATCATTTTTGGATCAAGAATTTGTAAATTTGTTTAATTGTTTACATTCATTAAGCAATGCGGATTATAGAAAATTGCAGATTATGGGTGTACAGATTATAGATCCTTGACTTATATGTATTTTGAATGTTTGTATTTTAAAAAAAAAGTTATGCTTTTTAAATGAAATGGGTTAAAGGTTTATATTTTAAGTGAAATTATTACAATATGAATGATGTCAATGGGAGTAATATTTGGCGATTTATCAACATTGCCAAGCTAACATAAAAGTATTCTATTTTCTGAGTATTAATGTAATAAGCATAGCTTTAGTTTGTTTGTTTCAGGTTTGTGTGTTTAATTTTGAAAAAATTGATTTGATGAATCATTATAATTCATTTTCCTTTTTTTTTTCAAACTTAATTACTTCTCAATATCACATAATTTAAAATTTTATACCGTTGAATAGGGAGGGTGTACTTTCAAATGTCAGATGTTTGAAAACTGTATTTCTATTACTGACTTTTTATGATTTTTAAACGAAATTGCTTGATTGCGGAATTATAAAACAATATGAATATTTTTTATGAATTATTTCAAATTTTAAGGGAAACCATGATTCCTAACCACCATCCTAGGATGGGTGTTTACACTAGTAGAACATAAAAATGAGCATGAAATAAACTTTAAGAATATTTCAATCTTTCACGGATGGGTGGGGGGAAATCAAGAAATATGACGATTAGATGTTTTTGAAAAAAAAAATTAATAAATCTTTATGGAAAAAAAAGTTTAATTTTCTCTTCTTTTAAACAAAAATAATAATTAATAACGTATATAAATATTATTTATATATGTTACGAATATATTATATCTAAACATAAAATAAAGTGCTAAATATAATTTTTACTTTTATTTAGTTATTTTTGTTTAAAAGAATAGGAAATAAAACATTTTTTTCTCTTAAATACTGAATCTTTTCTGAACTGAATTTTATTATTTTTTCATTTCATCATATATTATATTTCAGTTTACACATATATACTACTACTAATTCAACATAAAACAAATACTTCATGCTTTTGTAAAAATTTTAATGAAATAACAAAAAGAAAAGGAATAAACATATTGACCTTTCCAGGAACACCATTCTTTTCAATAGCTGCCTTAATAGCGATTCCTGCTCCTAGTCCTGATTCTGCTATTAAGTTGTGACCACAAGCATGCCCAACTCCTGGAAGAGCATCGTATTCACAAATAACAGCAACTGTAGGTCCAGGTTCTAGAATAATAATAATGAACTATTAGAAGAAAATATCTAAAATTAAATCAATCCATTGGTGTTCACTTACTTAACACCTCCATGATAATCATTCTCAGGGGTCGATCTACGCAAAATTTGGGACCTATTCAAGGCCCCTTCACAAAAATCTATTTAATAAAACAGGCCACAAAAATAAATTTAACAAAATGAGCCCCTTTACAAAAATGAATTTAATAAAATGGGCCCCTTCACAAAATTCCTTTTAATAAAACAGGATCCTTCACAAAATTCCTTTTAATAAAACAGGACCCTTCACAAAATTCCTTTCTATAAAAACTTACTACTACTATTTATTATTTTTATTTTTTTAAGTTTTAAAATGCGTGATTTGTAAATAAAACCATTTCACCAGAAACAAAAACTTTAGCAAAAGGGTTGGGCACACCATGGCTGAGTGGTCAAGGCTCACACCGCTAATCGCTTGAGAGCGTAGGTGTGTGCAGGTTCGAATCCTGCTGGCTCCATTGCACACTCTTTGTGGAGCTCCCGGCTGTATTTATCTGTGTTGTAAATTTTCTTGTATGTGCTATCTCATCCCTGTATATGTTAGAGATGCAACGAATATTCGGCCGAAGCCGAATATTCAGCTTGTCTGCCGAATATTCGGCTTCGGCCGAATATCAAGTCCATTATTCGGCCTTGGCCGAATAATACACTGTAATAAATGTTTTTATATTTACACAGTATAACTTTTTAATTTGACAATTTATATTCATCATATATAATGAAAATTTTATTAGAAATTAACTAACACTTTTTTTTCCATTAACTTTCATACTCCGAATGGCTTTTATCTACCCATTTTTATATGAGAGGCTAATTTAGGAATCATGTTAAAAAAAAAAAAAAATTATGCTGTATCAGTAAGTACAAAAAGTATCTGTAATAAGCTAACATAATCTGTTAAATTTAAAATTAATCTATTCAAAATTGTTTTAATACAGCTGTAACAAGCTAATTCAATATATATATATATTTTTTTATCATAATGGGAAGTTTAACATTTAGCCCTTGTTACGTAAAAAAATATTTCTTTCAATAATATTTTGAATTATACCTATAAAGAACATAAATATATGATTGATTAGATATAGATGTATTACATGTTATAAGACATTTAAGTCGTATATGTTGCAATAGTTAAGTTTTTTTTAGTAAAATACGCGTAAAAGTTAAATACAGTAGAAGATCTTTATAATGCAATTCTATATAACACAATTCTCCGTATAACGCACAACTTCTCAGATGTAAACAATGAATTTTGCTACTAAAAAGCACCTGCATTTTCACATTGTAAAATATTGCTACTCTCTAGATGACTAAATTTGATACATTAGTTCATACTTTATCTTCTAATTTAAGACCTTTTTACTGAAAAAAAAAAATGCTATTATTACGATAAACATTTTTGAAAATGTCTAATATAAGAAATGGTTGTGTCAGTTATATTTGGATCCTGTTTATAAAGTAAATTTAACAATGCCTGACCTATATTATGCAAAAATTTATAATTTGGATAACTCTTGGTAACAAGGAATGCAGTAGAAAGATATTCTAATGTATTTTGATATGTTTCAAACATATTTGGCCATGTTTACAAGGTGAATTTAATGATGTGATCCATATAACACAAAATTCTATATAACGCACAACTTTGCGTTTTTAGGTTTGCGTTATAAAGATCTTCTACTGTATAATTTAAGTGATTTTTTTAAGTCTGTTACTATTTCATATTAAATAATGAAAGAAATGTAAATACTAAATTCTTTTAATTAGTATACATTTACGTTTTAGATATTTTTTTTTTCAAGAGTAGCATTGTAATGCCTTAAAAAACAGTTAAAATGTTTTCAATAAACGTAGATTGTGATGCAGAAATAATAATAATCAGCATTCTCAGGTGCTAGTCTATTTCTTTTTTTTTTTTTTTTTTTTTTTTTTTTCGTAAATGTTACCTGCTTCTGAAAATAACCTCTCACTATATATGGTACTTCCTGATGCAGAAAGGTACTTTTTGGCTAATTGTGAAATGTTTGGAAAGTCTTCAGCATTTTTCGCCCACCACCCCAAAGGACACTGTTGTCTTTCTAGTGGTGGCTGGGAAAGAAAATTACTAATTTCTTTTACTCTTCACATTGAGGCGCACTTTCTATAGAGGCTTCACTGCTGACAGCAAAAAAAAAAAATAAATAAATAAATAAAGATAAAATAAAAATTTTGTTATTTGTGAGCTTTATAAAGTCTACAATGATTTCTTTCCACCATTTTAGAGGATATTCCTTTCACCCTTTCTATCAGTGGTTTTTCTTACGATGTTAAGATTTCTTATTTTTTATTTTATTTCATCTGAAAGCTGAAACTTATGTTTCCTAGTACTTTTAAAATTTTGTCATTTTTTTTAAATGTAACAACACACATAATATCTATTAAAATGTAACTAGACAGTACCTGATGAGGAACTTTTGCGAAGAATTTCTTTTTTTGACTGAATTATATTATTGAGGCAATTTTTAGGCCGAACATAGCCGAATATTTTTTCAGAGTAAAATAATGCTTTCAAAAATTAAAAATTTGTATATAAATAATTTTTTAAAAGAAAACAATACACTTTAATTGTGAAATATACAAGAATTGTGCATATAGTGCATACCATATTTTGTTTTTAGGCAAAAATAAGTTCATTATTCAGCGGCCGAATAGGCCGAATATTCGGCTTCAACTTGGCCGAATATTCGGTATTCGGTTATTCGGCCAAACCACTATTCGTTGCATCACTAGTATATATATTGATGATGACTTATAAGCGGGCGCTTGACGCCAAGCACACAGGTCAGATGTATGTTAATAAAATGAAAAAAAAAAAAAAGGCAAAAGGGTTTAAAGAAGTTTTTGTCAATAAATGCTTAGTTCGAATTTGAGTAACTCTATTTCAATTTTCATTATAAAATGTTATTTTTCACAAAAATCAGGGTTGGCAAAAAACCAGGTTTTTTTTTTTATTTAAACTGGGTTTTTTTTAAATATCATTTCCTAGTATTACATACAGATGCATATATGTTGATAGAATAAACATTATTGGATATTATATGAGTAATATAACTTCATTTAAAAATATTCAAATTAAATAGTCAATTATGCAGAAAATTGAAATCATTTCTAATTTAAACATTATTAGTAAAAGTTATGTCTTATGTTCAAAGTAAACTGCTCTACACAGTGACATATTGATACCTTAAAAATCACATGAAGAATCTCTTGATTAGTACTATTAATATAATAATCAATAAATATTTGATGCAGTCTCATGAATATAATATATTATTCTGTGGTTGGTTAATCTTTCTTTTTTATCCAAATACTTCTGGTTATTTTGTTTTCTGACTGATAACTCCAAGTGTCCAAGTCTATATTTTTGGTCATTAGGTTCAGCTAGTAGCAGAAAAGATTGATTGATTAAAATGATGTAACTAGCACTCAATTTTTTTCAAGCTGTGTTATTCACCTTCATATCTTAAGTTACTCTTAAATTCTTTAAGGTATGATCCATGTCAATTCAGGCAGCCAAAGAAAAAATCTTACCTTCATAGTCTCAGAAGTTTTTGAATTGAACATATGTTAAAATTCAATAAAAAATAAGATACTTGTATATTTTGGTTTTGCCCAAAAAAATTCCTGGCCCGAGATACAGGCCGCCAAAGATGGCATCCCGGGCACCATTTCCAATTCGCCATTTTCGATAAAAATTTTAAAGTGCTCTATCTCTAGAACGGTGCAAGATATTTTGTTGCGGTTTTTTTATTTTAAAGATAATATTTTTCTATTTAAAATGATATACCCAAATTTGAAAAATGTATTCAACTTTTCTTGTGGCAACCTTTTGAAAAAAATTTTTTTTTTTTTCTAATTTTTTTTTTTTCGAAAATGCCAATTCCAAAAATTTTGATTTTTTTGCTGTTGATCAATACCATTGGGAACTATCTTCACTGTAAAGGAGAACTTCCACTTTTGAGTTTAACAAATTTTAGAAACATTTAAAAAACTAGGGGGCTCGGCCCCCTACGAGCTACGCTCGCCAACCCCCGTCCAGACATCGCAGACTCTAAATGCACGCTAATTTGATCGGCTTTAAAAAGATTTCGAAAGATTGAATTATAATTTAAAAAACAGTGGCGATCTCCCTATAAACGAATTTCTATTCATTTCTCTTTGATTGGGGAATTTTAACGCCAAATCCGCTGCGGTACTACTTGATTATCCTGTCGACCAATTTCGCCAAATTATATAAATCGCCAAACCACTCGCCAAATTATACAAATTGATATAATTTTTATTTTAAATAACGAAAGAACAAATAAATTCATACAACATTAATAAAAACACAAATAAAACGTCGAAATAAAAATAACTTGATGACGTATACATGTGTAACAACATTTCAAAATAAGCTAATATAAAAGGAATTAAGTAAAGAGAGTCTTTGACTCCTGGTATTTTTTAACAAAACGAAAAGAAAGTTCTTTTAAATGAGACATTTTAAATTAATTCTCAAAATATCAAATAAATGTCTAGCGCAATTTCTAAATTTAAACTTTTTTGCAATATTATTTTGTGTTCATTTTATGTAATAACTATTATGTGACATAAATATGACGTAATTTCTCCTAAGACTTCTAACGCATGTTAATGAATTTATTATTTTACTATATCCTTTCTCTTTTAAAATTCACGTGTATACTTTTTATGACGTAATTTTTAATAAGTTCCTGCTTTTTATACGTAATTATTTAATCCTAATTTGAAAGTTTTTTTCCTGTTTATAATAGTCACGTGTAAATAAATTTTTAATTTGAAGCAAACATTATTGCTTGCGCTTTTTATACAGTTGGCAACAGTTTAAATTAGTACAATTTTCTGAAATCTGTAAAAAATATCTCTAGAAATGCTGAAAATTTGAATTTAAAATAGAAATAAAACCTGAAAAAAAGAGTCAAAATAAAAAAATTAATGCAATCTGCACTCCGGCAAATTCTAACGCATAAAATGATCTAAAAATGATTACACTGCCATGTATAGTTTTTGCTGCTATAAAACTTTTTTAGTGGAACGATTTTGTCCAACTTTAGCACTAAATAACTCTTAAAATAATTCTTCGATTTAAAAACTGTCTGCATCAGCGTGTTTATCAAACATTTCTGTATAAAACCACCGATTTTCATATTTTTGTATGCATTATTTTTGTTAATATTAACGAAGAAAGGCCTCCGGTCACAAAAAAATCAAAACCGGCGGCGGCGGCGGCGGCGGTGACAGCGGTAGCTACTTTTTTTTAGAATAGAGAGATTCAGAGAATTTTACAGGAACTGTATATATACAGTTCCAGTAAAAGTCACTGAATTTTTGCTTATTTGTATCATATTTGTAAGGATAAGCCTACTATATATCCTAAACAAGTTAGAAATTGCAATATCAAATGTGGTAAATGAGGTGCATGCATAGTATTAACTAGTTTTATAAATATTCAGATCTTGGGGCAATAAGTGTTACACTCTTGGGCAAAAAGGCATGAATACAAAATTTACTATAATTCCATATAATAAATTCAGTAATACGGAAGTAATATGAATCCATCTTAAAAGGACTTAATCGCCATGGCAACCTAGAATCATTGCCTATCATGGTATATCATTGAATCAATTATGTATTATAGGATTTTTATATAGAATGAAGAAAATTTTTATTAATGTCTTTTATGTTTTAATTTGATTTTCATAGCATTTGAAGTGATACATACTTTATTGCAGAGGTTTACAAAAAATTACTTCCTGTGTCATAGAAAGTGCATAGTGTTTACAGGGACACACAAAAGATTTCGGATACTTTACCTTATTGGAAATACTGTACATTAGCGATGATTGCTAGAGGTGCATTTTTAGTTGCAATATGAGTTTTCAAGTTTAATTAAATATATTTCCATATTACGTTGTGTGTATAAAGGCTGTAGATCATATACAGGGCTATACAAAAGAAATCGTAAGGGTATTGCTGGAAATGCATTTTTAGTTGTGTTTGAGTTTTTAAGTTTAACTAAATTTTTCCATGTTACGTCGTGTGCATAAATGCTGTACATCATATACAGGGCTACACAAAAGAAATCTTAAGGGTTTACTGAATATGAATGAAAGTAACTTAAAGGTGATTTTTAAATGAGTTATGCATTTTTACACTGAACTACATTTAGTATACTAAGATATGTTTGGAGAATATAGATAAAATGATATACAGGTCCACGCAAAGAATTAGATACATGGCCGTCTATGAATGATAATCTCTGGAAGTGTGATTTCACTGGTTTTAAGGACGTTTTAATCTTAATTAAATATTAGCTAAATAGTGGCATCTATATAAAGATAGTAGGTAAAATACAGGGTTGTATGAAAGTATTCAAGTATGCTTCCGTCTATTGACATAAGTCAAATTCCGGCCTATTTATGTGTTTTTAACAATTTCCATCATAGTTGAAAGTCTTTATAGATTCGATTTGTCTGCCCATCTGTCTGAACTCTAACTTGTATTAATATAATTTGTATTGCTGTGTAATTGATATATGTTATTGAGATTGTTTTACTATGTTCGGTATTGAAAATAAAGTATGTATCACTTCAAATGCTATGGAAATCAAATTAAAACATAAAATACATTAATAAAAGTTTTCTTCATTCTATTTAAAAATCCTATAATACATAATTGATTCAATGATATATCATGATAGGTAATGATTCTAGGTTGCCATGGCGATTAAGTCCTTTTAAGATGAATTCATATTACTTCCGTATTACTGAATTTAATATGTAGAATCATAATAAATTTTGTATTCATGCCCTTTTTGCCCAAGAGTGTAACTTACTGCACCAAGACCTGAATATTTATAAAACTAGTTATAGTACGCACGCACCTCATTTTCCACATTTGATATTGCAATTTCTAACTTGTTTAGGATATATAGTAGGCTTATCCTTACAAATATGACACAAATAAGCAAAAATTCAGTGACTTTTACTGGAACTGTATATATACAGTTCCTGTAAACTTATCTGAATTTTTAAAATGTTTCTAAAATTTGTTAAACTCAAAAGTGGAAGTTCTCCTTTACAGTGAAGATAGTTCCCAATGGTATTGATCAACAGCAAAAAAATCAAAATTTTTGGGATTGGCATTTTCAAAAAAAAAAAAAAAAAAAAAATTTGAAGAAAAAAAATTTTTTCAAAAGGCTGCCACAAGAAAAGTTGAATACATTTTTCAAAATTGGGTATATAATTTTAAACATAAGAATATTATCTTTAAAATAAAGTAAACCGCAACAAAATATCTTGCACCATTCTAGAGATAGAGCACTTTAAAATTTTTATCGAAAATCGCGAATGAGAAAGGATGCCGGGTATGTCATCTTTGGCGGCCTGTATCTCGGGCCAGGAATTTTTTTGGGCAAAATGAAAATATACAAGTATCTTACTTTTTCTTAAATTTTAACATATGTTCAATTCAAAAACTTCTGAGACTATGAAGGTAAGCCTCCTGCCTGAGTTGATATGGATTCAGCCTTAAGGATAATCTTCCCCAATTCAAAAAATTTTCTTTTACAACTTGACCAAAATCTTAAAGATCATTGTATTTTGCTATTAACTGCTGTTAATGATCTGCATTTTTTAAATGAAAATATTTTGTGCTACATATTGAATATTAGGTACTTCTTAGTTATCCCGTCGACCAAATTACTGTCGCCAAAAATTGTAAGATTAATTGCCAATAATGGTTGCTTTTAATTAATTGTAAGATTAAATGTCAATAATGGCCAATAAAACCATTAATTCGACATTTTATTTGTATTTTTATTAATGTTTTACTAATTTATTTGTTCTTTCGTTGTAAAAAAAAAAAAAAAAGTCAATGTGTATAATTTGGCGAAATTGGTCGACGAGATAACTAAGAAGTACCAAATATTATTTATCTATTTTATCTTTTCTAATTTCACGTTTTAAGATAAATCTTTAGGATACCAGACATGTTCATCAGCACATGCTAATTTTCATTCTAAATGCATAGAAACATGACCTAGGCTCATTATGTCTCAGGCTGGCTGAGATGAAATGTCAAAAATAGAAATTACTTCTATCAACAATTTAAAATACTTAAATTACAAACAAGAGAAAACATTATATTAGATTTGTTAAAAAAAAAAAAAAAAAAAAAAAAAAAAAAAAAAAAAAAACAATTGGTTTAAACCGTGGTTTAAAACACGGTTAAAAGCGTGCCAACCCTGACAAAAATATAATAAAATTCACAAAAATAACTTTTACTTTTCACAAAATGGGCCCCCAAGAGATAAAACCTGCATTAACCCCTCCTTCTATCTACAGTATGTAATTTTTGAGCACCACTGTATACAAATAGTAATCTTTACCTTATTTAATAGCAGGAATTCAGTGATTAAATAACATAATTAAATTCAGCATTCTCGACAAAATTTTATTTCAGCCAAGTAGTAAGAAGCATTATGAAAATTTCCTATGCAACCACATATGAAGATTTATAATTTTTAATATAAATATGACGACATCCTAGCAGGGCTGCTCTAACAATCACTGCAGATCACAAACTTCCATCTTAAACTTATGGGGAATTTTAAACATAGAATTATTCATTACTCAATATAAATCAGCATGGTACTATATTAATGGATATTACTATATCTTGATTAACCTTGCTTATGAATATGCTTCAGCAAATAAAAATAACATTCCTTCAAATTAGGAGCATGAAAAAAAAAAAAAAAAAAAAAAACTGGAAAGGAATAGTAATGCCGAATAAATACCGAATATTCGTTGCACTCCTAAAATTTACAATAGTTATCTTTATCAGTTTAAATAAATTTCTTTTCTTGAACAAACAATTCCATTTATATTGTAATTTAATTATTGAACTTTTCAGACCTATTTTTAACCGTTCCAATGTGCCCCACCAGGTGGTACACCTTGGAACAAAGCACAAGTTTAATAAATATATTTTTTTAATTTTCCTATAATGGATATAAGATCAAAAGCTTTTTAATAATGTAGGCAAAGGTTAAAAGAATGAATACCAGGTAAAATTTTGACAATTAATCAATATAAAAAAAAAAAAAAATGAAAAAAGAAAGAAAAAGGTGTCCCAAGGTGAGCCACTCTCCCCTACATCATAAATACGACAAAATAATAAATTAAAGCATTTTTTATATCAAAGGTAACAATAATATAAATAGTTCAAAAGTAGCTTCACTACATTACACAGACTTTCTAAATAAAAATCTGAAAGTTAGAACAGATTAAAATCAGAATATAACAAAATTCATTTACTTTTTGACTGATATTCAGCTCTGAAAGCAGTAGGGATAACATAACCTTTTTGAACATTAAATCCTTTTTCTTCCAGAACCTTTGTCAGAATATCGTGTGCATGTTTTTCTTCAAATTTCAATTCGGGGTTTTTCCAAATTTCTTGACTAACATGATTCAATAACTCTGCGTTAGCTTTTAAGGTATCAGAAACAACGGATTTAAAATTTTGTTCCATGAACATGAATTAAAATTACTTTGGTAAAATGCAAACCAGGGTTAATTAATTTAAAATTCAGTATCAGAAAATAATTCTCAATATAATTTTTAAAAAAGCAATAAAGGTGAAACCAAAGACAGTATCTATTTTTGTTTTTATTATCTCATACGCAAGGCATATCCTTTCGTCTGAATCTTTATCTATTGCTGTTAACAATATCTTGGTACTTAAATCTTAAAAGTGATAAGATAGAGTTCTGCAAATTTGTCTTAATCAAAAACAAGACTCATGAAGAGTGGTCATTAAATTAAGATCCAAAGTAAAATAGACATCCTATTTAAATTATAAAAAGAACGAAAAAGTACGAAACAACAATGAAATCCGATGAAATCACTATGTTAAATACTAAAACGTCTCTATAAAAATGCAACCGGTAGACAGTGTCTGTCGCCAAATCTTCGCCAAAACATTACTTTTTGGCGGTGTCTTTAGGGTTACTTATGGTTTGATCACATGACATTATTTACAATTTTGTGAAATAGTCTAGCGTCATGTTGCATGGTAAATGAGAATGAGGTGATGAATTATAAAGCTAATTAGAATCAACACTTAGAACGTATAAATTTATAAATCTTTTGTAAAACTTTGATTTTAAAATTTCACTTTAATAATTAATCTATTTGAAAATATGAATTTTTTTTATTGCGTTATGATTTTACAAAGTGGAACATGTTAAATCTTATGCATTTTATATATACAGTAAACTCGGGGATCCTTTCGTTTGGTGAACTCTGTGTTATGCGGAATCAATCGGGACCGAGAAATTTTTCCGTAGTAGACAATATTCCGCCTTAGACAAATGTTACTCTATGTCTATGGATCCGCTGGGACTTGAAAATCTTTCCGAGTTAGGCAGATTTCCGTCTTACACAGAGTCCGCCTTACAGAGAGTTAACTGTAATATTTATTTTGTGTCTATCTTAAAGAACTTATTTTGTATTTTAATTGTATATCTCTCATAAACAATAGAATGTAAGGTCATAATATAATATGTGCTAATGCACAACTTAAACGACATTTATGTCCTAATATTCTTGAACACACTTAAAATAGTTAAATTACATAATTTTATAAATAAATAAAATCTATGATTAAAATAGAATGTATCAGCGAATGTAGCCCATGGAATAAAAGTTAGCAACAAGTTATATTTTGCTAAAACTATTAAATACAATGTCATAGATGAAAAGTTTTTTAGATTTAATGCTATATTATTATAATGTATAATATTCTTTTTTTAGAAAAATAGCATAGAAATAAAGTTTTCCTTTTAAATGTTTTTGGTTTTTATATACTCTGATTTAAAAATATGAAGATTGCAAACCATGAAATTGGGAATAATGCTATATAGAATAATTATTAAATAAGAATGTGCAATTAAAAATTATTTTTTAAATGCAAAGTGTATAATAAATAATAAGTATTATTTTTAGTTCAATCAAATTTTTTTTTATAAACGCACTAAGTATAAATGCACCAGTAGATGCACCAGTTTTGGCCACTGTACCAGTTTTGGCCACATTGGATCAATTTTTCCAATATTTAGCCTGTGAATTGATGCTAACAAATAATATGCATTCTTACACTTTAAGCAAACTCTCTTTTATCATTTACAATATCATTTGTTTATTTTTTGATAAAATGTGACTTGCAAAAAAAAAATGTGTGAAACTGTAGTGTGTGCTTACATGTATTAAGATTTTTGCTTAGCTGACAAGTTTTCAGAATCTTTCAACATTACGCACTTATAGGGTTCTATTTGTTCTGAAACAAATTTCTATTAGGTTTTATGAGGTAAGCTTTCTCACTACTGCAATTTTACATTTGGCTGAATCCATATCAACTCAGGCAGGGGGGTTACCTTCATAGTCTCAGAAGCTTTTGAATTGAACATATGTTAAAATTTAAGAAAAAGTAAGATACTTGTATATTTTCATTTTGCCCAAAAAAATTCCTGGCCCGAGATACAGGCTGCCAAAGATGACATCCCCGGCATCCTTTCTCATTCGCGATTTTCGATAAAAATTTTAAAGTGCTCTATCCCTAGAACGGTGCAAGATATTTTGTTGCGGTTTATTTTATTTTAAAGATAATATTCTTCTGTTTAAAATGATATACCCAATTTTGAAAAATGTATTCAACTTTTCTTGTGGCAACCTTTTGAAAAAAAAATTTTTTTTTCAAAAAAAATTTTTTTTTCGAAAATGCCAATTCTAAAAATTTTGATTTTTTTGCTGTTGATCAATACCATTGGGAACTATCTTCACTGTAAAGGAGAACTTCCACTTTTGAGTTTAACAAATTTTAGAAACATTTAAAAAATTCAGAGAATTTTACAGGAACTGTATGTATACAGTTCCAGTAAAAGTCACTGAATTTTTGCTTATTTGTATCATATTTGTAAGGATAAGCCTACTATATATCCTAAACAAGATAGAAATTGCAATATCAAATGTGGCAAATGAGGTGCGTGCATACTATAACTAGTTTTATAAATATTCAGATCTTGGTGCAATAAGTTACACTCTTGGGCAAAAAGGGCATGAATACAAAATTTATTATGATTCTACATATTAAATTCAGTAATACGGAAGTAATATGACTTCATTTTAAAAGGACTTAATCGCCATGGCAACCTAGAATCATTGCCTATCATGGTATATCATTGAATCAATTATGTATTATAGGATTTTTAAATAGAATGAAGAAAACTTTTATTAATGTCTTTTATGTTTTAATTTGATTTTCATAGCATTTGAAGTGATACATACTTTATTTTCAATACCGAACATAGTAAAACAATTTCAATAACATATATCAATTACACAGCAATACAAATTATATTAATACAAGTTAGAGTTCAGACAGATGGGCAGATAAATCGAATCCATAAAGACTTTCAACTATGTTGGAAATTGTTAAAAAAAACATAAATAGGTCGGAATTTGACTTTTAGAAATTTATGTCAATAGACGGAAGCATACTTGAATACTTTCATACAACCCTGTATTTTACCTACTATCTTTTTATACATGCCACTATTTAGCTAATATTTAATTAAGATTAAAACATCCTTAAAACCAGTGAAATCACACTTCCAGAGATTATCATCCATAGACGGTCATGTATCTAATTCTTTGCATGGACCTGTATATCATTTTATCTATATTCTCCAAACATATCTTAGTATACTAGATGTAGTTCAGTGTAAAAATGCATAACTCATTTAAAAATCCCCTTTAATCTACTTTCATTCATACTTAGTAAACCCTTAAGATTTCTTTTGTGTAGCCCTGTATATGATCTACAGCCTTTATACACACAACATAATATGGAAATATTTAATTAAACTTAAAAACTCATATCGCAACTAAAAGTGCACCTCTAGCAATCTTCGCTAATGTGCAGTATTTCCAATAAGGTAAAGTATCTGAAATCTTTTGTGTGTCCCTGTAAACACTATGCACTTTCTATGACACAGGAAGTAATTTTTTGTAAACCTTTGCAATAAAGTATGTATCACTTCAAATGCTATGAAAATCAAATTAAAACATAAAAGACATTAATAAAAGTTTTCTTCATTCTGTTTAAAAATCCTATAATACATAATTGATTCAATGATATACCATGATAGGCAATGATTCTAGGTTGCCATGGCGATTAAGTCCTTTTAAGATGGATTCATATTACTTCCGTATTACTGAATTTAATATATGGTATTATAGTGAATTTTGTATTCATGCCTTTTTGCCCAAGAGTGTAACACTTATTGCACCAAGATCTGAATATTTATAAAACTAGTTAATACTATGCACGCACCTCATTTGCCACATTTGATATTGCAATTTCTAACTTGTTTAGGATACATAGTAGGCTTATCCTTACAAATATGATACAAATAAGCAAAAATTCAATGACTTTTACTGGAACTGTATATATACAGTTCCTGTAAAATTCTCTGAATTTTTTAAATGTTTCTAAAATTTGTTAAACTCAAAAGTGGAAGTTCTCCTTTACAGTGAAGATAGTTCCCAATGGTATTGATCAACAGCAAAAAAATCAAAATTTTTAGGATTGGCATTTTCAAAAAAAATTTTTTTTTTGAAAAAAAAAATTTTTTTTCAAAAGGTTGCCACAGGAAAAGTTGAATACATTTTTCAAAATTGGGTATATCATTTTAAACAGAAGAATATTATCTTTAAAATAAAAAAAAACGCAACAAAATATCTTGCACCGTTCTAGAGGTAGAGCACTTTAAAATTTTTACCGAAAATGGCGAATTGGAAATGGTGCCCGGGATGCCATCTTTGGCGGCCTGTATCTTGGGCCAGGAATTTTTTTGGGCAAAACCAAAATATACAAGTATCTTATTTTTTATTGAATTTTAACATATGTTCAATTCAAAAACTTCTGAGACTATGAAGGTAAGATTTTTTCTTTGGCTGCCTGAATTGACATGGATCATACCTATAGTATTGTGTTTAGTTTTGATAAAACAAAAGGGGAGGTGATATGTAATTGTTTAGATATGATAAATAAACTAAAACATAAATTTTGAAAGATTTTACAACCTATAAATTAAAACGTTCAATAAATTATAGCATGATTTAATTGCTTGTATTTTTCCTAAAGAAATGTAAGACATTCCAAAATTTTTGCAATATTTCAGGCACAAGGATTTAGAAATACTAAATATTGTGAAAATCTTTACTAGAACATCTAAATACAAGTAAGAATGTATTTCACATTATTTAAAAAGAACATGATTCATTTTACCAAGTTTAAAAGAGATTCTGTGCTCTTAAAAAATGGCCTAGAGGGTACACTGCTAGGAAGTAAAATTAGGAAGTAAAATTAAGGCCATTCAAAATGTAATGCCAGCACTACAAGCTAGCAAAGTTTTGGAGTAACCCGTTCTTGGCTTACATCAGAAGTTTGTAGAACGGACACCACTTTTCTCTAATAATGTTGAATCTCAAGTAGTAGATCTAGATACTAGGAATTGAAGCTAAAAATCAATTAGAAAAGTGGATTTTAGATATTATCAGAATACTATTTCCTATAAAAATGGAACAACTTTTAATATTCTGTCCAGAAAATTGTAGCCGGCAAGATAGAAACTCCATTTCAAGATGGAAGACCATGCATGAAATGGTATGATTCGCTCCTGAAATCATACCCTAAAATAACTTGCAAAGAAGCAGGGTACATAAATAAAGCACAAGCTAATATGAATCAAAAGATGATTTATGACTTTTTGATGAAAATCAAATCAAAATCAGAAAATGCTTTCAAGAAATATAACTCTTTGATGAAGATTCAAGTGTTCTAAACAATCCACAATCCATGAATAATTATAAAACTGATTAAATAGTTAATCTTTATCTCCTGTAGGCACTGTTGTCCCTTTTATGACACAAATTTAAATATATTTTTTGTTTTTTAATTGAAATTTTCAGTTAAAATCAACATAAGTAATACATTTTACTTGATGTTTTTATCAATTCATAAAGAAATTTGCAAAATTATCTTAATACAGCAAACAATTTGTATGTGTGGTAAAATAGATGTTGCATAAAAATGCTTTATTTTTACTTATTATCAATTAAAATGTTTGTTAAACTACATGATATTGGAGTGGCCAAAACTGGTGCATAGAGATAGCCAAAACTGGTACAAATTGGAATAAATTACTTGATGAGTTATTACTCACAATCTAAAATATTCTGTAGTAAGTCATTATAGCTAACAGAAAGACAATTAAATTTACTAAAGAGTGATGTTATTATGATTTAATATGCTTCAATCGGTCAAGAACTGTAAAATTTCTATTTCAAATTTTCTCTAAAAGTGACCAAAACTGGTGCATCTACCCTAAATTGATACTACCTTCTCTAAAATTATTTATTTTTTTCATAATACAGAAATATCATTTTATATACATAATCAAAAACACATAAAATAAATATGTAAAAATATATTATAATAAATTATACTTTGTAAATAAAAAAACTTTCTTATTTATGAACAAATTATCAATATTAATCCTTGTAACTGTAATACGAATATAAATAAAAAAAATACTGCACAGCCAGAATTTGGCTTCAAAGAGGGGTTTATTGATAATAAATCCAGTAATCACTGCTTATTTGAATCACTAGTTAATTGAATTAGTCTTTTTAATAAATGAAATCGTAATGCATAGTCTGTGAAACTTACTTGATTTTTTTCCATAAGGAAAAAAATGTGTATAGAACCAGAAAATGTATAATAGAATTATTCAATATGTTGTTATTTTTTTTTACAATATTTATTGGATTTATTTTATTTTTTTTTTACCTATTATTATTAATTAAAATTTCTGATTCAAGAATTTTAAATTCAGGTAGATAAATGTTTTTTTTTTTTTTTTTTTCTTGATTATAGAAACAGCAGCTATGCTGGACGTGAACATGGTTCATTTAAACAGCATTTACTGTATTAGTGTTGCAAAATATAAAGTGAAATAACATAAAATTATACAGTAAAGCACCGAATATACATCTTTCAGGGGACCATTCTAAAAGGACATACAACTGAGAAAGACATACAATCAAAATAGTAGGGGAGACTTGATCCCTTTTTCAGTTTTTAATTTTTATTTTGGAAAAAACAAAATATTTAAAAAATGTTTCCAGTTATTCTTAAAGGCTCATGTGCGCTCATGTGTCTTTCTTGTTACAGTATTTTTTTTATTTTTGAAAAATTATTTTTTAAATAAAAATAAATAGTTTTCCAAAAAATAAAAAAAAGGATCAAGTCTCCCCAGTTGGAGGGAGACTTGATCCCTTGCCAAGGGAGACTTGATCCTCGAAACAAATGCATTAAAATGATTCAAATTAATTAGTAGAAATCAAATTTATTGTTGACTAAGATGTAAAAAGGGAAAAAAAAAAACACAATGATCAAAAACATTTTCAAAGCTTGAAAAACCAAATGTAAATGTTAAGATTATTGCAGTTTGAAGAATTCCACCGAGTATGGTTGGTTTGGGTAGTTTTTTCTCAATGTCATCATTATCCACAACACTATTGTCAACCTTTTCTCGATACATAAATTGGTTGAAATTAAGTCCTCGTTTTCTTAGAAAATTGATTTCATATTCAGATGATAAAATCTTCTTTTAAATTTTTCCTGCGAAATGACTAATTTTCTTCTTTCCCAGAATTCACACAATGACAAAGTCATTTTCACTAATTGACAAATATTTTGGATCTTCAATGATTTCATTAGAATTGTCATCAAGTGGATCTGGGTCGGTTGAATCATAAACACTATAACTGCTTTTATAACTTTCTGAAGATTTGGGTCTTTCACTTTTAGTATTTTTACTTTTTTTCTTGGGATGAAATGAGTTTTTCCTGACTTTTGTTTTTTATTCAGTTGACGATCTTGTATTTTTCTTCATTTTGTCTTTTAGTTGGTGTGCTTGTCAAAATTTTTGAAGACCCTTTTTTCATTTCTTTAGATTTTCCCATTTTTGATAATGAAACTTTAGGGAAGGATTGTATGTCTGCTGGTGTCACTATGTTTGGTTTAACTGTATTATTTTTACTGCTTGTTGGAGTTAATGGTGATTTGAGACGAAAGATGATAAAAAATCATCTTGAGAAATTCCTGTTTAAGGGATATTCCAGTGATTGTAAATCCATTTATTATGTTATTTGTCATCATGGCTTTAGGATAGGCAATTCCGATCAGTTCAGCAAATTAATAAATTGTTGTTCTTTGAGCAGGATGTTTAGTCGTCCAGTCTTGAACAGCTGCATTAAAATATCTTTTAAATGGTCCATATACAGTACGATCCAGAGGCTGCAATTTGTGAGAAGTGTGCAGCGATATTGTTAACAAAATTATTCCATTTTCTTTGTCATAATTCAAACTCTCAATGTCTCAATGCAATGCTTATATGGTTATCATGATTAGGGATTGACCGAATACCGAATTGTTGATTCGGTCTTCGGTGGTTCGGCATGTAAACCGAATATTCGGCTTCGGCCGAATATTCGGCTTCGGCCGAATAATTGCAGATAAGTATTTTCTTAGAAGGAGAAGAATTCTCTTTTACTTAGCAGTAGAATAGGCTAAACAATGAGTTTGAATATTATGTGCATGAGTTCAGAGTTCAGCTGCACTACAAAAAACAAGTCAAAGGCCATTTTTTATTTAAAAAACTTTTTCCTTCCTAAAGTAGTCTACATAGGTGCGAAATCAAAACAACTGTCTACAACAGAGAAAAAAAAGTAAGAAAGATGCGCATCTTTCCCTTATCATTTAATTTTATTTACTTCTACATTACTTATCAAATAAGTATATCAGAGTTCATATCTGTATATCTAAAGTGTATATTAAAGAAAATACACACATCAAATAAGTATACTCCTATGCCAACCCTATAGTTTTTATAACCATTATATCAAAATCGCGTAAATTTCTTATCTTCACCACCACAATGTTAAAATATTAATCAAAATATAAATATGCTATTAATAATTTGACAGAAAATAGTTAAATGTTCAAATTGATATAATACCTTTTGTATTTTGAGAACATTCCTATTCAATATGTTTATAATTAGACTTAGACAATCAGTAAACCAGTTTAATGACAACATTGTTTCTTATTATTTGAATGAACTTTTGTTTTTCTGACAATCCTTATCCTTAATAAGACCCTGTATAGTTTAATGTTTTCATAGGTTATTTTTGGCTTTTGGGTATTGACTAGTGATAAAATAATAAAAAATAAGTTATGGGTTAATGAATTTATGAGTGGAAAGATGTCATTAAATGTTTTTGTGTAATTAGATTTTAGAATAAAAGTGTAACTGAATTAAATTATTGAGAATTTAATTTCAATTAAAGCTTATTAAAATAGCTAAAATATGCAAAAATGCGTATAAAAAAGTTTCAAGTATTCGGTTGCCGAATACCGAAGCTTCGGTGTACACTTCGACCGAAGCTTCGGTATTCGGCAAAATTGCTGCTTCGGTCAATCCCTAATCATGATTATTCATTATGATTAACACTTTACTGTTTTGGTTATAATATCTTTCACTCTTTATGAAGTGCTGTAAAAATTTTGCAAAGTTAGACGTATGTCTCACATATGCATTCATCCACCATGTGCTTGCTAACCGTCATATGCAGCCACATATTAACTTTCTGTCTTTGTCAACCATCTAAAAATCAAGCAACCATATTCTAACTAATACAGATAATATCTAAATATCACAACAAGAAGTAGGTGGTTAATAAAATTTAACATTAATTTAGCTTAACTTTGGTTTGTGGAGACTATCCTCAGGATCAAGTCTCCCCATACAACAGGGATCAAGTGTCCCTAATGTGCATGTTTGGGGGAAAATGTTGCTAAATCAAAAATAAAGATATTGTGTTGAATTTAAATAACAACATTTAAGGAGTAAGGTATGTTAGTATATTATATCAATAAAATTAAGTAATTTAGTTATATTTAGCAAAAAATATGAAACACAAACTACGTACTCAAAAAGAAGTTTGATTGTAAGAAAACAGAGATTCCTCTTTTACAAGAAAAATAAAAATGGCTGAATCAAAGTATGTTGCTAAATATGTTGATAAGGGATCACTTTATTAATGTTTCCAGTTTCAGAGACTTAATTGTAATTGTATTTTTACTTTGGTTTTAGACCTAGGGATCAAGTCTCCCTAGGGATCAGCTGTCCCAAATCTCCCCTAGTCGCCAAAGGTATAAAATCTTTGACTGTGCAAATATAATGCTGCAGTCATACAAATTTCATTTTGCTGTTATTTTTGTTGTTCAAGATGCACTATATATTGAAAAAAAGTTAAAACATTGAAAAAAAAAACATTAAATAGTCATTTCTGAAATAGAAAAATAAAATTGAGTATTATCAATCCTTATATGTTTTGTAGGGGAGAGGGGGGTCACATGTGAACAATTTTTACATTTTTGACTATTTCTCAAAATTGTTATGAGCTATTGCAACAAAAATTTATTTATATGAATATTTACACTTTGTTTGTTCCTTTGGTAAAACTTTTGGATGCATTTATCAAAAATTTCTAACTGATATCATCATTCTAAGAATTGTCTATATTTGTTCATGTGTGCCCCGGTGGAGGGGGAGTTGTGAACAGACCTGGGGCACATGTTAACACATGCATAAATAAGACAAAAATATTTTTTTGTGAATAAAAACTAACTAGATGCCTTCTTTCTAGTTGTGTGTATCAATCAATAAATGTTTCAACATAGATACAAGAAATTATTCGTAAAATTATACACTAATATACCTACTCTTTTTGAGTCAAGCGTAGCAAAACTGTGTTACTTTTAAATAAGTTATTGAATAATTTTGTTATTGTGTTTTTACTTTTTTCTAAATGTTATGCAATGTGTATAACAAAATTGTGCATCGTGGTTTTATAAATTGGTAAAATTGTGATATAAAAAATTGATGATTATCACAGTACTACTTATCACTTTTTTTGGCCAACTAAATTTAACTTTCATAAAATAAAATATCTTACAAGTACTTTATTATGGGCTAAGAAAAAATAAATACATTTAAAACTGGAAATCATTAAAGAATAACAAATATATTGATTTTTACAGAAAGCCACCACTTCTAATTGTTATCTAACTTCCAGTAAATTAAAACTGTGCAGTAATCCTAAAAACATTGAATTTATAGCTCAATGTTTGACAAGGGTAATTAAATTAAAAAAAAAAAAAAATGCATTCATAATCTAAAATAGAAAAATGGGGCACTTGTGAACTGTTCATAAGTGCCCCATGTACCAACTTAAGCCTAACTTAAAGAAAAAAGATATTTTTAATTGAAATAAGCAAACAAAACTTTTTGTAGACTTACCTAATTAATGCCACTAAAGAATGCAACACTGAAATTCTACTTTTAAAATGTCTTGAATGAATTTTTACTTCAATAACTTTAGATGACTTTTTTACTTAACATCTTCTAAAACAAACAAATTACAAACAACCGGAAATTAAAATTGCTCATTGTTCTGAAAATTCAGCCAAAAGATGGTACCAATACTGTCATATATTGGTATTTTTTTTATTTCAGATTAACTGAGTGAAATATGAACTGTTCACATGTGCCCCATGTTTACATCTGCCCCCTCCCCTCTCCCCTACATCACTTTTTTTATTGTATGTATAAAGAGATTTTATTTAAAATAATCTTTAATCATCGTCTGACATGCTGATTCTCTTTCAGACTTAAGTACAGCATTATTTATGGAGTTAAGTTCCTGGAAAGTTTTCTCACTAATATTGTGGAAAGCAAAAAAGGTTCTAAGTGACCAGACCACCCATTATCCATTCTTTTTATCCCACTCCCTGTTCCGCAAAATTGAAATAACACCTGTAGCAGTTACACTTGTTGTTTGTTCTTCATCTTTCTCTAAATATCATTAGCAGAAAGAAAAAAAAGAACGATGCTGGGGGAAAAATTTTGAGAAAATCAGTTACAGCATGAAAAAAATGATGTATAAACAGAACATTACAACATTAAAATACACAGGGATAAATCAAGACTGCACTGAAATGACGTACATAAATGTAAAAGTACAAATGATACAACGTATAAATGAAAAACGGGTTTTACTGTATTAGATTTAGGCAAAGTGTTTCAAAAGGGATGAGATTAAGAGATGGAAGTAAACAGTTGCAAATAATTTTTGTATAGTAGATCAGGGTTGCAATCCATTCTTTCAGTAAAAAATGAATAAAACCCAAGAGGAAAAAGAGCTTTTAATATCTGGTAGGTTATAAAAATTAATTTTCATTCACACTCAAATTATTTTAAAACGTTTGAAAAGCAGAAATCTTTTAATCTTATAATGAACTTTCTAGATCAGTATTTTTTCGATTAACTTTCTCTTTCATGATTGATCTTTATAATTATATAGTGCATTTCAGTATCATAGCATAGAATAGAAAGAGATTTAAATAACAAACATTTTAATTCAGAGTAGAATGTCTTAAGGCAACATCGAAATTAGATAAATTTTCGATCGTATTTTTAAATTTAGATATACAGTAGATTCCCTCAAATCTGCATAGCTTGTAACTACAAGTTGTGCATATTTTGCAGATTTCTGGTCACTGCTTTAATTGCATTTTTAAATAATAATTTGAATGTAATAATGTCTTTGAAATCATAATTAATGCTTACACTGTAGTAAACAGTAAAATAATTAAATATTAGAGTAAATTAACAAAAACTCAGAATATTTAAAAAATTATTATAATACTAAAAGTAAAAATTGAGTTAAAAACTAAATATGCATAATAATGATGATATAAATTTCTTCGATTAGTTAATGAAACTCACCTCATAAAGGTACACTAATAATTTACATCTAAATTGTCAAAAAACAAAGTTTTATTTCACGTTTAGCCAAATTTTATAACAATAAAAGATATATTAATGCATAAATTATTTGGTAAAAAGATCATGATTACAACTGATATCAGTGCTATTTTGAATTTTTTCAGAAATAAATTTATACTTTCTTTATGAGAAAGCATGAATTCAGTCATATTAACCAGAATTACATTTTAAAATGTGTATGAAATGACATAAAAATTTAAACAAGAAAGAAAAATTGTGCTGCATCAAGCATAGATTATGAAACATTTTCCAACACGTCCAGAATACTTTTTAAAAACTTTGTTGTTTAATAAGGTAAAGAAGATACCTAAGTAAACTTTTCAGAAAATGCATTAACACATTTGAAGAACAGATTTCAACAATTGCTGCACATAGCCAGAATGGTACTCTAATTCTTTTGTGCAGCTCTGTATATTCTACATAGTATGCTAAAATTTAGTTTAGGTAGAAAATTCATAACACATTTGAAAATTCACCTTTAGCAATTTCCACCAAAGCAAAGATGGAAATGTACTTGAATTCTTTTGTGCATCCCTGCATATAAGACTTTTATACAACCTGCATATTAAGCTGAAATTTAATTGAGGGAAAAGCACATTTAAAACTACTGAAATCACACTTCCAAAAATTCTGTCAATTCTGTCAATAGGCAGCCATTTATCCAGTTTTTTACATAGCACTGTATATGATTTTATTTATATGCTACAAATATCTCTGAGTAAACTAAATGTAGCTGAGCTTGAAAATGCATAACTCAAATTTTAAAAAAAACCTTTAAACAATTCACACACTCTCTCACTAATGCTTACGAATTATTTTGTGTAACCTTGTATATGGCCTATAGAATTTATATTCACCATGTAGTGTGCAACAATTTAGTTAAACTTTAAGCAGATACCATAACAGAAAACACACTTTCAACAATCATCCCTAATAAACAATACTTCAGATACCTACTGTAGTTGTATCCGTAATCTTTTATGTGTAAATGAACAATAAATGTGATACACATCATATTCTACTGCAAGCATCTTGTAGTAAAGCTCAGCAATGTATATCAATTCCATCAAGTTTGAAAGCATTCAACATAAAATACGCTTTGAACAATTTTTTCTGGTAGATTATTATATAACCGGCTCTTGTGTATGACTCTGTAATTGAATGATAAATGCTTTACATCCCATATTCTACAGAAAGCATGTTTTAGTGCATCTCAGAAATTCATAGCAATCTTATTTATTTGTAAATGGAGTAACATCATTAAAATACACCACAAACGATTTTTCTTTGTAGACCATAATATAACAGAATACTTTTGAGTTCCCCTGTATGTGTACTGTCTGTGCTACAGATAATGTATTCTATAAGTACCAGTGCAACTCAATAATGTATATAAATTTCATTATGTTTAAAATTCTGTAACACTGTTGAAATACCCCGCAAATCATTTTTTTCCCATAGACCTTAACATAATGGAATACTTTTGAATGCCCTTATAAATGAATTATGCATGCTACACACTCCATTTTCAATACCAAACATGCCATGGCAAAGCTCAATAATGTATATCAATTACATGTCAATCCAAAAATATTTACACGGTTTAGAGCATGGACAGACAAACAAATCAAAGTCATAAACACTTTTCAACTATATTGGAAAGTGTTAAAAATGGTGAATTTTTGCCCTACATCTGAACTGAAAGTTTCACTTTTTACATTTGCAATGATGTGCAAATTTTAGGCATTTTTGGATTTGAAGAAGTCAACTGTATATTTCCAACATTTAATTTTAACCCTTTCCTGTCCTGCAAAACAAAAAACTCTATTATATATTCCCACATTAAAATAAAAAAACTTCTTCTTCCCTTCTATATGCAATTAGTAAAACACGTAAGATACTTCTGAACTCACAGTGTTTCAGGAAACTATAGTATATACAAATGGAGTCCACTATACGAAACTAGAAATAGCTGTTGAGAAGCTAAGGATCATGAGCAACCAATCGATCGCAGGCCTGGTTTGAAATACATGCTTAACAAGCTCTTTAGAACATTTGTTTTTATTGTAAACTAGCTGACCGGTCCAGCATTGCTCGGGCAAGTGATAATATTCTTAAATCAACCTTAAATTCATATGATTTTATACCTGTTGTGCATGCACTGAGAAATCTGTTAGTTCTGCTTTCCACTGCCAGGGTGGTGCATTCTGTTCTGAACAAAACTCTGACACATGTGCCTGCTTCCTGTGTCACTGCATAGCAGACGTACTTTGTCTGCAAAGTCTGCTAGTTCCAATATCCACTTTCAGATAACGCACTCTGTTCTAAACAAAAATATATATCCGAATGAAACTAAGTTATTCAACCTTTCTGTAGACATATTACTTAAGGGGGGTTGCAGAATCAAATAAGAATTTAAAAGATTTGATCATAATAATATCTGTCATGTGGACTAATTGAGATATTTAATCAAAAGTAGCTGCCTCCCCTCCCCATTCCTGCAAATATAACAAATACAAAAATTTCTTTATAAACAAATTGTGAAGACATTTATTTTTTTCTTCTAAAAATTGATTTTTTTATAAAATAAAAAAGTTATTTATAGATTTCTTGATTCAGCATAACATTTTGTGCATAGGTGCATTAATTTCAAATTGATAAATGCGGTATTAAAAAAAATTCTATAGAGCTGGAAAATTACTTACTCTTTTTATTCACATGTTGTTTTGAAATAATATTGGGGTCTGCTTCAAGAACACATCTCATTGGCTGCGCAAATGCTAGACATATGGTCTCCTCGGATCGAGAATGAATCCTGCGATTTGATAAAAATCTATGCTTTAATTGAATTATAAATAATTTGCCATTCTTGTAATTGGGGTTTTTAATTAATAACTCAACTAATTATTAGAAATTAAAAATTGTTTTGTATCAGGTGCACCAGGAGAAGACTTAGACTACCCTCACAAAAATTTTCAGCTTTGTATGTGCGGTAGATTTCGCTAGTCAGCAGAAACAGACGCACTCACACACAGAACGAAACTTTCTTTTTTTAGTATAGATTGAGGCTGTTCTCAAATCCAAACTGGCTACCTTCTGGCACATTTTTTAATTCATTTTTATTTACAAATGCATCAAATTGGCAGGTGCTGTTATTGATAACCGCATAATCAAATTGTTTTTTCCATTTTTCAGTTAGGACAAAATTTTTCTAAGAAAATTCTATCAAAGTTTGCTTTTTAGCTCACAGGCTATCAAAACCTGAGAGCTAATGTTCCTGCATGTTATGTATGTATGTACGTAATGCGATAACTTTTGATAGAAATATCCGATTTGCTGAAATTTTATTTTTAGATTCATTCTGATAAGGCACTTCCCTGATTAGTTTTGGGGCTTCATTCGTTAAGTATAAAGGGGGGGGGGGGAATGCAAGGCCACCCCCCCCCCCCCCACTAAACTAGGATAAATGGGTTTTTCATGCAGAATTATCAGATTTTTTTCAAATTTGGCATACCGGTTAATTCTGATAAGGTGCTTCTGTGATTAGATTTGAAGGTTCATTGTTTAAGTCTAAAGGGGGAATGAGGGACTAATACCCCCCCCCCTTAAATGAGTAGATGAGAGTTAGATAAATGAGTTTCTCTATCCGATTTGCTTCAAATTTGGTAAACAGGGTTATTCTGATAAGTCACTTCCCTGATTACATTTGGAAGTTCATTGGCTAAATATAAAGGGGGGGGGGCGGAGGTCTAATATGCCCTTAATTGGGTTTTTATATCCGATTTGCTTTAAATTTGGTTACCAGTTTATTTTGATAAGGGGCTCCCCTGATGACATTTGGAGGCTCATTGATTAAGCATAAAGAGGAGAAACTGGAGGGGGGCTAATGCCCCCCTTAATTTATTTTTCGAGGGGCATTATTCTTTGAAATTAGAGTATAATATGCAGTTAGTGTAAATAGCCTGTGTGCTCAATGTCATCAGTTTAACTGGGCACTTTTCTTTTTTATTTAATTAGATTTCCAGATGTGACAGTGCAAGAAAGAAAAAAATTGTCATCCTAAGACAACAATTGCTTATAAGTCAAGATGTAATTCATTTATCGAAAAATGAAAAATCTGTTTGATTACAAATTACTTTGATAATCATATCTCCAAGTATCATGTTTTATTTTCAAAAATGAGTCAGAAAGCTTTCCGTTGTTAAGCGGGAAAAATAATCTTAAATGTGTAAACAATATCTGTTTTAAATTAAATTCAGGTATTTAAAAGAAAAAATAAATAAAAGATTTGTATTTTAAATGAAATGAGTGCATGTGATTGAAACATCAGAAAGCTTCCTGTTGCTGAGCGAGGAAAATATATGCTTGAGAATCCCCTTAACACATTGTGTGCGGGACACGCACATTTTCTGATGATTGATACTTGAGCGCGGGACACGTACTAGTATGGGTTAACTAAATTTGTGCGCAATACCCCCGCCCGGCACAATTCCGCCGCGAAATGTACCCGCACACAATGTGTGAAAGATATCTATTTTGAATGTAACCTTTTACTATTTTATATGAAAGGTATGTATTTAAAAAAAAATAAAATTAAAAAATTGTATTTTAAATGAAATGAGTGGAATGCAATTAAAAGATACTGGTGGTTGTCTAAGTTTTAACATTAGAGAGAAAATAAAAACCAGTTGATAGCAAAATATTGGAGTATTGGAAATTTCTATATCTGAAAGAAGGGCGAATAATAATTCATGCTCTATCGTAGTCCTTTTAATTAAAATATCTTGAGAGAGGAACCGGAATACATTATAATATTAGATAGCTAAATATTGTCATGTTTGAAATTTTGATAGTTGAAAGTTTACCTTCCCCTGATGTAATAGTGTGTTTGTATTACGGATGTGAGATGATAAGACCTCTAGGTGGTGCAGTTTTCAAGCATTTTCCGTACTCCTCATGTGATATATCATTGCAAAGGCCTTTGACCACTCTTTCATATTATAAGCCTCCCTTTCACCTCCTTCAAATTCCCCTCCCCCAGGGCTCTTCCTCAATTTTTCCGACATCCTTCATGTGATATATCATTGTAAGCCCTTTGACAACTCTTTCATATTCTGCACATCCCGTCCTTTTCCCCCCACTTTGTCCCCCTTGAGGGCACTTTTCTAACTTTCGCTGACAACCCTCATGTGATATATCATTGGAAAGCCTGTGACCACTTTTTCATATTATGTATCGCCCGTTTCCCCCTCCCCCGGTGACATTTTCTCTATTTTTCCGACATCCTTCATGTGATATATCATTGTAATGTACAGCCCTTTGACCATTGTTTCATATTCTGCACATCCTGTCCCCCTTCCCCCACTCTTCTAACTTTTACCAACACCCCTCATGTGATATATCATTTAAAAGCCATGTGACCACTTTTTCATATTATGCACCTACCATCCAACATCCCCCCACACAATGCCTGACTGGGGAGGCACTTTTCTAACTTTTGTCGACACCCCTCATGTAATATGTCATTGGAAAGCCCTGTGACCAACTCTTTCATATTATGCACCTCTCGTTCCCCCTTCCCCTACTTGCGCTCCCGGAGGCACTCTCAATTTTTCTAACATCCATGTGATATATCATTGGGCAGCCCTTTGACCACTCTTTCATATTATGCAAACATAACCTTGCATATTTTAGTTCCATTTTTTCCACCAGGGTGTGCTTTCCTGTATCGATTTCTATGGACCCGATCGCAACGAGGTTTGGTTCATTCAATGTGGTTTTCGATAGTCTTCAATATTTCAGTTCTACTTTTTACCATCAAGGGGCTCTTTCCCATCTCGGGTTCTATGGGCCCGATGTCAACGGGTCTCGGTTCATCCAACTTAGTTTTCAATAGCCTTACATGTTTTATTTCCACTTTTTACCGCCAGAGGCACTTTCCTATCTCGAGTTCTATGGGTCCGGCTCGACTAATATATCTACGGATAGGTTGTATAACAGAGTTTTGCTAAGAATAGAGTGCGCAACCTGGTGGTCGAATGTGGAACTAACAATTTTGTAGCGCGTTCCACGCACGCCTGCTATACGGCTCGGCGTCGCAAGTAGCGGGGACCAGTGTTCAGTGATAGTATAAAAAATATTGAGCCCCCTGGCGAAGGAATGTGGAACTAAAGGATTTTTCAGCGCGTGCGCAGATGCCTGCTATACGGTGCCGCAGACAGCGGAGGCACGTGCCAGCGTTTCGCTCTGTAAGTGGTTTTTTTAGAAAAGAGTGCGCCTCCTGGTGGTCGAATGTGGAACTAACAGATTTTTTAGCGCGTGCACGCACGCCTGCTATACGGCACCGCAAGTAGCGGGGACCAGTGTTCAGTGATCGTATAAAACATATTGCTCCCCCTGGCGGTAGAAGGTGAACTAATAGATTTTACGGAGTGTGCGTAGCACGCCTGCTATTTGGTGCCACAGGCAACGGCGACCCGTGTCGTATGTTCCTATAGAACACGAGCCGGGGTTTCGTTCAGTTCGAGGTTTGTTTCCAAACCTCGATCTTGTATAAATTAATCTTCAAAGTATAGTTTTCATCTGAAAAATATTCAGGACTTTCTTAGAAAAGGATTTTTATCCGGGTCAACCCGGAAGAGTCAAAATCCGACCTGAAACCTGGTCAGATTCATGTAAAATTGGACTATCCTATCCGATGTAGAACTTATGTTTTGTCCAAGCTATACAACCCACATTCTTGAAATTGTTTAATAGGACGTCAACAAACATCAGAATCGAGATAAAGGCATACCCACCAAGTTTATGCCTTTTAACCAATTAAATTTTATTTAAAGCAACAGAACGGCTTGTCCACGAATGGCAATAGCCACGCCTCTGCGGGTAGATGCCCTCCGAAAAAGACTGTTTATTGAACAAAGGAGAAGCAGTGTTAAAACGTCGCGCCTATTTGTGTCTTTCTTCTGTTTACCCGCGGCTGACGTCACATGGGTGAAGTCCACTGCATTCTGAGCGCTGTCGGTACAGTTTCAATATCGTTAGTGTCAGAAACAACGATAGAGAAAAGTGTTGCTTTTTAAACAACGACGTCATCAATATAGAGATGAATAATAACAAATTTTAGAATCGGGTTCATAGTCAACCATTTCTAACGGCACACGTTAGCAAACACTATTTTGGCGATAATAACAGGCTTGTGAGGGTACTCAGAGATTTGTTTTCGTCCACCCTAGTCATTTTGTATGTATGTTCACAGCGTTCTCAGCAACCACTGAACGAATTTGAATATAACTTTTTACAGTTTTAGTACATTTGAGAAAGTTGTGATCTCAGAGTAGTCATCAAATGGTGTATAAATTCGTTTACAGGAACACGTCAACTATTTTAATTTAAGATTGCCTACTCCAATATCAAACTTTGTGTTACTGTAATTTCCAGTATCTCAAACGTTTGAGAACGCAGTGAACAACAAATACAATCTTCATTTATAAATATGACAGTGGCGGTGCGTATACGAGAACAAATATAGACGAGGATGCATTTATAAGAGAGTAGCGATATACGCAGACGGCGCATACATAGACTGGAAGCTTTGTCCAAAGTATGGAAATCCACTTTTCAGAGCTGGCGATACTGACGTGAACAAGTTCGATATATGAAGTTCAACCATGTGACTACAGCGTCTAGAATACCTAGTGTGGAAATATGCTATCCTAATACTATGTTCACACTACGATACTTAAGATATCTTAGGCCGCCGAACTGTCTTAATTTTGAGGTGGTACCCTCCCGGAATTGGCAACCTGTTCACCTGGAAAAACTCACTTAAGATAACTCAGTGAACGTCACTGTGTTCTTTGCGCATGCGCTTAAGATAAAACCGCCCGCAACACCCAATCAGTTAATGCGAAGCTTTACAGCCAGCGAGAGTGAATGGTCGTGACTGTCTCTAGCCCGAAGAAAGTTGAAACTCTCTCAGAGAGTTTGTGGAACTCCCCAGAGAGTTCGGAGGTTTAAGAGAGTTCCGATAACGCAGTGTGAACAGGGTATAAGGCGCGCCACACACACCAAGGAGACATGCGACTCTGGCGCACGTCGCATGTATCATGAAACATCGAGCCACCGCAGGAGGCAAGTTGCATTTCTACTTTTTTCATCCACACACCAAAGCGACATGAGACATATTCATGGCGTATGCGCGTAGCTTGCTTTTAATTCTTTGACAGAACAGAATAGTAGAATCATGGCGTCTGCAAACGAAGCGATTGTAAATATGGATATTTCATTAGAAGATGATGATTTATTTTTATTCACTCTACTAAAAAATAAAAGGAATCTTGAATCCCACCATCTTGAAACAAATAAACGAAAATTGTAGCAATATATAACGTAACTGCAGCACGAGACGAAAGCGCGAAACGAAGCATAAGACACGTGCAGCATAGGTACTTCGTCGCATGAGTCTTTAGTGTGTGGGCACAGTGAAGAAACAGGTACGTTACAACAGTAAATTTGACGCACGAGTCAAGTGAGATGTCTCGTGTCTCCTTGGTGTGTGGCGCGCCCAACAGTGCTAAAATGTTTATACCTTAAATGTGCGACGATACTGCTAAAATGCCAAGTGTCGATCGCAGCGACATCTGCGGGATTTTCGTATTACTAGTATTACATTGTATAGAATAGCAATACCTTGCAGTTGTAGAAAATATCCCGCAGATGTCGCTGCGATCTGTATATTGCAGCAGCATCGTTGCATATTTAAGGGATACAATATTTTAGCGCTTTTTTAAGTATTACAGAGATAGCCGATTTCCACACTATGTATTCTAGTCGCTATAACGTGACCATAATCCTCCAATTTGTATACAATCAATCAAAATCAACAAAAAATAGTAGGCTAACAAAATGCCCACCTGGTTGCAAAATTTGTTGCTACGGTATGACGTCAATTGCAACTGCTCCATTAGACGAATGGCACAAGCAAACAAATATTAGCTTGCCTATAATGGTAGGGTCACCGAGATGCTTGATGATTCGTTTTTGTGCAAAATTATCTCAACCAATCAAATTTTGTTTCCCATATGTCGCCACTCCCATACGGAGGCACCTTACGAACTTGTTCTCTTCTCATCATGAAAGTTGCTTCCCGAGCGATCTGGTCATATTTAAATGTTTTATTAGAAAGAGGATCTTGCAAATTTTGCTTTTCATTTCATATCGACCAAGGCGTGTCTATGCCCTTTAAAAGAAACTCTCAGTACTCGCTAGTGATATTTTCTTTTCCATCCCTTGTTGAAGGGCCAGGTGGTCGTCTCTTTACTCCTTTCATATCTTGATAGTTTTCGTGGCTGAGTGGTCAAGGCATCACACCGCTAATCGCTTGAGAGCGTAGGTAGGTGCGGGTTCGAATCCCGCTGGCTCCGTTGCACACTCTTTGTGGAGCTCCCGGATGTAATTATCTTGCGTTGTAAATTTCCTTGTGCTATCTCGTCCCTGTATATTGACGATGACTTATAAGCGGGCACTTGACGCCAAGCACACAGGTCAGATATATGTATTCAATAAACCAATAAAACCAAACCAATTGTTTTCGTAAAAATAAATAGACCGGGGAGCGGTCATCACCTCATTGGATTGACTGAAACTTCAAGATTAGACAGAACTCGATTTGCATATTAAAATGCAACTGGTCTGTCTAGTCATATCGGTGGGAAATACTTGCAAACTCGATTTTAGTGGTTGATCAATAGATTTATCATTGGATTTTCCTGCACCTAAAGGTATGAAAACATGGAGGGCTGCCAGCAAGAAAACACAATGATAAACCTACCAGTCAACCACTAAAATCGGGTTCGCATGTGCTTACCACCAAGATATGACTTTGCAGATCAGTTGCATTTTAATGAGCTAATCGAGTTTTAACTAATCCTGAAATTTTAGCTGTCAAGTGGATGAGGTGAAGGTTTGGGCAGCCGCCTTCCAGTCTAAAAGAGTTCACCGAGCCAGGATCGACTAAAATCAATATACAGTCCAAAAGCGAATCGCGTAGCGATCGACAATCTCTAAAAAAAAAAAAAAACAGCCTGTAGTGCCTCTATATGAGAGTGGTGACATACGATTATCAAAGTGTGCTTAGACGCGACCAACGATCAGGGCAACACTAGATACCGGGCTTGCTCATTCATTATATCGTATATTCATTCATCCTGACGTGACAAATGGTGGCTGGCCGCTATCAACGACATACAGTGATTGGTACAAAGCGGCGCACCCATCGTTTTGTGTCAGTCGCCGTGTAAAGATGATCCACTCCGTATAACGTTTTAAAAGTCATGAACTGCCCTTGTATGTCGTTGGTCGCGGCTTAGACACACGCGTCCTTGAACATTGAAGTCCACCATAGTAGAGATTGCTTTGGGCCTATAGCAACTATGGCTTTCCGCCTCGAATGATCCTTATGATACACAAACACAAGCCACAACAATTTTTATTTTCATTTTCCATTACATACGAGGACGAGATACTCACAAGGAAAGTTACAACACCAGAGACGATTACTTATTTATAAAGACATTAATAAAATATGGTATGAGATATAAATTTCCAACTGGGCGAAAAAATGTCCGGACCAGGATTCGAACTCCTGGCTGAAGCCGCCAGTGCTCTGCCATCTGAGCTATCCCGGACGAATCTGGTGGAACTCTTTCACCCAGCTAACCTTAATGATTATAGCATCTGGTCTGAAACCTGGTTCAGCTCAACAGAATAAATCTTAGGTAATGGAACTCCAGAAATCGCTGGATACGAAATTACAGTAGATTAATACCATTTTAATCTAAAAGATGGTATGCCCAACAAAATTTAATAAAACTTAGCATTTTTCTTCAATCACAAAAAATAGATTTTGTTTGACCCAAAAATAGAGTAATTCTAAATAAAAACAACGATGTAAATATATAAATATTATTTTTAATACCATATTAACCCCCCGACATATTTAGCGAAAATCTTTTTTCTAATTGGCTGCGCTTGGGTTAGCCTGGCTTAGGATCGAACAGAGATCAAACCTTCAAAATCACGTTCTAACGACCTAAAATCTTGTGTTTAGATCAAAAGTTGGGTTCGTTAGACCTTGGGTCGACCAGTGAAAACGCAGCTTTACGACCGGGAGCTCCACAAAGAGTGTGCAACAGAGCAGCGGGAGTCGAACCCGCAGCGACCTACGGACACACGCGTTTATCTCATCCATGACAAATCTACATCCCAGAACTTTATAGTACCAACGTCCCCTAGATGAGGGAGAGAGCCTTGACACACGTCGCGAAAACGTCACACAGAGTTATAAAGGGTGAAAAAACCGGGTTTAATCCAGCGAATAAACAGAGTTTTTGGGAGGGGAATTAAAAAAAATTCCTGGAGTTTTCGGAAAGTTTGAGCCATGAAATATTTTCAGAGGCGTCGCTATGGGGAGTTATGGGGGGGGGGGGAACTCTCTCCCTCCAATATTTGTGAACTTGGGAAATTTGAGCTTAGAGATGGGAAATTCTAGATTTTTGAGACTTTTTTCCTTTAAAAAAAAAACCAGTTAAATAAATATGAATTTTTTGTTGTTTTGGTATTTTATTTTCTGAGAGCTGTAACTGTAAACAAATTAAATAATCAAAATTAATACAAAAAAAAAGCACCCAGACTCAATCTGTCATTTTTTTTCTCTGTTCTATGAAAATATCATACATCCACCAGACCTTAATTTCTCTACTCCTGTCCATCAATAGTTGACTCTAATCCATGTCGTTTATTTTCTCCAAAACTTTGTTCCTTACTCAACAATTTCAAAATAACATTATTTTTATATCAAGAGCGATTATGATTCGTACACAATTGAAGACAAAGAATTCACAAACCTTAAACTAATGCTAGTTGGCTAAAAATAAAAATAAAATGGTTATTTCACATTAGATCTCGAAAAATAAAATAAGCGTTCCAATTAAAAAATATCCTACTATCACAAACGAAACTTCCTGGTCTCCTTGGCGCGATAGCAATATGTCGTCGCCAGAGCGGTTATAAGGAAAAGGCATGTTTACAAACAAACACTTCCATCAACCAATCTACCACTATATTTTTATCATAGCGATCATTGCAGAAATCAACTTGGCGACGTAGACCAATCATATCATAGATCTGTTAAGGGACCAAATTCCCGGAGTTCATATGGAGTCATAATGAATGAACAGGTTTTCTTACTGACCAACAGTGACGTCAGCTACCCTTTCCTTACACAAGGTTCTTAGTCGTTGCCGTCAAAGCCAGACATAAATCTGCAAATGTCACAAATTTTCTTTTAAAATAGCATCCTATTCTAATAACTAGAAAATAAAAACACGATGTCTCTTTCCTCTTCATTTTGATCTCAAATAGCATTAAAATAAGTTGAAATGGAATAACTAATTTTAAGAAAAAAGAAACAAAAGTTTTTTTTTTCTTTCTAAGCATGAATAAACAAAATTTTCAGTTTCAGAAAGAATGAGCCCGAGCTTCCTTAACTATTCATTTTCCAAATTTTTCATCTTTATTTTCATGCCGAATTATTCCAAGATAGGAATATAGAAAGTTATGTAGTTTTGATTTGAATTATCTAAGTGATAGAGGTGTATTTAAACTTTTATTAAACGGCCTTAAGTTAGATAATAGTTAGATTTTTTATGTTTTTAGTTTCAGCATTTTTCTTTGGTAAAAGATTTTTTTTACATATAACTATCATTATCATACATACATTGCACATATCATTGAGTTGGAAATTAGAGTAGTTTGTTTCAAGTTGGGAAATTTTTGAATCCCCCCCCCCCTAATAAATATCTGTAGCTACGTCCCTGAATGTTTTAAATTATTATTTTTAATAACTTAATTTTTTTCAATGTAAACAACATAAATGTAGAAAAATAGCTTCGGTTTACATGAAAACTAATGAAATACGTCTTTAAATTGCAGAAATATTAAGTAAGAGAAAATATCATAAATAATTTGATATTTCAATCGTCGATAAATAAAGCGTGACAGATTCATTTTGCCTGACACGAATGTAAACATCACCCCTATTCTACGAATCAGCCAAAATAAACCAAAGTAAAAGAAATCAATGTAAAATATGCAATGCAACTCTCTAAAAAATTAATGTACAGTATGCGTGAATAGTGGATATAACAGCTAACAAACTTTAATCGCCAAATCATAAGTTTAGTAAATTCATAATGATAAATCTATCAACTTTTCAGAACAGTGCTGAAATTCTGAAAAATAAAAATTTTAAATGGAAAAATGAATGATTCTGTTTACCTTAAAAACTCCTGCAAAATTTCCTATATCCCCCAAAATTCCCTGGTTTACACCCATCCCTGATCTGCGGGGTTTTTTTTTTTTTGCAACTCTACACCCAAAACAGGGAAACAAGGAAAAAAAATTCGAACAACTTGCATGTTTCGTTTTCTTTGGCTCGTGGAATTATTAATTACTATTAGAAAATAAGAGTTAATAATTCCACGAGCCATCGAATTTCTTTCTGTGTTTTGCCTGGTTTGTGTAACGTGTATCAAGGCTTCCTTCCTTATCTAGGGGGCGTTGATAATACTCGCCTAGACGAGTGAGACAAGGGCGCCTCGATATGAGACTGTCGATAGACGGAGTATAATATTTGATTGTTTTAGACAATTCTGGACTAAAGCTAATCGCCGAGCATCTTAGCGAGTCTGCCATTTTTGCCGCTTTTTAACTCATCTCATTCCCAAGCGGGTATCACGAAGTCTGGAATGTACACTGTTAAAAATATCGTGAAAAATTACCTCTGTTTTTAAAGGCTATCTATTTGTTGACCAATGAGAACGCTCCATAGGTGTTTCTGTAGCGTTGTTATTGGTCAGAAAATAGATAGCCTTTAAAAACAGAGGTACTTTTTCAGGATTATTTTTAACAGTGTAGGTTCGTTATAGTTTGGACAAAAACATCCGTATAAAGAAAGGGCATGTTTACAAACAAACACTTCCGTCAACCAATCTACCAACTGCATTTTTGTCATAACGATCATTGCAGGAATAGTCTTGGCGACGTAGGCCAATCATATCAGAGACCTGTTAAACTTAGACCAAACAAATTTCCCTAGCTCATGTGTACAGTAGGAGTCATAAAGAACGGACAGGTTTTTCTTGCTGATCCACATCGAATGCACCAATGAAGGTGTGCGAAAAGAGCATCACGTGACTCCAGCGGTCTGTAAAAAAAGAAGAATAGGACCTACCGCGGTAGCCTGCCTTTCTCGTTAGCCTCGTTCGACCAACAGTGACGTCAGCTGCCCTTTCCTTATAAGCATGCGCCCTGCGCGTGTAACGGAGCAATGCCGTCCGGAACAGCCAATGAATTACATGGTAAACTGTCGAAGGAGCAACCATGATCGTTATGTTGCAGAAATTTTTGTCTCTTCAAATTATCCCAACTAATAGGAAATTAAATACAGCGTCCAGAATACCTAGTGTGGAAATATGCTATCCGAACAGTGCTAAAAATTTGTATCCCTTAAATGTGGGACGATGCTGCTAAAATTTCAAATGTCCATCGCAGCGACATCTGCGGGATTTTCGTATTACTAGTATTACATTGTATAGATTAGCAATACATTGAAGTTGTAGAAAATATCCTGCAGATGTCGCTGCGATCTGCATATTGCAGCAGTATCATTGCACATTTAAGGGATACAATATTTTAGCACTTTTTTAAGCATTACAGGGATAGCCAATTTCCACACTATATATTCTAAGCACTATAACTTAAGAGTTCGTTGGAAGAATCGGAGATGATACCCAAATCAGCATGGTAACGCCTGTCCAGGGTGTTGCTGTCGGAGTGACCAGGCATCCAGATTAATTTAAAATACATAGAAAACTAAAATTGAAATCATTAAATAAAATTAAAAATAAATCGATGCTCAAGAATTTTCGAAAGCGGACTCCCGGGAATAAATCAGGATTTAAAGCCGGGATTAAACCCGTTGTTTTTCACCTTTTGCACGTTTCTGCTGATATAGGCAAAAGTGTTGCGCCAAGTTCAGACTAATTCTAAAGGGTCTATTGGCAAGCCTGTCTTTATCGTCAAGCTAAACGATTATTGTATTTGCGCACTTATCTAATCCCACACGTTCAGGAAAATATTGCCACGTTCTAAAACTTCCAACATAAAGCTATGAAAAAAGAGGAGCAGACATATCAATATTTTACTGTGGAAAGCCTTGATTCGGAAAAACGAGTTCTTTCGCCCTCTTCTTGGTCCGCCATATTTGACTTTGACCGATAACAGTCCAATCTGCAGTGGGAAACGTGGCTAAATATGGCGGACGCAGGAGGGGGTAGGAATGCAACCAACGAAATATACTACCGGTTCACTGCTTTTAAAGCGTCACACGGAGTGGATCATCTGTACACGGTGATTGACATATAACGATGGACATGCCACTATGTACCAATCGCCGTGTAAAGATGATCCACTCCGTGTGACATTTTAAAAGTCATAAACTGGCCTTGTATGCCGTTGGTCCATTGGTCACGAAGATGCTTGGCAATTTACTTTTGTCCAAAATCATCTCAATCAATGGAGGATATTCCAAATATGGGTTCGAGGCTGAAAAAAGTCACGTGATACCGGTAATTTACCCAAGGAACTTCTAACTGATAAGAAGGGAAGATGCTACTGCTTTGCCTGATGAACTGTTTCATTGGCTAACGGGAATTTACATTACACGTCTACGGAGCCTTCCCTTCTTTACGCTAATGTTTTTACCTTGATTACGTGATCAAAATGCAGATGGAATATCCTCCATCCCGGTATCTCACCTCTTTCATATCGAGGCACTCTATTGCTAATGTCTCTAAATGAGAGTTAGCGCATACAAGAAATAAAATGGACTATATTCCAAATCTGGGTTCGAGACTTAAAAGAGTCACGTGGTAACGGTAATTTACCCAAAGAATTTCTAACTGATAAGAAGGAAGGTTACTACTGCTTTCCTCATGAACTGTTTCACTGGCAGGTGGGGATTTATATTACGTCTACGGAGCCTTCCCTTCTTTACACTGGAAGTTTTTACCTTGACCACGTGATCATAACGTAGATGGAATATCCTCCATTGACTTATTTGAGATAATTTTGGACAAAAACGCATATGTGGTTGGTTGTGTTTATGACGGCCAATTATCAACACGAGGGATATAGGATATAGGCCCAAAGGGGGGGGGGTGCCCTTCGTGGGGGTCTTTCTAAGGGAAACTAACCCGCATTAACGCTTGGAAATCCAAGGTTCAAAGAAAACCACGAAAACTCCGAACGATTAGGCCGACAGGCGCGATTGGGTTCGAACCCAGCACTTCCCGTCTACCAGCTTCGAGAGCAGAACCTCTCGGCCACTGGTGGGGCAAATGCATATGTGCAACGTAGTGGGATAGCAAGAGCACGAAGGGAGGCTCTCTCAAATGCTGAGAGTTTGTTCTTTAACGCTCATTTCTTTTTTTAAACTGATTTGTGGACATCCTTTTAAAGAATTTAGAAGTTGTAGCCTAAAACACACAACGTTGACGCGAGGCCAACGACATACAATTCATGACTTTTAAAACGTCACACGGAGTGGATCACCTTTACACGGCAATGGAGGATATTCCATCTCCGTTTTGATCACGTGGTCAAGGTAAAAACTTCTAACGCAAAGAAGGGAAGGCTCCGTAGACGTATAATGTAAATCCCCGCTAGCCAATGAAACAGTTCATGAGGTAAAGCAGTAGTATCTTCCCTTCTTATCAGTTAGATGTTCTTTGGGTAAATTACCGGTATCACGTGACTTTTTTCAGCCTCGAACCCATATTTGGAATATCCTCCATTGGCAATAAACGATGGGATTTTTTGTATCAGCGGGCTTGCTCATTATCATGACGTCACAAACGGTAGCTGGCCGTTATCAATGACATAGAGCGATTGGTACAAAGAGGCGCGCCCATTGTTTTTTACCATTCACTGTAAGTCGTTGATAGCGGCCAGCCACCATTTGTGTCGTCATGATAATGAATGAGAAAGCCCGGTATCTAGTGTTGACCTAGTATCAGTTACCGTGTACAGATGATCCACTCAGTATGACGTTTTAAACGTCATGTACTGGCCTTGTATGTAATTGGTCGCGGTTGATGACTGATAAGCGGGCATTTGGTGACGAGGCAGACTGAAATATTCTTACGGTACCAATCGGAATCTTTAATATGCCAAAATTTCCTGCCACAACTCGATGAGCTAATAATACTGCCAAAATTAAGAAGTGGCACCTCGCTCTGCTCATCTCCCACTAAGATATGACGACGAGGCAGACTGAAATATTTTTATTGTGCTAATCGGTATCTTTAATGTGTTACGTTTTCAGACCGTAACTCGATGGCTTGATAATACCGACAAAATTAAGTTTTGGCGCCCCGCTTTTGACATCTCGAACCAAGATATCACGAGGTAGTCTGAAATATTCTTATTGTACTAATCGGTTGTCTTTATAGTGTTAAATTTTAAGGCCGTAAATCGATGACGTGATATCACCAAAATTAAGAATTGGCACCCCGCTCTGCTCATATCGTACCAAGATATGACGAGGCAAACTGAAATATTCTTATCGTATTAATCGATATCTATATTATGCCAAAATTTCATGCCGTAACTCGATGGCGTGATAATATCCTCAAAATTAAGAATTTGGCGCCCCGCTCTACTCATCTTGTACCAAGATATCACGAGGCAGACTGAAATATTCTTATTGTACTAATCAATATCTAAAAAAGACCAAAATTTCATGCAGTAACTCGATGGCGTGGTCATACTGCCGAAATTAGAATTGGCGTCCCCGCTCTACTCTTCTCGTACCAAGATATCACGAGGCAGACTGAAATATTCTTATTGTAGTAATCGATATCTATAATATGCCATGCCAAAATTTCATGCCGTTACTCAATGCCGTGATAATACCGCGAAAATTGAGAATTGGCGACCCCGCTCTACTCTTCTCGTACCAAGATATCACGAGGCAGACAGAAATATTCTTATTGTAGTAATCGGAATCTTTAATGTAGGAAATATTCAGACCGTAACTCGAAGACATAATACCGCCAAAATTAAGAGTTGGCGCCCCGCTCTGCTCAGGTCGTACCAAGATATGACGAGACAAACTGAAATATTCTTATTGTATTAATAGATATCTATAATACGTCAAAATTTCATGCCTTAACTCGAATACCGTGATAAATCCGCCAAAATTGAGAGTTGGCGCCCCGTTCTGCTAATCTCGTACCAGGATATGACGAGACTGAAATATTCTTATTGTACTAATCGATATCTATAATATGCCATGCCAAAATTTCATGCCGTTACTCGATGCCGTGATAATACCGCCAAAATTGAGAGTTGGCGCCCCGTTCTGCTAGTCTCGTACCAGGATATGACGAGGCAGACTAAAAATATTCTTATTGTATTAATCGATATCTATAATATGTCAGAATTTCATACCGCAACTCCATGACATGATAGTACCGACAAAATGGGGAATTGGCGCCCCAAAGTTCTCAGATTGTACCAAGTATGCCGAATCAGTTATTTTTTCGCGTACTGTTAATAAGCTTTTTTCTAAATCACTAATTCGTCTTAAAATTTGATGGTGAAGTAATATATAGTGCAAAGTAATGTAAAATATTATGTTTATTGGGTTTGAATTGTACATTATGACGCCTGTTTTGTTATAAATTTTAGTTTGCCGGCGGTTTCTACCAGGATATTCGCAGGCAGACCAAAATATTTTTTAAACGCTTTTTTTACCTTTAATTTGACACCAATTTCATCTCGTAACTCGATGACGTGATATCGACGCCAAAATGACGAGTTGGCGCCCGCTGCTGCTCATATCGTACCAAGAAATGCCGAGGCACACCAGTCATTCCTTCATCTACTCCTAATAATCTTGTCATACACCACGATTTCATCTCGTAATTCGATGACGTAGTCATTTATGTTGCCGTCACCAGCTTGTGCTCTAATTAATGCAACATGACCAAATTTTATACATAGTGATAAGAGTTCTAATCTTCCAACTGAGTGAAAAAGTAACCAGGCTTAGATGTGAACCCAGGGCCTAAGCTGCCAGTGTTCTACCAACTGAACTATCCTGGTCAAATCCGGTGGACACAATTCACTCAGATAAGTTTTTGATAATGGCATCTGGTCTTTATTGGAAAGAGTTCAACAAAATAAATCACAGGTAATGGGACTTCACATAAACATTGGATACATAATTACATTTCATTTAATTCAGCACAATTACACTAATTTGTAAATAAGTCATAATTTTCCGTCTGAGTGAAAAAATGTTCAGGTGATTTCAACCAGCTCATTCGCTCACAACGCTCTACAAACTTGAGGTACACTGGGCAAATCCGGTAGACACAATTCACTCAGACAAACTTTTGATAGTGATATCTGCTCTGTTGTCAGAAACAGTTCAAAAGAATAAATCGCTGGTAATATGGGACTCCAAATAAACGTTATTTTTGGACTATTATTCTATTTGATAAATAAATCATAAGAGTTGTAGCTTTATTCTGAATGAAAAAGTGTCTAGACCAGGATTTAAACTCAGGTCCTTGGCTTAAGTTGCCAATGCTATACCACATGGGCTATCTTGGACAAATACGTGGACACAATTCACTCCGACAACCTTTCAATAATAACATCTGGTATGTATCTGAGACAGTTAAACAGAATAAATAGCAGATAATGGAACCTCACATAAATGTTGGATATGTAATTACACTTTATTAATTCGATACAATTTTTCTAATTGATAGAAATTTCTGCATAGACACTTTTCACTCAGTGGGAAAATTACAACTCCAGTGATTTATTTACCAATTTGAATAATTGCATTGAATTAATAAAGTGTAATCAAGTATCAAACATTTACTTGGAGTTTCATTACCTACAATTTATTCTGTTGCACTGTGTCAGATAACAGACCAGGTGTTACTATCAAAAGGTTGCCTGAGTGAATTGTGTCCACCGTATTTGTCCAGCATAACTCAGTTGGTAGAGCACTGGCAGCTTAAGTCAAGGTCTTGGGTTTACATTTCAGCCTGGACACTTTTCCATTAAGCTAGAAAATTACAATTCCTATTGTTTATTTACCAATTAGAATAACTGTGCTGAATTAGTAAAATGTACCTACATATCCAATATTTACTTGGAATTCCATTATTTGAAATTTATTCTGTTGAACTGTTTCAAATAGCAGATCAAATGTCATTATCAAAATATTGTCAACAAATTTGTCCAGAATAGCTCAGTTGGTAGAGTATTGGCAGCTTTAAGGGACTCTTCAGTTGCAAAGACACTCCCAATCGAATGTTAAATCTATGGATGGGTTCTTTTCAAATTTCTCGTTTGAATGTGAATATTTTGAACTTATTTTTTTTTTCATACAATAGTTGAAGTTGATCTTTAATAGGGTCCTTTTTACTTCTTCGATTTTGGTTGCAGAATTTTTTAACAAAGGTACTTTCTCTGTTGGAACTGGTTTTGAAAATAACTTTATTAAAAAATATCTGCTAAGGGTAAGGCTGCAGTTTTTTCGAATGAAAATGTAAACATGGAAGAAACTAATAATTTTTTGTCAGAATCTGGTATGCAAGGCAATTTTTAACATATTAGCATAAAAACAATGCAGAAATGTAGTAACACATATTAAAAATCTGAAAATAAACTTCTACTGGCTTTATTGAAAGAACTGAAATTTTTTTTTTTATCATTCTTCCAAATCCCCAGTTTAAGGTTGCCTTTAAACATAAAAGCATGTAAAAGAAATCAAAGTTGATTGGGATAATGAAAAATCCTTATACTTTGTCCAGATGGTGCAACTCACCATTCACCAAGAGAGTTCCTCAAACTTTCTCAGTGTGTTTGAACTTTCTATGGCTACATACAGCCACTACCATTCACTCTGATTGGATTTGGAGCTGTGTTTTAAATGATTGGTTATTCAAACTGATTTTAATGCATATGCATGCACACACTTTTCATTTATTCAGATCTCAGGCACAGTGGCATTCAATGAGTTATCTTAGATGAATTTTGCGATCTGAACAGGTGCTCCAATTCCGGGGGTGTACCACCTTCAAAATGGTGGCCTAAAATATTTTAAATAACTGTCTGAATGGGGTATTAGTTCCTTTTTTAGGGTTTCGTTCATCTGACGAAACCCTATTCGTCTCACTCCTTTGTCTGTCAGTCTGTCCGTCACAGAGCCCGTTCTCAGAAACTATACATGTTAGAGATTTGAAATTTTGAGTACTTATAGCTGAACACCTCACATCAAACAACAAATCATAAAATTTTGAAAAAATAGTAATTAACTGAATTACGGGCTAATTAACTTCTAAAATTAACCAATCCACCTTTTTAACGCAGATTCAAATGAACTTTCTCTAGTCATCAGTGAGTGTGTTCAGATGTGCATTTTGCGCCGCGCGCGCGCTCAGAAGTTTATGTCATGGAGTAGGTCTTATCGAAGAAAGGAATTTTAACATAATTCAATTATTTCATTATTTTTAATGGTTCAAAAAAGGTAAAACCAACGACTATATTTCTTTATCCTTCCAAAACATGGTTTTCGTAACAGGACTACATGCCTATGTTCACTCAGATAAAATCTAAAATAGTCGGGAAAAACATCACGTGACCTTCTTTATCTACTTTAGCCCATTTAGCATTTAAAATTAGTTAACCAACCGCGCGCAAACTCCGCGCAAGCTGCTCAAAAAAATTGTGTGGGCGATTTGATCACGTGATTGTGCGTTTTCTGCTTATGTGTTATTGGTTGTGCTTTGTTTGGTAGGTTGATTGATCAATTTAAGAATTCAACTGGTGATCTAAAAAATTTAACTTTTTAACAATTTTTTTTTTGTTATTTAAAAATGATTTATCAGTTGATTTATAACTTCTGTGATAAATAGAATGCTGTTAGTAAACCAAGATTGTGATATCAACATATGAGATTTGTTTGTAATCTACTATACTGGATGGATTTCAATGGAATTTGCACTGTTAGTTAGACAGTTTTTCAGAGAAGGTTTTAATATATATATTTCTTATTTTATGATTGCATATTTTAATACCGTGTGGATAACAGACCAAAATACATCATAAAACATGAGAAATAAATGGCATTCAAAATTCTGTTAGTATAAGCAAAATACTTACTTATACTTTCAGTAGAAAATTTATAAACATTCTAATCATACTTTATTCACTACAAAACTAGACAGCAGACCTATATATTTTATCTCTTTAAAAAATATATATACAGATATTTTTAGTTAAAATAATCTACAACTATTGCATTTTATTTTTATAATATTCAAAGTAAAATATGATTTCCAGCCTAGTCTCGATAAAAATTCACTCGTAAAGTATTAAAAAAAAAAATCAATGAATTATCCTACGTGCAAAAGGATATTTTTGCACAATATAGTATATTATTTTTTCATTTGGATTTGCTTAATGTTTATATCATTATACATATACATATATAATCACTTAGAAACGAAACTTTAAATATTTAAAAGGCGTTCAGATGTAAAACTTTCATCTCGAAATACCTCATTTCCTCACATTTAAATAGATATTTTATTTTATTATTATAATAAAAATACACGTGCCTCTGTATAATAAAAACAAAAAATATATCTTCATCAAAAATATCTTATTCATTATGAAAAATATAAAACAACCAATAAACAAAACAAAAAAAAATTATGATTACAATGCGGGGCTGGAAGGATTCGAACCCAGAACCCCTAGTCTCGAGTTCACTGCCTTATCCATTCAGCCATCTAGCACACGTTCCTTTTGCAACAAAATATCTTTATAATTAGCACCATAATTAATCAAATCCATGATCTGTTCCTGAACACACTACGTGTTAATCCATCCATGATATTTACCCACTCCATGTTCCTGTCTCCTGAGCTCGCGCGCGTAGCGCGCGTGCAGCCTGAACACACTCAGTGTTTCTCCTAAGGGTTGCCAGTAAAAACAGCCGATGCATGGTTACCACGGAGGAAATTAAGCCGAAAAATGAAGTGGGCATTTTAAATCGAAATCGCATATCAGAAAATATTGGTCCGAGAAATTTGTAAATGAAATAGACAGACGCAGAAAAAAATCTACTTTCATTTGGTATAAAGTTCACATTTCTGCGATGTGTATAAGTTAAAATATCCACTAAAAATCGATCGATAAAAATTTATTTTCTTTAATTGGAAAGACAAGGAAAAAAGATTTCAATTCAAAAGATTTCAAAGCAGGTAGACATGACGACGCTGCGGTTTTTCTTAATAGCATATTTTAATACGGAATTTTAACTTTTTAAATATTAAATTTTTTGATTAAATTTTATGGCATCCCGATGTCAAATTTCTCGCTGATTTTATTGATACCTATTTCTAAGTCTTATCTTAATTACAAGCTGAAATATTAATTATTATTTAATTAATCGGTTTAACTCGCAGAAGAATAAATGTCGGTAACTCCCACATGTGTATTTTAAACAATTCTTTCTAAGTGAGCCCCTAATTATGTTGGAGACATGAAATTTTCGGTACTTATAGCTGAACACCTCACATCATACGACAAATCATAAAATTTTGAAAAAGTCGTACATTTAACCCTTTGGGCTCCCACATGTGTATTTTAAACAATTCTTTCTAAGTGAGCCCCTAATTATGTTGGAGGCGTGAAATTTTGCATACTTATAGCTGGACACCTCACATCAAACAACAAGTGATAAAATTTTGAAAAAGTGGTACATTTAAACCCTTTGGGGTCCCGCATGTGTATTTTAAACAATTCTTTCTAAGTGAGCCCCTATTTAGGTTGGAGGCGTGAAATTTTGCATACTTACAGCTCAACATCCCAGATTACACGTCAAATAATAAATTTTGAAAAAGTTTTACGTTTAACCCTTTCAACTCCAGCTCGTGTATTTTAAGCAATTCTTTCTAACTGAGCCCCTAATTAAATTGGATATTTTAAATTTTGCATACTTATAGCAGAACACCTGAGGCCAAGCGACAAATCATAAAATCTTGAAAATGTCTTACGTTTAACCCTTTGAGCTACCACATATGTATTTGAAGCAATTCTTTCTAAGAGAGCCCCTAATTAAGTTGGAGACATGAAATTTTGCATACGTATAACTGAATACCTCAGACCACACGACAAATCATAAAATCTTCAAAAAGTCTTATATTATTTACCTCTCCGGGCTCTAGTTTGTGTATTTTAAGTAATTTTTCTAACATCCGCCCTTTTAACCAGGGGAGAAATTTTCCAACTTTTGCCGACACCCCTTTGACCCTTCTTTCATATTGTGCACCATAGCCTTACATATTTTAGTTCCATTTTTTACCGCCAGGTGCGCCTACTGATCTCAGGTGCTATGGGCCCAATCCCCTCGACTAATATATCTGCAGATAGTATGTAAAACGGGATTTCGTTCGGATAGATGTTTGTTTAGAATCGAGTGCGCCCCCTGGTTGTGAAATGTGGAAGTAATAGATTTTTCAAAAAGATAAAGTGTTTTGAAATGAATATTAAACGAAACCCTCTGTGCGATCTGTGATCACACTTACCCACTTGTTTAATATTAATGTATTTTAATGTTAATAAACTTAATCACCTGAGAAGAATAAATGCTACTCTTTTTAAAATCATGGAAAAAAAAGATAATCTGGTTGAAATTCAAAAGACGGGCAAATGTCCTTGATTGCGGGTATTCATGACCCAGCTAGTTAGCTAATAAATAAAATTAGAATGATAGTTAATCAACAACCCCCTTTGCTTGATGCAGCAAAGAACTGTTATCTCGACAAAGATAAAAGCAGTTTTGTCAACACCACAGCAATATTTTATAATGCATTATGAAAAAAGTTTTATTCAGTCCTTTACTGATCAATATGCATTACTCCAGATGCAGATTTATGTATGGCAATTTGCAGCAAAGAAAAATTTATTGGTGACCCCAACATTGCCAAAACTGCTTAAACTTTAAAAGCCAAAACTGCCAAAAACAAACACACAGGAGCCAAAAACACAACCTGCCACCTGCGATCCTTTATCATAAAAGGCATATAATCAATTTTCTCTCAAAGTTATTCCCTGTGCATTCGGGAATTAATTTTTCTTCCTAAATTCATAGTTATTATTATTCAGCACTTTCCATTTATTGCTTTAAGGCAGTGGTTCCCAACGTGGGGTGTACACCCCAGAGGGGGGCAATATGACTTTTCAGGGGGCAATTTCAGATTTCTTATTAACAAATTTTCTGTCATTTTTTTCTAATGAAAGTAGTATCTTCGTCTAAAAATAGAAATAATAGACGAAAAAATTTTAAAATAACTGAATAAAAATAAATTTTCGAAATGATCACATTTAAAAGTTCAAAAACACACTGACACCGGAATAATTATGTGAGTTTTTTTGTATAATTTGACACCTTTTATATGTTCAAACATCATTTTAATTTCTCTGGTTTTAATATTATTTTAGTAAATTACACCTTTTTTTACTACTTATTTAAAAAAAAACTTGTACATCTATTCATAGTGTAATATACCCAGGGAGGAAAATTTTACATATGGAATTTTGTAGGATATATCTAAAATTGACTATTTGGACATGTTTAATCTAAAAAATATTTTGAATGATCTGAATGAGGTGCTACATTTATGAAATTAATAAAACCCTGTGTGCGTCACGGAAGGAAAGGGTTGGAAGTAAACTTCTTATGGCTCTACTGCAGACCACATACAGAATATTACATATGCATTTTAAAATTTTAAATTGGAGGAAACATGGTGCCCAAATAATTATAATGCCGAAAAAAGCCCGCTATCAAAGGAGTATGTTATGAGAGGAAAGAAAAATAGTAACTTAAAATGGATAAAAGCACAAATCTGGAAATGTTACTTGTGAATTGTGTTATCCCTACAGTTGTGGCGATAATCAAATATCACTTAGTCTTTAATGGAGTATTAAAATCCATTATAAAATGTACCAATTCTATCAGATGTAATACAAAATATGAAAGAGATTTCAAGAAATTTTACGAAAATAAAAATGTAGACTATTTTTCCCTTTTAAATTTGAGGTAAGTTGCCAAAAAACAACAAAACTTTTGTAGACGTAAATGCGAAGACCCATGGCATCACTGCATTCATGAAGTTAGGTTAAAAGCATACTTGTAATATATATATATATATGGTTTTGATAAATTAAAGAATGTGAAATCACTTATCAGAGTTAATGCTATTTTCAGACCCATCTGGGAAAATGGAAGTTTATTTTTTATGTGACAATTTTTATATGACATGGAAGGGAGGGGGGACATTATGATTTTAGAGATGCTTTGGTGGGGCCCGGCCAAAAAAAGGTTGAGAACCACTGCTTTAAGGGATCTTTCAGAAAATGCTGCAAAAGCATTTTGAGACAATTTTCATCATGCTTCAGGTCAGGATCAGTTATAAGTGAAGATATAATATATACATAATATATATATATATATAATGTATATATTATATCTATATACATAATATATATATATTATTATTAATGAAAAATGCTATTCGATTCTAAATTACTTCAGAAGTCATGTCTACAAATTTCAGGATATTTACTTATACAAGTTAGTCCGCAAATGTGTCAGAGAGTTCGTGTTGGTGAGTGGAGAAACATATTTCTTTTAGGATAGCTTTAAGGGAAGAGTTTGACTTTTAAAGGTAGGGTTAGTGCAAGCATTTGTATGAACTCATTTACTTCAGTGAAACTTACACAGGAATTCAAGTGTGCACCATGATAGAAATATTTTTTCTCTGATATTAATAAAATAGCTAAGTGTATAAACGGTGAAATCCTCTCCCGCTGAAAAGACTGAAAACATTTTTTTGCATCCCGCTATGTCAAAGAAAGACTTTAATCAAATTACTATTTCAAACATGAATAAGGACAGTGGGGGAAATTCGTTCTAGAGGATGTTGGAAAATGTGTAGTTAGGAGATCATACTTGCAATATGCCGTGCAACATAAAAGATGGATTCATTTTATTAAAACATTCGTTAAGTACTTGTAAATAGGAAAAGCGCATTTTTAATGCCAGAAAACACTGAAAATTCATAAAATTTAAAAACTACGTTTGTCTGTCCATAAAAGAATTTCTTTTTATTGTCCTTAGGACTTTTTTATAATGTCATTATTTTTATAAATATATGTTATACAAAAAGGAGCCATATAAAAATTAAATTTCGTATTTTAATGTTCATGCAGCCCCCTTTTTAAATAAATGCCAAATCTGAAAGGTGTACTTGATTTGTATACTTTTTGTATGTGGAAGTATCCTTTTATTATCAGCGGTTTGAGAAATGTCATCTATTTTTAGTCGCCCAGTACAGTTTAAGAAAATAGTAGTACTACTAATACAAGCATTTAAGCTAGGGTGTCAACGATTTTAATCAGTTGGTTTAAATCAACGATTAAATCGTGATTTTAATCAACTGATTTTCTAAAAAAAAAATCATTGATTAAAATCAATTTTTTTTTTAATGTTTAAAATGTCAAAAAAAGTTTTTAAATCTAAGATGAAAATAATTTGAAAGTTTCTACATGTATTTCGACTTTTATCCAATATAAAATAGTTTTATTTAAAAATGATATTTAAATCTTATTATTAACTAATATAATTTGCAACGACATAATTTCCTTTGGGTAATCAATTTATGCATTATTTTATGTAAAATAAATATAGCAAGTGTATTGAATTTCTGCTAATAAAAGAATAAATAGTGTCTTAGTTTCTCATTCTATTTTTATAATAATAAATTAATAGCAATCCCGAGTCAAAG